>BMAU01019720.1:497500-789315 GCA_019973935.1 Trichonephila clavipes
TCTATCAATGTTATTACATATATGTGTGCTTGTGTTTGAATATGCGTGTATGCATGTTCAAAATTTAAATAATTATTACCTTGCAACTAGTTGAAGTAAATACAAAATTATAAATTGTTTGTTCATATGATAAACTGTGTTGTTTATATATGATATAAAAGTCTAAGTTATTGCTATATATATATGCAATTAATTTTAGTAATTTATTAGCTTCAAAATTCTTTCAAGGTTTTTGTTCGAGCTCTATGTGATATAGAAAAAATAGTATATTATTTACAAGAACGATCGAAAACAGCTTGTTTTCAGATTTCACCGTTTGGTTTTTCTCCATTAGTTTTATCAAAACATATATTTTTTTTATGATAATTTAAGGAATATAAATAGTTAAAGTCATTCAGAAAAGATATTGTATAGTAGAATTTTAAGTAAACACATTAATAAATTATTTCATTTTGTTGTTACCGAAATTTACGCAGGCATTAGACATTCTTGTTAAAAAGTATTGTATAGTTTACAAAATATTCAAGATTGCGCTCTTAGAATTAATATTTAAAACTCTATTCCTGAGAGTAAACAAATAGTCTAACTATATAAACCTTATTTATTTTAATCTTAAAATCCCATTTGCATTTATTTACAATCCTTGCTTCAGCTGGATTTTAAATCAACAAAGCGCATAAACATATTTACATTGCAACAATATCATTTCACCTGAGCGAAATTAATTTCTCCAATCATTTTGGGCTTTTGAGTCGAAAACATTTCCTGTTTTCCATTTAATTGGGAAGCAGAGACCGGGTCACCAATTGGGGAGCAATAACCAATAACAAAAATCCTTCATCCAATTCAGAGGGGATGAAAGATTTTACTTCGAAATAATTGTCCAGCCCATTGGGTTGGTTTTTATATCCCGTAACTGCACTTTAAAAGACGATTGTTTTATTTTGGATAGTTGTAGACCAGAAATTTATTGGTTTGTTTCCAATTCCGAGAAAATAAAAAAATATTTTTTATGGCACATGGAATAAAGTAGAATGGATAGTTTCTTTCTTTATTTTCTTTCAGGTAGTTTTAAGAATGCCTTTGCTTAAAGGAAATGACCTTTAAATGCCTCTTTTTCTATCGATTTTGGAACCATGGAACTTTTATTCTGTTTAATGTTGTATATGTAGTGTTAAAATTTCGGGAAACCGATTAATTTTAGGTTGTTAGGGGAAAACAGTTTTTCTACTGTTGTTTTTTCCCCCCTTTACCTGAGTGAAGAGTTTCTTTTTTTTTAATGCTTAGATGTTCTTTTAATAACTTACAATCCCATAGGTAGTTAAATGACTGGATTTTAAAGGTAATATTTTAATAATTTAAATCTATATTCTCAGATATATTATATTGATCAATATACAGTCGTACCCCCGATTTAATGAACCCCTATTTAACGAATTTCGTGATGTAACGAAATTTTTTCTTTCCCGATTAAAATGAAGTAAAATACCCCAAATTAATGAATTATATCAACGACTGAATTTTTTTTATTAGTTGGTGTTAGAAAAAATTTGATTTTTTTTCTCAATGCCTTTTTTTTGTCCGGAACACACAAAATTTTTTTTTCTCGTTAGCAAAAAAGTTCAACATCCAAGAATGCAGAGTGTTATTAGATTTAATAGGTGCAGATGAGTCATGAGTGTAACCCAGGGGTGCCCAACCCAAATCGGTAGGTGGGCCACGTAAAAATTTACTAAACTGAGGTGGGCCGCACATATCAAAATAAAAAAAAAATTATTCAAAATATTTTATTATCGTACAACATTCAAAATATGATATAATCAACATTCAATTATTGATATGATCAAAAAGTTGACCTTTACTGGATCACAATCACAACAAAGTTGAAAGTCGGCCGATTGCACTTGTTGGTGGAAGAATATCTATAAACCTACAAGGTTCTTATCTACAGTAGATTTATGCTGCCATCTGAAGTTACATAATGTAACAACTATATGCGTAACATCTTTACATTTTATGCTTGTGTTACAGTATGTTTGCATAAAATTGATTTAGATTTTCAAAATTTTTATTTCAAGTGCAAAAAAGCAATTAAGTAAAGAAGAACAGCTTTGTAATTATTACACTGTTTGTCAAAAAAAGTTTTTTTTCTGCCCAATAGCCAAATGTTTAGTTTCTTATTGATGATATTAATTATTGCACCGTGATTAAATATATATCATAAAATGAAAAAGTTACATAATTTCAGAAGGTTAAAATATTAAACATATTTATTCTGCTGCCGTAATTATCTTACATTTCTACTAGCTGGTCTGACAGTCCTGAGGCAACTCATTAAATCCATCATCGGATTCTTTCATTGCCAAATAAAAGAAGAAAAAGACTACTAATCTGAACTTCAAAACATAGACATAAATTATTTCTCTGACAAATAGAACTAAATACACTACTCACTCTCAACGAAGTTCTCCTTGAAAGAGGAATAACACACCCAAGCTCATCTGCTTTCCTTCATCCATCAACACCTGTTATTACAATTGCTTGGAAGTCAAATGAATGAAAAAAAAACATTTCGGTAAAAACTGCACGGGGAGAGGTGGGGTGGGTCAAAACACGATATTTTTGATTCAACCGTCTGTAGTCCAAATGTCTAAAGTAATCTAGATAGAACCTTCAATTGGGCCACAAAAATTCTCCAAATGGGCCGCGGGTTGGGCATGCTTTTTGTAACCTATCGTGAACATTTTGAACAGGACAGGGAACTCTTTTAGTATTGCATCTCATTCTATAATATAGGCAGTATTTTAAGAATTCAATGATTATGTAGCATTTGATGACGGACTGCTTATCTGTGCAACCGATGTTCAGAAAACTGTTGATTTTTTAATCCAATGAATAGTGATTCTGATACAGAAATTGAAAATGAATACTTTATCAAAACTGTTAATTTTTATAAAGCTTTACATTGTTTGAAAACTGCGGAAAAATAGATTTTGCAGCACGATGTAGATGACGCAGTGTTTCCTTCTATGCATATAGATGAAAAACGAACTCTTTCAAGTCAGGAATCAAATTAGCTTTCAAAGATCCATCAATCAGTATTTTAAAAATTTCAATTAACTGGAGCGCAGTAATTCACTAATAGTACTTTTAGCTGTTGAATAAAAAGTGTAAAACTTCTAATTATGGATTTTTTTTTCTAGTTGCTTATCGTAGAATTTTCGAAAGGTAAAAGCAAAAAAAAAAATGTATTTTGTTTGGCTCCCAATATAACGAATGACCCCGATTAAACGAACAGAATGATCCATCCCAAAGCACCGGGGGCCGAATATTTGTTGCAAAAAACATTACGATCTCATGTGACTACACAAGAAAGTTTCTTATCATTACTTGAAAAAGGAATAAGAAAAAAAAAGATTTAAATGTAAAAAAGTTTTTCGTTCAGTCACTTTCTTTTAAGATATGCGTAATTTCTAAAATGTAAAAAAAAAAGTTAATTTCTTCAAAATTAATTAGTTTTATAGCTATACGCGCGAATTGAACAGCCTAGTTGAAAATATGTAAATGTTAATGAAAATATCATTTATTTAGTTTAAATCAAGTTCTTTTAAAACATAAGTAACATTTAGGTATTTTTTGAAATGTGAAAAATTAATAGTATGTTACTTCCTCTTTTTTTCCTTAAAAATGCAATGGATAATTTTTGTTAATAGTAAATTTTACTCACATATTTTTTTTAACATATTTCACAACATTATCAAATTTTTATGAAAATATAATGATAAATGTGTTTTGATTTTTTTTGTTCTTTCTAATGTCACCTGTTGAACGGTGTCAGATCAAGATCCGTGAAAATCATGGCAACAAAGGGCTAGATGTCCGCTTGCGTTATCCGTAGCTTTGAGCACTTAACAGGTGACAGCATGATTTGGTTCAGCCTCCTCCCAATTCTGAGGGAGAAGTACGCAAGTTGTGATCAGGGGCTTCTCACCTCTCTTCCCCATCCACAAACTGTACGAGAGGACTTGCTGCTTGACGGCTATTTAGAATACATCCCATGTCGTAAAGGCACTATACATTTTCAAGCATTCATGCCTTCTCCGAGATTCGAACTCAGACCCAGTGGTACCGCAATCAGCATACCTAAACACTATACCGTTTTGTACAGTTTGTATTTTAATATTGATTATAAATATAAGTGATTCAATGCATAGTTTTTGTACTTACAGTTGTTCATATTGTATTAAATGATAGGCAAATAGAGAGAAAAAAAAGTACCTTTTAGAAAAAAAAATAATAATTTTTAACAATTTTTTCTTAAATTTAACTATAAAAAGCAATGTTTTACGTGTATAAAGAACTGTATAGCTTTCATTAAAATTTAAATATTTTTTTTTAATAAGAAAGTGTTTTTATCAAATTGCTAAAGTTAAAAATATTTTGCTATTGTTAGAAAAAAATATAATTAAGTCTGTATCTAAAAAAAAATTCTAAATCTGTATCTAAAGAAAACGAAGTGATAGAGACTGTGTAACATATTTCTGGGAAAAAAAGAATGTAGTCAAAAATTATTACACTTAAGAAATTAATTACTTAAGGCACAAATAATCGTTGGAGAAAAGGTATTTTCATATATAATCTTCATCTTTTCGAAGGTATTAAATGACATGTAATTCAAAAGATTTGGAAATGAAAAAATGACATAAATTTGAAAAATAACGAAATTGTTTAGAACGTTTTCGTAACATATACATTATAAGTAAACTTCCTCCTTATTTTAATTAAAGACTTACCTATATCTTTTCCAAATATTAATTCATGGAAAAGAATCCAGAAATCTGATTTGTATTTTATTTTTTAGCATCATTTTTACAAAATTGATCCTACAGATATTTTAATCAAAAATCATTTTTTGACATTGTTTTTTTGTTAGTTGATACCCGTTTAATTTGTTTACTTTTTATCATAATAAAATAATATACTTCTTGAAGATAAAGAAAATGCATTTGAAATGTGTTTCTTTTAGACATATCGCGCGTGTGTCATTGTTCTCTTTTTACTTGATGTACAGTGAAACTATTATTGGTAATTTGATATAAAACACTACTTTATCAATCAATTTGAATTCAAAAGTAATAATCAAACGTGTTTTTATTTCTTCTTCAAATACATTTTTGCATTATTTTAATATAATACTGTGCATCTCGAACGGAATACAATGATGAATGCTTCTATAGAAATGCATCTTAAACAAATAATTAAATAAAAATATTAAAATGCGTTAACATATATTGTGACTTATAATGCATATTTTTATCTAGGCACCACTCGCGCGAAAAAAAACCCATCGAAAGTTCTCACTCAGGGTATCTCATACGGTAATGCATTCTGCTTTTACCGTAAAATTTGTATGCAAAAGTTCAAAAGGAAGAAAAGTAGGATATATGTCAATATGTTTATTACATTTTTCACACGTAAATTTAGATTTTCTGTTCTTTTTATAAGGGCATTCAGTACACTGTTCATACACTCCTTTAATCTCGTCGTGAATGAGTGCGATATTTCCACTGGATCTTAATCTTTTTTAATCTGTATCTTCTTAAAACTAAACATGTACGATTAAGCTAGTCTATTATTTAAATACAAAAAAATGGAATTTCTTTTAGTTTCTCTCATTGTTCCATCTCATTTCATCCATTGTTCCATTGTTAAATGTACTGTATCTATATTACATATCACATTTTTTCATTATAACTACAATAATACGCCATAGCATAAGGAAGATTTAAAACGTTGGCATGCATTCAGAACTGTAACTGTGATTCACGTGGTGGGTATGACATACCCAAAGAGGTGGTATCCAAGAATGTATATTTAGAATTCGCCTACAAGCTAAGGCCCTTAGAAGGATATGACCTTAAGAGGACTTGGTACCCCAAAAATGACCGACTTTTTCCTTTTTTAAATTTTTATTTAATCTTATTTTCGCATTATCTTTCGATTGATATATCATTTGTTCAAGTCCGAAAGTTAGAAATTGAATAAAATCTCATTTGAAAACAAACTAGGCAATTGGCCACGCCCCATTTTTTAGAAAAAAAAATCTAAAAAAGCATTATGATAAAAAAATCTACTTTATAAAGAGAAATAATAACTATAAAAAGTAATGTGTAGTATATAAAGAAGAATATTTCCGAGGAAATGCAATAATGTAATCATTTCTTTTTTGTGAAATAAATGCATGTGAAATTTTTGACTTAAGGCATTATATATTAATAATTTTATAATTTCAGTTCTTATCCATGATGTGTTTCTCATACAATTGTAATGCTTCAATTATGTGAAGAAAAACTAAACTTTATGTCGAGACAATTTTTTTAACATTTTTCTTGAATTTTGTTGTGTGCAATTAATACCTCCTTAAAATTGATCATTTATAAAAATGTATATGTTGAAAAATACAAAAATGTAACTATATTAAAAAATATATATAACTAATATTCTAAAGTGTTATTTTAAGTTTATTTAAGCTTATTATAAATTTTTTCTCAAAATTATAAACTTTAAAGTGGTTTTTCTCAGTTTGTTTTTCGAAACATCATTAATGCGTTCAAAATGCTACTTCTTCCACAACTATTTACCAATAACTTCCAATTTTTTCCTGTGTGTTGCATACACAGCATGTAATTAAATTAAGGATCCGTTTTGCTGTAAACTGAATACTTTTTTTAAAAAAAAATTAAAATGTTAGATATATTGGCTTTTTCGTTGACTTTTAGCATGCATATCAACAATTTATTTTTCTTCTCAAAAACGAATTAAGTTATTGTAAAATAGATCCTTAAAGTTGTTTATAACATCCATAAGAATACTACAAAAAAGTTTCAGTTTAAAAAAATTAATAATTATAGAAGGAGTAGGATTTTAAAATTTTCCAAATTTTCTTCAAAAATTTAAATTGTTAACATTATGTGAATAATATCTGAAAATTTCAATCTCGTATCATTTTCTTGTATAGAAACTTTATATAAAATATTAAAATATAACTTTTAAATACATAAAGAAAGAAAGTATTTCAAAGGGTACTGAGTCCTCTTAAACTCAGCTACATGAGAAACTATGCATTTTCCAAAAATAGTTTAGAAGATGCGATGAAGGAAGTTAGATGGGTATGACATACACAGCACAAGAAGTACCCGGTTCATGCGAATAAATTCAAAAATTACAAGTGCGCATTATACAGCGGATATAAAAGTGTTAGTTGAAAAAGATGGGGATAGATTTCTACATGTGAATTTAAATGCTGTTTATTTACCAGAAGTAACATATATTTCGAACTTTTTTAATTGGATAGCAAGAAAAGTTTGTCCATTTGTTCCGTGCAATATCAAATTATGTTTAATTTTCTTTTCAATGTTAATCTAAGCCATAAATAAAAAATCGTTATCCGTTCCATAGCAGGTGTTTGTGGGTCTCCAAATCAGTAGATATTGTTATAAAAATAACCACTTTTATTTCAGTTTAGTCCAGCGTTTCTAAAACTGTGGGGCGCTACACCCTTGGGGTGCGTGAAAACTGTACGAGGGGGGGGGGCCTGAGCCTATTGAAAAGTCGAAAACAAAAGATTATTCAAAAAATTATTAATTTACTGAAAGTAAACACACGAAATGCTTTCTGATATAATAAAATATAAAATATACATTTACACGGATATAATACACTTATAAATGTATCAGTACTATACAATGTATTTTATTACTAAGTTAAAAACAAGTGTATTAACACTTATCCCAGTGCTTCTCAAAGTTTCAATATTCGCGACCCAAAATACAATCATAATTTTCATCGCGCCCCCCTCATACAATAACAATGTATTGAATTCAATAATAGTACACTTCAACACTAAACTACGATACGATCGGAATCTCTTAAGTGCCACCGGCGTATATAAACGTCTCGCTCAGTCAAAGCACTAATTTCCCTGGACGTATAAATACATCTTTCCGAAGCACGATCATTTCTCTGCACTGCTATCCATACAATTACAACGAAGGTTTTGGAATGCAGTAAAAGGACCCCGACCATGTTTGCGAAGGATTTTTATTTATTTCAGATTATTTGCTTCTTTATTCCTTTCTCTTCCAATACATCACATACGCGCGTCTACAAGAAAAACAGTTAGCACTGGGAAGCGAATCGCGTAACTCTTTTAATCGGCAGTTAAAGGATTAATTATAAACCGTACAAATTATAAAGATAAGTGTTAATTTTTGTATATAATTTTATACATGACACTCCCACGGAGTCAGTGGTAATTATTAAACTGGTTCTTAAATAAGTATTGTTAAATTAATTATAAATTACTTCATGTAGCATTGATACATTTATAAGTGTAATATTTCTGTGTAAATGTGTATTTTATTTTTTATTATGTCAGATTGTATTTTGTTTGTTCACATTGAGTAAATTAATAATATTTTAAAATCTTTTGTGTTTCTGACTTTTTATTATGCTCGCGCCCCCCCTCGTAGATTTGTCACGCCCCTCCAAGGGGGCGCGCCCCACACTTTGAGAAACGCTGACTTATCCTGCTAATGTTTACGCATTATAATTAATTCCTTTACTGCCGATTAAAAGTTACGCGTTTCGCTCTCCAATGCCACCGTTTACCACGTAATTGTGCTTAATTTGGTGTTTTTTTAGGGGGGGTGGGATGATAGAAGAGGAATAAATAAGCAAAACCCTGAAAAAAGTAAATCCTTCGCAAACACTGTCAAGGTCCTTTTATTGCATTCCAAAGCCTTCGGAATAATTGTATGGATAGCACTGCACAGAAAAGATCGGAAAGACGCATAAATACGTCCAGAAAATTAACGCTTTGGCTGAGCGAGACGTTTACATGCGTCGGTGGCACATAAGAGATTACATTTGTATATTGTATCTTTAGTGTCAAAGTATAGTATTATTGAATTCAATACATTGTTATTGTATGGAGGGAGGGGGCGCGTTGAAAAAGATGATTGAATATTGGGTCGCAAATATTGAAAGTTTGAGAAGCGTTGGTTTAGTCAATTGATGATCAAGGAAGGATTATAAGACGAAGAAGTTTACAATTACTACCTTAAGATCGTAAGACTAAAGTTTAAGGTATCCGACTACTTGCGACAACAATTTTCTTTTTTAAACAATGGAGATACGGGGATTTTTTTAGAGTGTGGTTTTCGGATTTATTTAGTACGGTTTAAGAAAATTATTCTAAAATTAAGAAGATAAAAATAATTATTATTACAAAATAGGAAAAAATTGGCACAAATTTACAAAATATTACATAAATCATTCTGTACAAAAAGCTTATGAACAAATGTACGATTTTTCAATTTGATGTGTTGCTTTGCTATTAATTTGTGAAATGACTTTCAGGATAAGTGATTTTTTTTTATTTTTATAAACACTAGAGCCTTTTATCTTAGTTATTATATGAAACTACTTAAAAAAACGGTGATTATATTAAAATAAAAGACTGTAAATTTTGTAATAAAACAGTGATTGATAGATCTAATGATTAAAAACTTCTATTATTATACAAAACATACTCAAAAAATTCAGTTAATTATATTAAAAATTTTTTGAGTAATCGCAATCCCCTTTTGAGCACTTTAAAAAAACACATTTTAAGTAAAACGCATTTTAAACTATGACATCTGCTATAACTAAAACACTTGTAGTTTTTGCTATTGTCAATGGAAATTAAAAAAACTTCGTATTTTTATAAACCTAATAAAATGGCCTATATAATAAAGTCATAAAAATTTTCAATTTTTGGCAAAATCTTCAACTTTAGGGTAGTCGGATACCATAAACACTTATCAGAGTTTGGTCCGATAGAAGAGCACTGGTCTGATCTTTCTTGAAAAATGACTATATATAATCCAATCTAAACATATTCTCTCTTGCCCCAAGATTTCCACAGGGCAATTCTCTAATCCCACTTTGACTAGCTCTAACTCATACATTGCTAGGGTTTAAATAGCACACAAATCAGCAAAAAATCAAGTTTCAAAGAACAAATCAAAATAGTTTTAAAATCATTTAAATAAGTATTTCCCTAAGAGGATTAATGAAAGGCCAATGATAGAAAGTCACAACTATGCCAGACTTAATTTCATTTTATGCTTCAATGATTCACTTTCAGACTATTTCTAGAGTTCAAAAGAGATGTAAATTTCAGGTTTCTTTGTAAAAGAAAATGTTGCCGTTATTCGGCGAATATACCTAAAACTTAAAAAATGCAGTTTGAAAGTACTGATGCACACGATATACGTCTTTGCAAGTAATACGTCAGAATATACAGTAATAATAAAGCAAATGCAAATCATTCAAAATATGCATTTCTGACAAAAATGAATAATTTAAAGTTTAATACAATGTTATTAAAATTGAGCTTTGTAAATCTTGATTTATGTATGAAATGTTTTGGCATTTGTGTAAATTCCCATATTAATTAATTGAGTATTGCCTGAAAAAGAAATTGTTCATATTTTGGTTTCCTCTCAACACTATGCTGTATTACAAGAATTTTCACAGAAGAATCAGAATTTAAATATATAAATACGAAAAATTCAGTTATTTTAATTCATTTTCACGAAAATGTTCCTTTGCAAATTTGTGGAATTATATGGCGTATGAAATTTTAATATTGTATACAAATTAAATTATTAGTCTGTATGAAATGATAAGTTAACTTGTAGATAAAACGAATATCATATAATTTAAAAAGTGTTACATTTGAAATTCCATTGATTGTGTGTTATATGGGAAAAAGTTAAATGGTTAAGGTTTTCGTCTGCGTTTCGAAGCTTGATTTTGAAAGAGCGTATAATTGATAGTTGTTTTGATTTTTAGAGTAACCTAGTGCTTCGCAAACTTTCAATATTTGGGACTCAATTTTCAATCAAAGTTTTTATTGTGCCTTCCCATACAATAACTAGAAATTGAATGCAGTTTTAATGTACTTTGAACTAAAGTTACAATACCACCTTTATTCAAAGCCACACAAATTATCAAGAAAAACATTACATTTTATATATGCTACTTTTAAGTAATAAGAAAAGTTAAAGGTTACATTTACTTTTTAATTTTTATATTGGAACAAATTGCACTAAAAGTGCAACGAGTATTTTTATTACGTCTGAATATATATATTTTTTTGCGCTTCCTTTCAGTAAATTAATAATTTTTTTTAAAGGAATAATCTTTTACTTTCGACTTTTTGATAGGCTCATGTCCCCTCCCCAAGTAGGGTTATCACTTCCCTCAGGGTGTCATTCCTCAAAGCTTGAGAAACGCTGGTTTAACATGAATTAAAATATACATGTAAAAGGGTTGTAGCAAAAATTTAAAACATAATTTTTTGCTAAAAAAATTAAGTAAAAATAACATGCAATCGAAATATCCCTTTTTTATGCAAAATGCGACTATAATAATAATGTTTTGCTTATGTGTACAGCTTAGAGTTCTCTACAAAGCCTATTTTAGGACCTTCGAAAAGTCTACAATTCCGGGGTGTCATTCCCAACTGAAATTAAATAACCAGCTTTTTTATTAAAACTTCTCTATTCTGATGCATTAAAACATAAATAAATCGACTTCCGAGCTATATATTTCAAGAAACCTAGTTCAAGATCCTCGCAAAAGTCTTAGCTATATATAGACAAAATATAATTGTTACAGAAGGCTTTTTTTATAAAAAGGTTTCTACATTATTTTACCAAAAAATTAAATTGAAATAATTTTTATTGCAATAATATTCTTAAAGCAGTTGTATGAGTATATTCTATTTCTAAGTTAACTATAACAAATTATATAAATTTAAACGCTTTTTCACAAAACTACTGTTCCGAACGTAGTTGCATACCTTATATATTAGAATACGAATTTCCAAAAATGATTCTTTCTGAAAATGCAATCCATATTATCATAACCTTTTTATGAAGATTGGCAAAAAAACTTTATGTACACATGTTAATCATTAACATTAATCGCAATATGTTCCGGAATAGAATATCTCCATTTATGCCCATCCTTGCGTACTTCTTCGAATCGCGCGGTACGACAGCATTCATATTTACGAGGCAGAATAAAAAGACATTAAGGCGATCATTTCCTGCCACTTCCCCCAACATTTAGTAATTGCTTCGAATGAATCTCCTCATCACACCATTTACCCCAACTGCGCCATTCATCCACCTATCATTTACTTCGCACCCACACTACAGAAAACATTTCCTGCGGGGTAATTTATTTCGAAGGCTACAGGCAATAACGAATCCTCCTGCAAAAATACCCTTCAAAACCTGAGAAGAGATTCAATGCCGCGACTGTGGATGTTTGCAATATTAATCACAGGATACCCTTTATTGCTGTCGCACAGTCTCATCAAACAAGCTTAGCATTCTTAGATCCAAAACAAAATTTTGCGTCCGCCTTAATTAGCGACATTCTACGCGGGTCATGAAAAATCTTCGGCTGGGATTATGGAACGGAGTTGATGCAGCGGCCAATCAAGAATTATGATCGCTTTTCCACCAAGACACTGGGGAGTTTATGTTGCCATTACTTTCCCCGCATGTGAACCTCATATTGAGTGGTTTATATGAGTGCCGGTGAAGGCTCTTATTTTTTCGCTTTCTTTCGCATCCACTCGCAACCTATCACGAGCCTAGTTCCCGGCTAGTTATGGTTATGATATTAGAGGTATAAAAATAACCGCCACGTTTCCTAATGGATCGTCGTCTGGGCTGGAGCGGGATTACGACAGGGGACCTTGTTGTATCGCTGGTGGAATGGACATTGAAGGATAAACCGCAGCGTGGGTGGAAAGGAATTAAAATTTCATGTACCTTGAATGAAGGGGGAGGGAATATTTTTTAGTATAAGGATTGCTTTTTTAAAAATATTATAACGATAAATACAAAAAATACCATTCAGATATACACAAAAATGTGCTTGTTTTTCAATTCCTACTATTAACTCACTCACTATATATATGTACTTATTTATATGTATATATTTATATCGTGCAAGTTTTCAATCGCTTATAATATATTTTTTATTCATCCCATCAACTTCAAGTTTGTTTTTTTTAATTTTGTAATAGATAACACTTGTTGTTAATAGTTTTTCGAAATATGAATTAATTAATTAAACTTAATTAAATTAATAACCGGTTTTTGACGTGAACTTAGATTCATATATATTGTTGCAGCAATGTAAGTGTTAAAACAATGACAAAAATTGACACAGAAAATCGGTTTTTCAGCCAAACCACGTGTGCATTGTTACAACAATGCAGACAAATCATGCTCTTTTTTTCAATCCCTACTATTACTTCACTCTCTTCCTATATACATTTATATATATATATATATATATATATATATATATATATATATATATATATATATATATATATATATATATATATATATATATATATATATTACATCTTGTTCAAATTTTCAATTAATAAAATACTTTCTATTCATCCATTCAAAGTAGGAGTTGACTTAAATTTTTTACATATATATATATATATCTTGTTTCAAAATAGTATCAAAAATATTAGGTACAGATTTTTTTAAGTGTAATTAGTTCTAAGTGATAAGTTTTTAATAAATAGAACAGCACATCTCAAACTGTAAGGCGTGCTCTGTAAAGGGTGTAATAAGCTTACATGTGGGGGGGGGGAGCATATAGAAAAGTCTAAAGTAAAATAGTATTTATAAATATTATTAGTTTCCTGAAAGGAAGCACATAAAACAAAATACTCTCTGATCATAATATAAAATAGAAACCACATTTGCACTGCTATAATAAAATATAAATGTATTAATACAGAAGAGAATGCATTTGATAATTAATTTAACAATAATAAGTAAAGAACAAATTTAATAATTAACAGTGTCCCATGTTCTCACCATATATAAAGTTATATAAAAGATGTAATACTTATCCTGATAATTTTTACGGTTTAAAATTAAAGTAATGTTGTAACTTTACGTCAAATTACATTATTATTGAATTCCTTAAATTGTTATTATAGGAAGTTATTGTTATTAAAGTGGAGAGGTGCGATGAAAATTCTAATTGAAAATTGGGTGGCAAATACTGAAGACATGAAAAGCACTGATATAGAACATTCTAGTTTGGCACTGGATTCTACTGAATTAGCTTAACTTCGCATATGTACATGTGTCAAATGTAGACTTATAAAGTAAAACAAATGAATTCTGAGGGTCAAAAAATCTCTTTTCGAAGAATTTTTTTTAAAAAATTTATAACTATGCATTAACAGAATTTCATCGAAATGTATATATAAATGGTGTACATTGTTCTTCAAATTATTTTCTTATACATATCAGTTTTAAATTATTTTAATTTTAATATTTTCAAGTGATAAGTTGAAGAGCTTAGAAAACTACAGTTTGACAGAGGAGTTACATTTTCACTTTGGGTATACACTTGTGTCGACTTTATTGTAAGACAGTGGTTCTCAAACTTTCAATCTTTACGATCCGGTTTTCAATCATAATTTTCATGGCGTCCCCCTCCATAATGTATAATAATGTATTGAATTCAGTAATACTTGGACGCTAAAGCTACAATACGACTTTAATTATAAACTGCACAAATTATCAAGATAAGTATTAAATTTTGCATATAATTTTGTATATGACAAGCTCATGGAGGCAATAGTGATTATTAGACTTGTTCAAAACTTAGTATTGATGAATTAATGGCCAAATACATTGTGCAGTACTGATACATTTATAAGTACATTATGTATTCATAATTACATTTATAAATCATTGTAAATGTGTATTTTTTATTATCTAAGAATATATTTTGTTTTGATTCCTTTCAGTAAATTAATTTTTTAAAACATTTTATTGTTGACTTCTCGCTATGCTCGTGTTCCCCGGTAGGATTATCACGACCCTCTAGGGGGGGCACCCCATAGTTTAAGAAACGCTGATGTAAGACAAAAAACTCAAAGAATATATATATTAATTCGGATGCATTCTTATATTTATTTTTAAATATCTTAAAAAAATAATTTGAGTGCACGCGACTTTTCAAAATTAAAATTCGAAAGATAAGTATTTAGTTCAAAGAAAATGCACTGTCCGTAACATCTTCGTTATGATAGTTCTCAATTTATAAATGACAAAATCTTAATTTCGTGAAAATTACAGCTAAAATCATAAAAATTAAAACGTTTTTCCACATGATATATAAAACTATATTATAGGGAAACAATTTTTTTTTTAAATTTAATTTACTTTAATGATTCCCGATTGAAAAAGAACCCTTACTGAACATAATTTTTTTTTCATTCACATTAACATGATTCAAATTTATTGTTCAACCCCTTTTAGAGAGAGTTTACTAATTTCATATTATACTATATATTTACTACAATGGTATAAAAATAACATAACAAAATGCACATTGCATACAAAAAAAATTTCGGATCATCAACTTTTAAATGTGGTTTGCATTAAGTCAACAATTTTTCTAGTATTTTCTAGATTATTTTTCAGAAAAAACTATTCTTCCTTATACGGAATCAAACATGTATTAATCAACATTAAGTAGTTTAACCTGCTAAATTCATAAAGACGTCTGAATTTGGTTATCAGAAAATTTATCTCATTTTGAAATATTTATTTTACCATCTTTGCTTCAAATATTGGATAGGATAATTGAGAAGAGAAAATAATGATTGATCTTCGTTGATATGTGTATATTAAAGTTCTTTATAATGCTGAAATGGAAATAATAATTTAAGGAGAGATATATAAAATATATTTAGATATTTTCACGAGCTATTGAATGCAATAATGGAAGAAAAATATTTATTGTTTTTTCTAATGCCAACTGTCTGATGACGTCAGATCGAATCCCTCGAAATTCCTCCTGGCAAAGGCTGGTTGTATACCTTTCGTTATCCGTAGCTTTCAATATCAACATGTATCAGTACGATTTCGCTCAGTTCAACCCTAATGTTGAAGAACATCCTTGGGATGGCCAGTCCCACCTCTCCTCTCCTCTTCCATCAATTTTACGTGATGACTTGTGACTCGACGGCTATTTAGTGCACCCCCATGCCCAAAAAGCACTATACATTTTCAAGCATCCCTGTTTTCGCTTGGATTTGAACTCAGTCACAATGGCACAGCAATAAGCATTTCTAACCACTATACCGGATGGGAGGCTCAAATATTCAGTTTAAAAACAAATAGCCCATTCACTTATATCCTAATTAATATAATAACGATCTTTCTAAATGAAATACGAACGTTTTAACAGCTGCTTTATAATGGATATAATAGTTCAACTTTTTCAGAAAATATTCTATCTAATATTTGTTTAAATAAGTCCAACTCTGATTCATTATACTAAATTACAATCTTTTTCATGCTTTAAACCCTTGCCTTTGACACCCGAACTCAGTTCGGGCAACGCAAATGCACCAATTTTGGAATGCCCGAGCTGAGTTCGGGAAAATGAAAATAAGTCTTTCAATCCCATGATGCCCGAACTTAGTTCGTGTAATGCATTAAATCTCTAATTTACCAGTTATCGAATACATGGTGATACTTCCCCGAGAAAAGTTCGTAATTTAACGCCTTTTATGGGATTTTAGTAATTCTGCATTTCGTATATACCCCACTGTATGTAAGAGATTAGTGAAATTCAAAGGATTTTAAGGGACATGAAATGTATGCAACTTGATATAAGTGATAATATTGTTGTGTATTAGTTTATTATATTTATCTTCGAAATTATGTCATTAGATTTATTTTGCTGTAATTTGACCAAAAAATCATTGTAGTTCATTAACAATTCCAATATATGCAAAAATCTTGAATACAGTAGTAATTTCGCTTAGTTTTTTTTTAAAACTCTATGTTTAGTATTTTGACGATGATGACAAACAAAGTTAAAAAGAAAAAACAATTCCGCTTTTGGCACGTTTTTCTTAAATGTATTCCACAGGCATTGAGTTTAATAAATATTGTACTTATTTTTTTTCTATTTTTACACATCGTTACATTCCTACTCTTATTAATAAACAGTCTAATACTGATATAGTAAGCATGGATATATATATGTATATATATATATTTAAATATATAAAAACAATCCCAATTTTCAATTTAAAAATTGAAATATATGAATCCCAAAATACCAAAACACTTCAGAATATCAATGGCGAATATAAAAGATAATGTTCCATCATTTTCAAACAAAGTTAAAAAATTATAAAATAAAATAAAAATTTATAAAATATCCAAGTGCAAGCTCGGACTTAGGACCGATAAGTGGGGTTAAACTAGTTTGATGGCGCCAACGTTCCCCCTATTGCAACTTGGTAAGTTAATTGGAAAATTTTCAAATTTCAGAAGAAAAAAAAATTAAAAATTAAAAAGTTAAAATTAAACCATTATACTTTAAATTAAAAAGTTAAAATTAAATCATTATACTTGAAAAACAAAACTATTCGCCATCGCATTCCGAAAAATATTGCAATATTAAAATTTAAAAACAATTTAGTGCATAATATAAGTGAACCTTCAAACTCCCAAGATGATGCATCCATCTTTAAAATAGTTGTAAAGGTAGAAAAAATGAATTCCTGATCCGAAAGTTCAAATCAAAAAATATTTGAGATCCGAAAGTTCAAATCAAAAATTATCTAAAATCAAAAGTTCAAATTAAAAATCCGAAAGTTCAAATTAAAAAAAAAGTTCAAGTTAAAAATCTGAAAAAGTTAAAAATCTGAAAAAGTAAAAAATCTGAAAGTTCAAGTTAAAAAAATCTGAAAGTTCAAGTTAAAAAATCTGAAAGTTCAAGTTAAAAAATCTGAAAGTTCAAGTTAAAAAATCTGAAAGTTCAAGTTAAAAAATCTGAAAGTTCAAGTTAAAAAATCTGAAAGTTCAAGTTAAAAATCTGAAAGTTCAAGTTAAAAATCTGAAAGTTCAAGTTAAAAAAATCTGAAAGTTCAAGTTAAAAATTTGAAAGTTCAAGTTAAAAAACCTGAAAGTTCAAGTTAAAAAATCTGAAAGTTCAAGTTAAAAATCTGAAAGTTCAAGTTAAAAAATCTGAAAGTTCAAGATAAAAAATCTGAAAGTTCAAGATAAAAAATCTGAAAGTTCAATCTAAAAAATTCGAAAGTTCCAGCTAAAAATCCGAAAGTTCAAACTAAAAATTTTTAAAAACCGAATGTTCACATTAAAAACACAGTATATTCACAAATGAATAGAGTAAATCATTAAAAATACAGTATATTCACAAATGAATAGAGTAAATCATTAAAGACTCACCAAACATTATCCCATCAAGAATATGATCCATTTCTTATAGCACACTTTTCATTTTTCAATTACACATCATATTTTGCTCATAACATCTAACCATGTCAATCCAATCGATTCTTGATCCAACATTAGAGTATGATTACTTGGCATTAGATGCAAACCATATCACATGTAAAAGACTTGCTTGATTGATTGGTCATAAATGTCTGTTTGGACATAAATGTTTAACTGGTAATAAATAATTTTAAAGTGTATATATAGTCGTGTAAATATTGTTTTAAGTGTGTGTGTATTAAAATGTATATTAAAATGTAACCTGTGTGTGGAATGCACAAATTCTTCACAGCTGTACCACTAACAAGCTGACTCTGTGGACCTAATGTTGTGTGGTGGATTTCTGCATTTACGAGTTTAAAAATATTTTTAAGAAATATTTCTGATCTATATATTTTTCTCAGGAAATTGATGGGATAATCATTTTGTATGCACAATAATATAAATTTCTGGATATTTTTGAATCTATCAATATTGTGCGTAGTTAAATTATTATTTCTCAA
This sequence comes from Trichonephila clavipes, assembly GCA_019973935.1. Lineage (NCBI taxonomy): Eukaryota > Metazoa > Arthropoda > Arachnida > Araneae > Nephilidae > Trichonephila > Trichonephila clavipes. The sequence continues at coordinate 516,441 of BMAU01019720.1, forward strand.
CAAAAAATTTAAAATTATATTTCTAAATACAGATATATGAAGACAACTATTGAAGTTTGGTATCTTTATGACATTGAATTTAAATGCTTCCCTTTTATCATATATATTGCTATATAATTTGTTGTCAATAATAGTTAAATCCAAATCCAAAAATTCAACTTTGTTTGAGTTAAAATTCGTCTGTATTAATTTTAGGTATTCCGGATAAAAATTAATGTTAGGTTTAAAATCTCTATCATGACCTATAACAATTAAATCATCTATGTATCTTAACAAGAGGCAAGAGGGTTCCTTTCTTCGAACTATTTCATAATGGTGTAAATACAGGTTAGCGAGACTATTACTAGCCGGGCCACCCTGAGGCAATCCTTTGATTTGTTTATAAAGTTTGTTCTCAAAAATAATGAAGTTCTCCTGTACAACAAAACGAATAAGTGTATTGAACTTTTCAAAACTAATGTAATTATTCAAATCATATTTCTCATATGCATCTGAAAGTACCTGAATTATATCTTCTATTTTAATGGAGTTAAATAAATCTTCGAAATCGAACCCATGCACAGAAAATACCTCTTGTTGATCAACTTTCTTTATTACATCATGGCTGTTTTTTATAATAGAAGTATCCTTAAATTTGTCTATTGTATCTTGTAATATGGTCTGTAAAATTCTTCCCGATTTTGATATATAAGTATTGAACCTATTTGTTACACTGCGGAATTTGATTGGATTCTTATGAAATTTAGGAGTCAGAAATATATGGAGATATATAATTTTATTGCTAGAAATATTTAATTGTTTACTAAAGGCCAATAATCTGTTGTTAATTTCTTTCATACTAAATTTACTTACATCATATGCATTATTATTTTGTATATATGATCATTTATTAATTTACTATAGTAATATTTACATATAACTGCATAATTTCCTGGTACTTTATCTACATAAACAATCACAAAGTGTTTTTGTAAGTTTTCTATTGGTCCCTTAATTTTTCTATAACAATCTTCATCCCTTGTTCTAAAATTAAAATTCATTAAGTCCTTGAGGACATGAAAACCATATTCTTTAAAAGCCTGAGTAGGTAAATTATATTTAATTGTAACATTTAGAATAAATTTATTAATATCTTCTGATAGTTGTTTTCTCACATTTAAATTGCTGTTTGAAATAGTCAATCGATAACCAGTACCTTTGCTCATAATTTCTCTTAATTTCTGTGTGATCCTGTACAATTTCTAAGTTGCCAGTTATTACGTTCCCATGATATTCGTCTACGTAATTCTTGTATTCATTGCAACAACATTCTTTTTTATCCACCAATTCCTTAATACTATTATAGTTAAAAATTGATCTACTAATTTTTTATTATACTTGAACGCTCGTTTTATTAACACATTTTTCATCGGAAATAAATCCATGTGTTTCCCAAATATTTTAGAAAATTGTATCCCATTATATGATATATATATATATATATATCATATAAGCTATCATATATCAGATAAGCTATATATATATATATATATATATATATATATATATATATATAGCTTATCTGAAAATAATAGCAGGTATAAGAAAAAGCTTTAAAGTTCTCAAAGTATCGTAAAAAAATAAAAACATGTGTGCTACTTAAATGGGAAAAAATGGAATATTCTGTCCAATACAAATTGCACTGTACCAATTTATTTCATATCAATAACCATTCACAATTTCTGAAGAAAAAGAAGCATGTTAAACATATTTTACACATATAATCATCTTCAATAACTCTATGACAGAACTATCTGCTATCCTTCAAACTCCATGACAAACTCGATGATTACCAAACTTATTCTACCCTCGGGGATGGCTCAGGGTGTGCCACGAACATAAATAACACAAATTTGCAAGAAGAAAAACACCGAAGGTCGTATATACATATAAACTCAACAAAAAACATGCTACTTCTTTTTCTTCTTTTCAAAGCAAGCCCTCGTCTTCACCCGAAACAGAAATCCGAATTCCAAATGTAGAAAAAAACGAGATCCTTCGAGAGGGGTTGTCGCAGGGGTGGATGAGAGTGAATCGTTTGGATAGACAAGAACGAAATGGAAATAAAAGAGAAGGGAAAGTCGCATCGTTATTCAAAGAAACAGCATAAGAAGCAGTAAAAAAAGTTTGAGAGGAGGAGGTGGGCTAAAAAAGGAGTAAGGCCCTTCGCTCTTCCATATTTACCAGGATCACGTGGTATCGATGACCCTCGTTTCCTTCCGTCCGTCCGGGTCCGTTTCCGCTGATCTGGAGAGAAGTTCTTTCTTTAGTTGTCAGAGCAAGGTCTTATCTTTGTTTTCTCCCTTCTGTGAGTATTGGGCTTTAGCAAAAGGGAAAAAAAGCTGTTTTCCAGCAGAAATGTAAACCAAGTCTGTTTTCTTTGTCTGGATATTTGATACACAGTTTTAAATGGTACTTTGAATGGATGAAAATAATCGGAGACTATAGATGATTCCTTAACAATGATTACTAAAAACAAAAATGACAAAAAAAAACTATTTATATCATAAAATATTTATTTTTACTTCAGTACAATTGCTCCGTTTTTTCAAAAACCTTTAAACTATTTGAATTTTCCAGTTCGTTTGGAAGAAAGAAATGTAAATTTATTAATAACACTAAAAGCACTTTTATGTATATATATATATATATATATATATATATATATATATATATATATATATATATATATATATATATATATATATATATATATATATATATATATTGTACTTAATTACATACATCGTTAATTACTAATTAATTTATTACTTTTTTACTAATACTCATTGTTATTTATTAATACATATTACAGCACTTGCACGTTTTGGATTTAGTAATTTAATTTTAATTGAAAGAACTATATTTATGCTGCGCTGGATTCCTTTAAAAACAATTTCTGGTTATCTGAAATGCAAAATTGGGTTTATTGTTTTCTCATAAGAAAAAAACAAATCTGCACTGTAGTTATTTCAATCTGGTTTTACAATAATTAAAAATAAGAATTGTCATACATTAATGAATGAAAAGTCCTATTAAGATAAAAAAAAATCAAAAGTGATTTAAAAATTTTAAAATTACATCGGATGTATATGAAAAATATAATCAGAATAACTAGGTTCTTCTATTATAATCAGCTTTTAAGATCATATAATGCTAAATATAGTACACAATCATAAAACGGTAAAAGTCGGTATTATCAGGATTATAGTTAAGCATTATTGCCTTCAATAAGTTAATATTTAGTGAATAACTAAAAATACCCTAAATATTATGTTTCAAGAACTTTTAATATGTTACAAATTTAATGTGTGTTTGAGGCTATAATATACAGAAAAAATCCATGAAATACAATAGGTAGAAGTATTGATAAAATATCAATCAATATAGAGTCAGAATTCTCGATTAAAAATAAGAACTTTTCTAAAAAGAAATCAGCTTATTGGTCACCGTTTTGTTAGAAACGGGATAAAAGGATGATCCATGAGAAATATGGTTAAAAATATGCTTAGAAATAAACAGAAATAAAATTAAAAGTTAAGCGTAGATTTAAAAGTTAAAATTCTACATGCATAAATGTAACTAGTTCTGAAAATGTTTCCGAAAGTTCCAACCTAAAAAAAGGCTCGTAACATTATCTAATCAAAGTTATAGACTGACGGAAAAATAATCAGTTACGTAATGTACGGTTGTGATTAACTACAAAAAAATTTCTTTGTTTTCACCTTTGCAGTGGTCTCCACCAAAGGACCAATTTCCTTTTTAGATCTAATAACACAGACATGACATTTTGTGTGGAAAAGTACCCAAGACAGGGCAATCCAACGCTTTATGTTCTACGGCAATTCAGTCTTTGACCTCCCTTTATCCAACAGGCAGTTAAGTCACTGGCTAAGTGTTGTTCTAGTTTTTTTCTAATACAATCTGGCTGACGTAATCAGATCGAGGCCCACGAAATTCATCGTGGCAAGGGACTAGAAGTAGCCTGTTATTTTTTTTTGGCCTTGGCATTGAGCACCACACAGGTGACAGTACGAATTATCTCGGCGAAATTCCTCAAATGGACGATAGATAGCGACATCACCAATCTCCAACTCCAAAACTTAGCCATGGAACTGAAGCGGAGGGAAATATTCTCCAGAACCCTGCACTCGTGATTCAGCCCACAAGACTTTCGGACCCACTGATTTTACAAGCACGTATTCCGTGTGTACTCGGAGGGTATTTAGTGGCATCTAGCTTCGAACCCAGGCCTTCCGGTTTGGAGTCTGATGCTTTAACCACTAGGCTACCCACGGCTAACTGGCAATGTTCCCACGTCAATCTTTGGCTTTAAAGTCCACCGCACGGAGGGTGACAAGACGTCCAAACGGAAGTGATTATGCGTCAAGTGTTGCTTTTGAAGATGGGTCATTTCCTCCTCTTTTAAGAGAGGAAAAGAGGAAACTCCCAAACTCTGGACGCCGCCCCAAAGCGTCCCAACGTACTCTCTCAGACTCTCTCTAGAACTCTGACAAACATACTTTTGGAACTTTCAAGGCTACTGCATAAATAGCATTATGTAGTCTTAACGCATAACTTAATATCAGTAATAAGCACCACATCAGCGTTGAGCCTCTCAGTTTCTTATTCACATATGGAAATTTATTAACCTGAAAGGATCATTCAAAAAATCATACCTGAAATATTGGTTGATCCGGAATATTAGTTGTCATCGATTTGTGTGTCCTGTATTTTCTTTTATTAAGATAACTGATTGGGACCTTTTGCAGTTTGAGTGGTCACTAAGAATTTTTAGTAGCCGATGGATTATGAGTACTTCGAATCTGATAAAATCAATAATATGCATTAATGGTGTTCAATCCCCATTAAGACCAATGCCGTCTTAAAGTTCTCTCGTGTCATGATGTAGGAATGAAAATACTAGTATTCTTCATTCTTGTTTTTTAAAATAATAGCTTGAAACCTCTGTGAGACCAAATCTTAGAAGTAATTTCATTTTATATCAAATATCTAATTTTCGTAGATTTACTCTTATGTTTTCTTCGAACGTAGTCCAATTCCTACATTCAAAGGCTCAATAAATATCTAATGCCAAAGTGCCGAATGGTAAACGTTTAAACTGTAATGAAAAACATACCTTAACACAGTGCTTCTCAAACTTTCAATACTGGCGCCCCCCTTTTCAATCACAATTTTTATCGCCCCCCCTTATACATAATAATTTACTGAATGCAATAATAATGCACTTTTACGATAAAGCAACAATATTTATTATAAACCGTACAAATTCATGACATAAGTATTAAATTTTGTATACGTTACTTTTAAGCAAAAAAAGTTAAGTAATAGGATAATTACTAAGTTATTTTTCCTTTCTCTGATTTTAAATTGGAACATATTACAAAAATGCGGTGGTTGCTTAGAAGACAAAATATGGATATCAGCTAAATATAGAAAATGAACTCAGAGGGTCAATTTCTTATCTTAAAAACTCCTTTCAAAAACTTTGCTCTGTAAGACAAGCCCATGGAAGTAGCTAATAATTATTAAACTTGTTCTTAATTTAGTATTAATTAATTAGTCATAAAATACTCTGTGCACCACTCATACATTAAAAGCAGTGTTTCTCAAACTTTCAATAATGGCGACCCAATTTTCAATCATAATTTTGTCTCGCCCCCTCCCTGTACAACAATAATATATTTACTGCAATAAAAATGCACTTTGAGAGAGAGACGCTAAAGTTACAATACGATATTAATTATAAACCGTACAAATTAATACGATAAGTATATTAAATTTTGTGTATATGTAACTTTTAAGTAATATATATTTAAAGAAAATTACTTAAAATATATATTACTTAGAATTATGTTATTTTTCTTTCTCTAATTTTTAAATTGGAACAGATCGCAAAATGATGTATTTAATTAAAGATTTATTTCCTTCAGCATTCATTTCTCAAAGTACAAATGTCATTAGAAAAATAGTCTAGTCAATGTCGCTCTCTATCATATCCATCACATCTGGCATTATAGGATACGTTTGCGTGAGTCTGGGAAACCTATCGGACGTCTGCGCAAAACATGTAAAAATGCTTTTCCTCGTACAATTCCAGTCAGTTTTGGTCGACTCGATACTCCTATAGCTACCGAATCTAGCTTGAATGTACATTTTTTTTAATTTCCACGTTAATTGTAATTCACGGTAATTAAGTATTTACGACAGTAGATTAAAACAATATCATACATATATTTTTAAGTCGTAAGCAAACATTCGACCATAATAAAGAATCAACAAGTACACAGACGAACGAGCATGGTTCCGAAAATTAAATCAAGGCGATCTCAAAAATACTTAAATTTTGGATTTACCACTACTGAAGTAAATGATGGAAAAAAAGCCCCAGCTCGATATGTGTCAAAACTTACAAATCTGTAGAACAACATGTGAAAGTTGTTTTTAAAACATGTAAAATCATTTAGCTATGTTGGCAAAGAATTTTAAAAAGTATTTTCTGAATGAGGACAGCTTGGTAGCAAGTTACGAGTGGATTAGGGATCTATTTCAAATTACTCCAAAAGGGCTCTCAACTTCCAAAGAAGAAATTTTCATAGATTTCACATCCAGTGAAAAATTAAAAGGCAATTTTGTAATAAATCGCTCTTTGAATTTGGGGTAGAGGTGGATGAGGAATTATCTGTACTGAAAACAAAAGCACTTCGTATACTATTACCATTTTCAACATCCTACCTTTTTCAAACCGGATTTTCTGCAGTGGATGCCTTGAAGACAAAATATAGATCTCAGCTAAATATAGAAAAATAACTCTTTAAGTGTCAATTTCTGATATTAAACCTTCCTTTGAAAAATTTTTCTCTACAAGACAAGCCCGTGGAAGTCCCTAATAATTATTAAACTTGTTCTTAATTTAGTAATAAGATTGATTGATTAAATATTAACGTCGCACTGTTCAGCTGCACGAGGGCTTTTGACGACGGACCACGTAATTTTGAACCATGGTCAAGTAACGTGGATGACACCTGAGCTGGCACCCCTCTCTCCTAACTACCACACCACACCAACGGGAAAACGTTTCAACTCTCAACAGATTTAACGTGCATCGCTGCCCTACACGGCGGGACTTTAGTGGTACTGGGCTCGAACTCGTGACAAGGCAAACCACGATCCGATACCTATACCACTCGGCTACCGCGGCCAAATTCAGTAATAAGAAATTATTTATAAAATACCTTCTTCAGTACTGATACATCAAACGTATACTGGCTGAAACACCGACTCTTCGCACGAGTTCATTTTTTAAAAAAATAAAATTTTATTCTTGATAAAATAGCTGAACTGTAAGGAGAGTAAAACTGTGTGCACGACACTGTATACAAAAATGTAAAATGATTTTTTTTTAGATAAATGCTATAATTGTAAATAACTGTTTAAAAGAACTGTAATTTTAAACCTCACACAATAAGCATCTAGAATTAATGTTAAATTATGAAAAAGAATATAAAATTCTGATGAAGAATAATTGTGTTACTTTTTAACATTTAAAGCGAGAAGACTTCAAAATGTTTTAAACCGGGAGCAGGCGCGTACTCGATACTAACATTAATGGTAGTCCGGGAGGACTCAGTCACCGCAATCATTTGTTTAGAATTATTTTTAATGTACACGATACAAATCGGAATTCTAATGAATATTTTAATTTATAGAAAGTATACTTACCTTCTTTCAAGGACTATTCAATTCTTTGATGATTTGATAAAAAATCCAATAAAACTGAACTAAAATGATTCAAAAGTACAAGACCATAATAAAGGACGCAAATCAGACACTTTTCAATTATCCTAGAGAAATGTTAAATCAATCAATTCTTTTCCAAATATCGCAAAACTCAATTATTTACAATTTCTCTAAGCGAAAAGCAAACACATAAAAGATGGGAGGGAACTAATATTGATAATAACCATACCATAAGATTGAAGGTCAATCAAATGATTAGCAAACGTACTATGCAGCCTGGCTGAAAAGTGAATCATGACTTCCTTTTCTTTTTCTACAACTAATGTACAGTATTTCAATAATAAATACAGTGGTGAATTGTTTATCTTCTTAGAATTTTTCTCAGGGTCTGGGTTTCGTTTTTTCTTTTAACGAGTAATATTTTATGTTAAAACGTAATAAAAAAATCTCTCATTGAGGAAATACAGCAAATAAAACAAAATGTTTTTTTTCTTTAATTTGGTTTTGGGAACAAAGATAGCTATTTGATGACGGAAAAAAGCCAGATAATAAACATGAATTATGTCAGTGTTGTTGTGTGTATTTTTTTCATTATGGAAGAAAGCATTTTGTTTTACTTCTCTATCTGGTTATTTTTTTTTAAAAAAAAATCTTTAAATTTTCGATACGCTCGCGCCCCACACTTTGAGAAACACTGCCTTAACATTTAGAAGTACAATGAACATATAATCTCGTTAAAATTTACTATTAACCAAATTTATTCAGGCAAATAATACTAACAATTGTATACCTTTGATCCAGATGCAAGATTTATGGAGGAATAAAAATGTTAGTATTGGTTGATAAGAATGAGAACCACACAGAAAAAAAAATCGCTAAAGGAACCCAAAGGACGGCCATTCATATTTATCGAAGACAATACACATCATGATGGAGGAGAAATATCACTGTAACCCCGGGAAGGTTAATCCGCCTCATAGATAAAGAAAAAAAATAACTCCAAAGGGATCATTTTTTAAGCAAATATATATGAAATAATAATATATATACTAAACATTTTTGTTTAAATGTTATTACTAAATGTTTCAAATTCATCCCATTTTTGCAAATTTGTAAGTATATTTATACATTTTGCAATTAATTTAGTTTATAATGTCCAATTGGTTTGAAATTTAAAAAAAATAATTGCTTTCATAACTAAAGCTTGATGAAAATAATTAATCAAAAATTTTAAAATTATAGTTCATAGGGAGAGTGCATAAGATATATAAATATAAGAATCACTCTCTATTAAATCATTCTCCCAGCTTTAAGAAAATCTTAAATTCCATAAAAGTAAAAAAATGCTATACTAGGAAGAAATGCAGGTAAAACAAAATGATATTTATTAGACAAGTATGCTACACGAAAAAGAAAAAGTGATTAAATTTTCAAGAAATTTGGGTGCATAGATCCTGAGAAATCAGTAACGAAAACAACCACCTCTAGTCGTAATAACAGCACTTATACGCCTGTGCATTAAGTCAAACAGAGATTGGATGGCATGTACACGTACAGATGACCATACAGCTTCAACACGATACCACTGCTCATAAACTGTGGCGTATGGTGACAAACTAGTAGCTCGGCAACTATACACCAGACATTTTCCATTGGTGAAAGATCTGGTCAAGATGCTGTCCAGAGCTACAGTCGAACATTTCACGTATCAAGGAAGGACCGTAGATTACCGGCAACAGACGGTCGTGCATTATCCTGCATAATCGTAGAGTTTAGCATGACTCGAATAAGGGGTAGAACCACGGGCCGTAACACACCAGAAATGGAACGTACACTGTTCAATAGACCCGTCACTGCAAAAAAAGGGGACGGAAACGTGTATCCAATAGCACCCCATACCAGGTGATGGGTAAGTTAGACGATGATGAATGCACGCTGCCAATATGCGTTCACCACGATGCCACCGAACACGGATACGACTATATTGATTTTGTAAACAGAACCTGGATGAATCTGAAAAAAATGACATATATATATATATATATATATATATATATATATATATATATATATATATATATATATATATATATATATATATATATATATCGCCATTCGTGCACCAAATTCGCAGATGATCAGCCCATTAAAGACGCTCCTGTCTGTTATGCAGCGTCAAGGGTAGCCGCAAGGGTAGAGTCAGTGCTGCAGCAAACGTCGTCGAACAGTTCGTGCAGACACTTGTCTTGTAAACGACCCCAATTTTTGACTCAGGCCTCGTGACTTGGCTACGCCATCCATTGAAGTCATGCGGGTAACATGCCTGTCTTCTCGGGTAATAATGATAGGGGTCGTGTGTTGAGATCCAGTGCGGAGTTTCGTATTACTGTCCTGAACCCATTGATTCTATATTTTCCTAAAAGTCATTGAATCTCAACCAACGCTAGCAGCAATACTGTGATACGATAAGCCACAATTCTGGTACGCTACAAATTCAGCTTTATCAAAGTCAAAAAACGTGTTTAAACGCATTTGCATTTCTGCTTCTTACACGAGACATCACAACGATTTGTCACCAGGTAACAACATTCAAATGCAATTCGTGTGTGAGAAACTGGCTGAATAATTTCCTCATTTAAACACATTGTAGGTGTCTCTACAGGTGCATGCTTTGTCTAAATGTGCTGAAAAGCTAATCATTTGCATACCATTGCAACTCCTTCCTGTAGCTCAAATTTCATATCTGTAGCACGTCGCCATCTTGGTGTATCTAGTTTAATGGCCAGTAGTGGGGGAAAGTAATGATGTCATAAGAGAAAAGATCTTTACATAAAGCTCCAAGAAAATTAGATTTGGCACTTTTGATAACGGTATGGATAAATAGTATCACAATCTGTTTATACTTCACCTAGCGGAAACTCCAGGCGAGTTAGAAAATTAAGGTAAAATCAGGTAGAAGGTTTACTTTCAACGTAATCATAAATATGAATACCTAAGTCCCAGGACCCATCATTTGGAGAGAAACGATGCACGTTATATCTATTGAGGATCAATGTGTTCTCCTTTGGTCCGGTGTGATAGATAGGAGGAGAGGAGTTCCGAGTCAAGTGTCGTCTTCGTCATTTGATCGAGGTTCTAGATAACGAGGTTTGACGCCTGAAGCCTTCGTATTGCTTTATAGTGCAACCAGTGGCGTAACAGAGAATATTAGGGCCCAGCTGCAAAGTGTGGTTTTGGGCCCCAAGCCGGATATTACAAAGGGTACGTATTTGGTGTTTATCAGGCTTTGGACCCCTGGAGTTCTGGCCTTACCGCAATTTGGGGGTTTCGGGGTGTACATTACACCACTGAATGCAACACACACACGTTAATATAATTCTCATTATATCTCACTCACCAAAGTTCTGGAAATCTCCATATTGGTACTTGTTAAAGCTTGGAAAAGGAGTGTCAAAGCAGTGTCGTCCTTTCCATTTAAGCGTATTTCAAAATTAGGTAGTGTCTCTTCTTGCTTCAATTTAGAGGGTTGTTGCTGTTGTTACTAATGCCGTTTCTGATCGGCAAATGCCAAATCAAGGCCCACGAGATTCATCATGGCAAAGGGCTAAGTGACGCCTGTCATTAGCTGTAGCTTTGAGCATCATATTGATGACAAAACGGTTTAGCTCGTTTTCATCACAATTTTGAGGGTGAACAACCTGGGGGAGGTCAGGGGCTTCCCGCATTTCTTTCCCTTCCACCAACCTCACGAGAGGACTTCCGGCTCGACTGTTATTTAAAGTACCCCCATGCCGTGAAGGAACTATACATTTATAACAGCATTTCTGAAACTGTGAAGCACACTCATTTGGGGGGCGTGATAGCTCTACGAGGGGGTACAAGGGTATTGAAAAGTCGAAAACTAAGGATTAATTAAGAAAATTATTCATTTACTGAAATAAACCAACAAAATTTGTTCTGATATAAAAAAATAAAAGACACATTTACACTGATATAATGCACTTATAGTTGTATCAGTACTGCACAAAGTGTTCTATAATTAATTTAGAGATACTAAGTTAAGAACAAGTTTAATAATTACCAGTGATCCGATGATCTTGTCATTAACAAAAATTTATACTCATCTTCGTAATGTGTGCGATTTATGAATAAATCATTGACTGTCTATTAAAAGTTAAGCAATTCACTTCCCAATGCCACCGTTTTTTAAGTAGACGTGCGTATGTGATATATTGGGGGGGGGAGAAAAGAATAAGTAAGCAAATCCTCTGAAATAAGTCCATCCTTCACAAACACTGTCAATTCCCTTTTATTGCATTCCATTGCCTTCGGAATAATTTTATGAATAGCAGTGCACAGAAGAGATCCTACTTCGGGAAGACATATACTTATATTCAAGGGAAATATAACGCTTTGTCTAAGCAAGACGTTTATATACGCCGATAGTAATTAGGAGGTTTAAGTCTAATTGTAACTTTAGCTTCATAATGTAGCAGTATTGAATTCAACACATTGTTATTGTATTCAGGGGGCACGAGGAAAATCATGATTGAATATTAGGGCGCAAATATATGAAGTTTGAGCATAACTGATTTACAAACATCCATGTCTTCCCCGGGATTTGAACCCAGGCCCAATGTCATAGTATTCAGCTGGGCTAACCACTATACCAAAAAGGGTGACAATTTAGAGGATGGAATTAATTAACAATCAATCATCCAAATTAGTGATTATGTGTAGTTATATATTAGGTTTGGGAAAAAGAATCTATTGTTTTTTTGGTAGATGGCTGTAGTGTCGATATCTCGTGAATTATCGAACAAAGAGTTTCAAATTTATGCTTGTTGTCAAAGTGACATTCCACACTAAAAATTTTATTTTGTTGTTCCTTGTTTCTTCCATTCAGTTATGAGTTACAGGGTGTTAAAAATGGAAGTCAATGAAGAGAAAATTCGGTACATTTTACAGTTTTTCCTTGGTAAAGGCGAAAATGCAAGCCAGATGGCTGAAGTCGTAAATGATGTTTATGGTGTTGATAATGTAACAGCTAATTATGTGAAATTTTGGTTTCGTCGATTCTGTTCAGGCATTTTTGATTTTAAATATGCCCTGCGCCCGTCATAGAAAATGTCGAAAAAAATCACAGAAATAATTGAACTTGACAGGAATGTTAATAGTCGTATCATCACCCAGGTTCTAAAGATCGACCATAAAACAGTTTTAAGCCATTTGAACAAAATTGGATTCAAAAAGAAGCTCAATGGTTGGGTGCTACACCAATTAACACCAAAAAACATGATGGATCGAAATTCCATCTGAGAAGCTGTGGTCAAACGGAACAAAATCGACCCATTTCTTAAACGGGTGGTGACTGGGGAGGAGAAATGTATCACATACTACAATATTATGTGAAAACGATCGTGTTCAAAGCGTGGCGAAGCAGCTGAAACGGTTGCTAAACCAGAACTAACGCCCAGGAAGGTTCTACTGTGCATTTCGTAGGACTGGAAATGAATAATTTATTATGAGCTGCTTCGGTAAGCCCAAAGACTAAATTCAAATATCTACTGTTAACAACTGGAATATTTGAAGCTAGTGACTGACCAGAAATGGCTAGAATTGATCAACAGGAGAGGTGTTGTGTTCCATCAAGACAACGCCACACCACACACGTATGCAGTGACTCACCAGAAACTCTGGGAGCTTGGTTGGAAAGTTTGAATGCATCCATCATATAGTCCGTACCTGGCCCAAACGATTATCACCATTTTCTCGCATTGAGAAACTTCCAAAGTGATAAGAAATTCGGAACAAGAGAAGATTGTGAAAATCGATTACTAGAGTTTTTCGCCAATAAAGACCAAGACTTCTATGAGAGAAGCACTATGAAGCTATCAATTATACAACAAAACGATACATATTTGACTCAAATCGGACAATCCGAAACATGTTAAATAAAGTTTTGAATTTCATGCAATAATAACGGATTTATTTTTCCCCATCCTAATACTCCGATGCTTAATATCGGGATTTTTTTCGTGATATATTCATAAATTCAGAGAGTCTCGATTTCCCCAAAAGATAGTTTTGAAGAACACTAAAGGAAGTTGCATGAAAGGTAATTTTTTTTTGCATTGCACCGTTCCATACACACTCATGTCCATAAATTAAGGATAATTCAGAATCACACAGAAATTGAACTCAAAAATAAAAATTTCACCAATAGAATTATCACACACATCTTGAAGAAGAATGTGCAAATTACAGGAAACCACCAGATGGCGCGGATAGTACGTCAAGATGACAAGAGTGTAAGAGAGGGGTATATAAGGAATGGTGGCAAAGAAGTAAAGTTTATCACAAGCGCTTTAAAAGCCTTTCAGTGCAATAACCGCATAGTTATGGCACAAAGGAAGCATTTGGATGATTTTTTACCATTGAACGACACCGTTACGGTGGTACAGCATGGCTCGTTTGGGGAGGAATTATTCTTGGTTCCAGAACTGACCTGCATGTTCAGAGTGTAATGATGACAGACCACATCTATCGGAATGTCATTCTGGAACAACATGTACGTTTGTTTCGGGGCGCCATGGGTGCTAAATTTCTGTTTATGGATGACAACGCCTGTCCTCACCATGCAAACATTTTAGATAAATGCCTTCAATCGTAGGATATCACCCGTATGAATTGGCCAGCATACTCACCGGACTGGAATCCAATAGAGCATGTGTGGATATGCTTGGCCGACGAATTGCAGCCCGTCAACCCCCTCCCACCTATCTATTGAAACTTCGGAGGGTATTGCTTGATGAGTGGTACAATATTCCCCAAGATCAGATTGATAATTTGATACTCAGCATGTCTAGGCGTTGTAAGGCCTGTATTGCATCGTGCGGGAGACATACTCCGTATTAACCATCATATTAATCATATTATACTGTTTTTTATATATAGGTTCATTTTTGAAAATTGCTCCAGGGAGTAAAAATCGCAATTTTTATTAATTATGTCAAATATATAGCATTATTTTTGCTCTTTACATTTTGTTTAATAAATAGACTTTACAAATAAGTCATATTTGTTTTGCTTCTGTCTCTTTTTTGCCTGAACTTCATTATCCTTAATTTATGGACATGAGTGTAATTACTTAGCTTACGTGTTATAGCTTACGTGTTATAACTTACGTGTTATAGCTTACGTGTTATAATTTCACCTTATAAATGACTCCTACTCCTTTCCTTTTTGATCTTCTGATCACAGTTTGAAATTAATTATCTCTAGAATTAATACTCCATTAATAATCCACACTCCGCTATTTTTTTATTATTGAAATAATTCGTAATCATCAAATATTTTCCATTTTCACCATATCCGGATACCTTGAAATTTATTTGTAAAAATGTATTTATCTGTGTCTATCTCAGCGTTTCTGAAGCTGTGGGGTGCACCCCCTTAGAGGTGCATGATAACTCTACAAGGGGGCCCAAACATATCAAAATGTCGAAAACAAAAGATTATTTTTTTAAAAAAAAATATTAATTTACTGCAAATAAACAAACAAAATACATTCTGACACAATTCATATGAAATACACATTTACATTGATAATATACAGTTATAAATGTATCAGTACTGCACAACGTATTTAATAAATAATTTAACTATACTTAGCTAAGAAGATGTTTGATAATCACCAGTGACTCCGAGGGCTTATATTAACACTTATCTTGATAATTTGTTCTGTTTTAATTAAACTCTTGACTGCCGATTAAAAATTACAAGATTTTCTCCCTAATGTCATTGTTTTCCACGCAGGCGTGCGTATGGGATGTTTTTTTTTTTTTGGGGGAGGGGAAAGAAATATATAAGCAAATACTCTGAAATAAGTAAATTCTTCACAAACATTGTTTAGGTCCTTTTATTGCATTCCAAAGCCTTCAGGATAACTTTATGGATAGAAATGCACAAAAAAGATCGTACTTTGGAAAGACGTATATATACGTCCCGAAAATTATATACCCCAGTGGCACTTAAGAGGTTAGAGTCGTATTGTAGCTTTGGCGTCAAAGTGTAGTATTTTAGAATGAAATACACTGTTATTGTATGGAGGGGGGGAAGGGCTCGATGAAAATTATTATTGAATATTGGGTCGCGAATATAGAAAGTTTGAGAAGTACTGCTCTAACCGGTAAAAATTTGTTTTGCCCCTAACATCTTTACTATATTTATCTGCAAGATATTTAGTTTGGGGCACACACATTTATTTATATTAGAAGACTTGTTTCGAAAATTTATTGCGTTCTACTCCCCAATAACAAAATTCATTTTTTGTCAAAATATTTCTTCTACTTCTACTTTAAATTCTAAAAATGTGGGCCTATGTTTGCTTAAAACTATATTTACTTTAGCAAATATTTTATTTACCACGTTGATTTTTGTGAATGTGTGTTATTTTATATTTTGTAATCTTTAACCCAAACTTAAATGAAAACTATGTGTTTGCTGTTATACTATAGAGAATACCTATTCTCACGTAATTTAAATACATTTCTTGTCATTTTATTTATCTTAAGTCAATAGTTATAAATTCAAATATTTTAAAATGTTTGGTTTACATTAACTATTTAAATGATATTTGCATTTATTCTCAGGAGGTTTACAGTGCGTCTTTAATATGTATTCGCATTTTTCTTCTTCAAGGTATCCGACTGGGTTCAGAGACAATATTCTAAAATTTAACTTAAATAATCATTTAGTTATTTTTTAATTAAGTATGTTGCAAAACTCTATGAAAATGCAGCAAGAAGAATTTTTTGAAAGCTTATTTTTCAAAATACTGAAAAATTTCTACCAAAATATTACAAAAAATTGCTCTTTTGCAAACAACTCTAAAAAGTATATTTCTCAAAAATAAATAAAATGTTTGCAGAAATACAATTCTTTAACGCTTAACTATGTTTTATACTAAAAAACCTCAAAGTCTAATGTAAAGTTTTGAAATACAGGTGTTCGAGATGAAAAAATCCAGCATTTTCTTAAAAAAACTTTTTTTCATATAAAATTACACAAAAATACCTTAATTGAAAAATTGCCCTTACCTTTTAGCAAAAGGCATTCACTATAATACAAGGAACAAACTCAAAAAATTTCCTAAGAATATTTTTTTTACTTTAAGAAATATCTCTTCTTACCGTTAACCATTATGTTCAGAAGTAACATTCTTCACAAAATGCAAAATAAGGTTTATATTTGCAATAAAACTTTTTTAATAATTTAGGAATATTTTAAAATTCTCCATTCTCCAGATTTGTATATTGTGCCTTCCTGAACCTCATACTTCAAACTTTTACAGTTTTGAAGGGCATTTCTCTCTTTACGACACAATTTCTTATCTGGTTAAGAATGCCTAGTAGAATCAACAATTTTTTATATACTTAAATGAAAAGTAATTATATGCGCTATTTGAAAAATTACTTATGTGTATGTTTGTGTTTCCATAGAAGTTTGAGACGTTTTGATTGCGCTTAAACAGTAAACATAAATTTAAAAAAAGAATTAGCCCAAAATATTAAAATTGTACATCAACCAACCTGTTTTGAACATAAATGAACATGAAAAGGCATGTAATAAGCTAATATATATCCCAGTTTTTCTCTATTTCTCACACCACTAGCATTAAAGGTTGTGTGATGTGCCCGGTCTCTTTCTACAATTGCTAAGAAGATACGCCGATAAACGTGAAAGAGATCAGTGCGTTTCCCTAATTGCTGGATAAAAGTTGCGTAAATGGGTTTTCAAAAAATCTGACCCCTTCCCACCGGCAGTCCGAGAGATGAAAAAGGACGCCGGTGCAATGTGCTTTTTGGTTTCCCACGCATCTACGAGTTCGGCGCGTCTGGATATACGCGCTCCCACTATGCGCCGAGACAGACCCGGCGTGCTAAGGTGCCGACAGAAAAGAGATCAAAGTTAAACCTGGAGGTTAAAAAGGGAGAGCGAGAGACTTTTACTTGAGATAATACGAAGAGGCATTTCAGCCAGCGATACTAATTACCTGGGAGTCTGTGAATTAACAAAAACGAAGGTGGACTTAGATCCAAGGATTTTCGAGTCAGCAACAGCACGGTGGAGAGAGAGCCAGTGAGCTCACATAAACTCTGTGTGGAATTACAGAAAAATAAAGACCTTCTCTAGTGAATTGTGGACCCTTTGGCATATTGAATGTACTAGTCATTTCCCGAAAGTGTCACATAAATTAGTATGCTTTTGTGTCTTTTTAATTAATTGCGAGCGGTATAAAGACTTTACCGCGAAAGAGACTCAATATCTGCTGAGCCATTTTGCAGTTAAATTGTACTGGAATATGTTTTATGCTTTTCATACTTTAATAAATTGTTTAATCCATAGCTGTTTGAAGTTATTACAACGTCATGTTCGAATTACTCTGTTTGTTATTGGCATGGAAATGTTGATCTATTTACAAGTATAACTAGTGGTTTCTAAACTATTATTTCCTGATACGTACTTGCTGATTATAATAAGTCCATTTCACAAGTGTATTGAAAATTTACAAATAATTCCCTGAAATTAATCAACTGATGTTTGTATAATTGATACAGTAAATAAAATTTGTTATGAAGTAAATGATGTCAAAACTACATTACTTAATTCCCCCTACATTTTATATGTATTATGTAGAAATGTCATTTTTTCCACTTTTCGACAATTTAAAATAATAAGTCAAAAAGGATAAAAAATGTCGTCGCTCCACATTTTTTTAGAACGAATAGTTTTTGCTTTTATCGCTTTAAATTTGCATGCATATTTCTATTACTTAAAACCTAAGCAAAATAAGAACTATTTTTAATTAATTAAAAGAAAAATTATTTTTTTAAAAACAATTGATATCTGAATTAAATTTAATGTTTACTTTTTATTTTCCGATGTCTTGTCAATTTTTTCATCTTTAGGAAAAAAACTATATTCGAAATAAATGTATACAAATAATAGAATTTTAATATAATCTTAAAAATAAAAATTTCTTATTTTTAATGGCCATTCTTATTTATTGCAATACATATTATTTATTAAATGATTTACTATCGTTACTCCAATAAAGTATTCCACTTAATACACAAAACTGATTTATAATTTATATCATACTCATGTAATATTGCTTAGTAAAATGGAAAGAGGTTTCAAAGTGAATCAATATTTCATATATAATCTAATAAACATACTAAAAAAATTGTAGAGAATTTCTCTTTAATATATTTTTTCAGTTTTTGATTTCCCAAGCGAGTTGTTTCAAAGTATTCCCTTATTGAAATATTTTTAAAAGTGCAAAGTAGGATATTTTAGCATACGTTTAAAATCTAGAATTCATAAATTAGAAATAGCATTTTGGAAAAAATTGATATAATAAAAAACTGGACCTTAAAGTTCAATATTTGTGACAGATTAAACAGGAAGTCAATTATAATTAATTTTTCTCTAACTTTTTTGTGAATTGCAGAAGTACGTGTTTATGAATCGATGATTTTAGATGGATGAGTAAGAATGTATTTCTATACAGTTGTTTCTATCTAGTATTTTAACAAATTGTCTAGACTTGTTTTGCCATTTAGTTACAAACTAATCATCTAAGGACGTGGTTATATTTATGATTGAGTTATATTATTTTTCACTATGTACTGCAAAAGTGAGGAACACATTGAAATTAAACATAGTTAGCAATTGGTTTGGCAAATACGAAAAAGCATTAGCCTTGATTTGAGTATTAGATTTGCACATTATTGTTCATAAAACTTATTATAGGTAATTAAAATAATTATGTTTTCCAATTTTCATAATGGAAGAATTCAAAGTACTGATTTCCGGATTTCAGTAACTACTCTTCGAAGTTTTCCTTACTGAGTTAATACAAAAATGCTGACATGTTTGCAGTAAATTAGTTTTTCCTTTTCAAAAACCTAACTATAATTTGTGCCCTACATGAAATTGTTCCTACCAATATAAAGTGATTTAATACATCAAAATCAATAAAAAAATATTCTGATAAAATAATTCATGAAATCACACAGACATTCACCAACAAATGTCATCTATTAGTTGCATTGTGTAATGATCTGAATAAATTTTTATATATATATAGATATATATATATATATATACATTATGCTGTTTTAAGAGGATGTGGGACTAGATTTTCAAGGATGAAAACTTGTCTAGACAAATATCATGATTGTTCTAATCAGAAAAAGACGTCTGGTCTATAAACTTAAGGCATTTTGCTGGTTTTGAGAGATGCACATTTCTTCGAGTACTGTCTGAAGTGCGAGATATTTAGATTTCTACAACAACATACGATTTAGGTATCATAATATGTCAGATCCAACTGTAAGATGAATCAAAAGCATATCAAAATTGAGACGTAAAGAAATATTTTAACTCAAGTTTGATTTAATCAATAAGTAAAAATATTGTATTAGAAAATCAAGACTGTTTGGTATCTCAAAGAAAGAAATACATTAATGTTGAAAACAAATTTTCATATGGAACTATATTAAATTGAATACAGCATTTGAATTTTTTTTATTGCTACTATTTCAATGACTGTTATCCTACACTATTATTACAGCATAAGTTTTAGTTTTTTAATAAAGTAATATATGATGATTCACTGGGAAAAATAAAAAAGTTCCTTTATCCTTTATATTCTTTTAAGAATGTACTACATAGACGTTTTTTTCCAAATATTTTTTTCTTGAGATAAAAATATGTCTGTCTCTTATACTCAAAAGAAAATGTATTATTCATAACATATATTTTTTTAGCTGCTATTTTTTGTACTCTGCTCTACATAGCTTATAAACGTAAAGTATTTTAAATAAAATGTCATTTTATGCAAAAAAAATATCTTATAAAGTAGAATCCTCTTTTGAAAAGCTTCATTTTACATGAAATTTATCTTATTCCTCAACGGGATTGCACGAGACATATTTGTCAAAGCAAAATGCAAAATTACTTTATCTCCCCAAAAAAACCAAATAGTTATACAATTTCTTTTGTATTGAAAATAATTATTTGTAATTATGTATGATATTTATCTTAATAATTTTAACAAAAAATAAAATACAATGTGTGTTTATTATTTTATTGCTATTTTCACATTTGAACTTATGGTTTAACACAAATAAAATTATATTTTTCAAAAATTGATAATAGAGTGTGTGAGAAAATGAGACTTTAATTATCAACTTTAACTTATTTACATGAAAAGAATAAATAATTAAATATTTCTAAGTGAACAATAGTTTTTATATTTAGTATTTAACAAATTGGAATTTATTTTACTCAAAGTTTTATGTACAATACCAATTATGTTTTTTATATTGCATGCATATTTAAAAAAATTCATCATATATTTTGACATTAAGTTCTTGTTTATATTTTAAAGGCAGTTATGTTATACATTTCATAATTATATAACTAATATGATTTAGAATAGTGAACAAAAATCAGAAGGGCTTGGAAATTGAATTAAAATATTTCTCTTCACTATTTCTTAATCCAATTAAAACTGCGCGCATATTTTTCAAATTTTTATATTATATATATACATAGCTCTAATTAAGACTATTTTTTGCAATATTTTAATTATATTTTTTACTGAAAAAATAATTTTTTTTCGTACATGAATACTTACATATGTATGTATAACTTAAGAATATTTAAATATTAAATGCTTGAAAACGCGTGAAATATCTAAAAACATCCTCATACTTTAAGTAACAGATAAAAAAAAGTAAAAGTTATTAATTTCTGATCATATTTTCAATACAAAATAAAATATCATGATAATTATATAAATTAGTTGCTTTGGCAAGATATTAATAATGAAACACATTATTTGATATAAAATATTGTTGTATTATTGATCGTCTTTCAAATGCAAAATTAATTCACACAATTAACAGGCATTTTTTTGTAGAGTAAACCGTAACGTATTCTGTAAAACTTTGGCATCTGCTAGATATTATTTAAACACTAAACAGTTAACAATGACACATATTACGAAATCACACAGATAGTTAACAATACTTAATCGCAATTACAATTTTCGTATAAAACAAATGCAATGCACAGCCACAGTCAAATGTTTGACTCCAATATTGCTTCCTTGCGAAAAATTGTCAAAAAACATCTCAGAAATAGATCTCGTCAAACAATCATCATGTACCATTCTATTTTTTTAGCTGAATTGGTTGCGAAGGTCATCATATTCATTAGCATTCTTGAAAAGATATTCTTCTTTAAATGCAGAATTTTTTTTTTCATGAGAAGCAAAATCCTAATTTTCCGTAACATTACTGACAA
Source organism: Trichonephila clavipes (assembly GCA_019973935.1). NCBI lineage: Eukaryota > Metazoa > Arthropoda > Arachnida > Araneae > Nephilidae > Trichonephila > Trichonephila clavipes. The sequence continues at coordinate 538,623 of BMAU01019720.1, forward strand.
CATATTTAAGAATATACAAAGATCATACTAATTACCCTCAATAATTACTGTTACTTTTATTATATAAATATAAGTATATAATTAATTTTTTGATCATGTTATGAAATATTTTTTGGGCTGTTATAATCAATCTTTTATCGGTATTGTTCTTTTTAAATATTTTTGATAGAAAAGTCATTTTTTCTTAAAGAAAATGAATAGTTACAGCATATAGTTTTAATTCTACTGAAGCTTCATTAATTTTTACAGTTAACTTGTTTAAGTTAATGAAAAATACCTCATCTGTTATTTTTATTGCTGAATAATTCCTAGGTAATAACAAAGCAATGATAAATAAATAAAGAGTAAGCAAATAAATACAGCATTTTTTTCGCACAAAACGATGCAAATCACTTGACTTTTCACGAGTACACAGATTTCCAAGCACTTGCTAATCCAAGACAAAATATTTGCGTTTACTCTCTCTTCTCTCTCTTTGAACATATAGACAAAAATTACCAAGAATTATTAATGTATTTTTATATAATGAACCGAGCATTTCTTTCTCAAATAACATCCTCTCCAATTTTTCAACATAAGAGACTCCTTAAGCTTATTTAACTACGCAATTATGTTCAACTTGAAAACTCGAGACCGACAACAATTTCTTTCAAAAGAATTTTGCACGGAAAGAAATGATTACTATGTTTTCAACATCTGTCAAAGCATGATAACCATGGTAACGAATATGAGTATTTTTTGCCCTCTTTTGTACAAATAACTCTGGCTTAAAGAGACTGTCTGCAATGAAAGAGAAAACCGCCTGCAGTTATCAAGAAATTACTTTTTGTTTTACTTGGTAGAAAGCAAAGAAATTCTCGTACCAAGGCCCCGTCCTTACCCCGGAGCTATAGTAAAGCTCAAGGAAAGCTTTGAGAGCTGTTATTTTTAACAAATCTTTTGCTTTTTCAAAGGAAGGATTACTACATTACGTGTGCCTATTACTGTTAAATTCTAAAGAAAACTTTTCACTCTTCACAGATTTTTTTCTGTGGAAAAGGGGATTATAATTGGGAGAAAAATAATTAAAATGATAACACGTAATTCGTGAATTTTTTTTATGTTTGAGTGCAAGACTTGGTGTTAGATTTATTCACGGTTTTTCATGATTATTAGAATAAGTTTGATAAAAGTTAAAATTCTAACGTTTTTTCAAAAGGTATTTTTTTCATTTTATAAGTATCCGAAATAATTATTTCTCTTCAGATCTGTAAAAGGGAAATGCTATGGAAGTATTTTAACATGCAATTATTTTAATAATCTAGGGAAATAGTTGGTGTATAATCAATGAACAAGTACGGCATTTTGCTTTAAGTTAAATCATGGTTGGGGTACACTTCATTCGTAAATATTGACTGTTACGATTCAGCAAATGAAAATTCCTGATCCAACTATTTCAAAGTCCAATAGCTCAGAAACAGATCTTTTAATCTGTAACGGCTCCATTATGTCCAGAAATCTTCTTTTTGGAGTCAATTTCCATCAGAACCGTCCTCAGAGTTTCTCTACTCAAAAAAGAAACATGCTTACAATATATAATAAAATAAAATAAGATAAGATACCAAGTGAGAAAAAGTTGTATAACCTACAATGAAAAAGAAGAAAAAAATTGGAGTTCAAGAGACATAACAAATGTAGATACAAAAAAGATTTTGGACTAACATGGAGACCTATTATGGTCTCTTAAGCTATCGCTGAATCAGGCCAGAGATTTAGGGTTAGCAGTGCTTTATGAATCCACCTTCCTCGTTCAGCAGAAATTTTCGGTGTAATACAGTGCTTCTCAAACTTTCAATGCTGGCGCCCCCCTTTTTGATCACAATTTTTTTCGCGCCCCCCTCATACATTAAGAATGTACTGAATGCAATAATAATGCACTTTGACGCTTAAGTTACAATAGGCGATCTTAATTATAAACCATACAAATTAGAACCATAAGTATTAAATTTTGTATACTACTTTTAAGCAAAATAAAATAATGGGATAATTATTATGTTATTTTTCCTTTCTCTAATTTTTAAATTGGAACATATTGCAAAATGCGGTGGCTGCTTAGAAGGCAATAGATATCTGATAAATATAGAAAAAGAACTCAGAGGGTCAATTTCTAATAATAAGCATTCCTTATAAAAACTTTGCTTTCCAAGACAAGCTCATGGACGTCATTAATACTTATGAAACTTGTTCTTAATTTAGTATTAATTAATTAGTTATAAAATATTCTGTGCAGCACTGATACATTAAAAGTCTACCGGCTGAAGTGCCCGCTCTTTGCACGAGTTCATTTATAAGAAAATAAAACATTATTGATATAATAGCTGAATTGTAAGGGAAGCAAAGCCAAGTGCTCGACAATGTTTACAAAAACGTAAAATGATTTTTTTAAAATCGTTGCTCAAATTATAATTAGTTTTAAGCGAATTGTAATTTTAAGCCTCACAGAATTAGCACTTATAATTGATGTTAAACAGTACTGCACACAGGAATTTTACAAGGGCGGCGGGATCGAAAGTTCACCAATCTTGTATCAGGTTCCTTTTGATATTGTCGATTTCCGGGAAAAAAACACAGTAAAAAACTAATTCTTGAATAAATAATTAGCATTAATTAATAAAATTAATCATTAATAACAAATACTTGACTAAATTTTGCGTACAATAAACTTAGAATTATAATCAATCGGAAAAAAATCAAGGACTTTGGGAGGGGGTCCGAACCCCCCCCCCTTGTATGCGTCACTGATGTTAAATAATGATCAATAGTATAAAATATCGATGAAGAATAATTGCATTATTTTAATATTTAAAAAGCGAAAAGACTTCAACACGTTTTAGCCCGGGAGCAGACGCGCACTCGATACGGTCGGGGTTATTGAGTCACCCCAATCCTTTTTTTTATAATTATTTTATTGTACACGATACAAATCATGATTCCAGTGAATAATTTAACTAAGAGAAAGTATACTTACCTACTTTCAAGTACTTTTCAATTTTTCTTTGGTAATAAATAAACAGTTTTGCCAGAATTAAAGATTTCGTAATCTGTATGTCCCGCACGACCACTTCCGAGTAAAAAGTATATTTATTATGATAATATGTATGTTACTGCTAAAAAAATTGTGAGAAACGTTTTTCGTTATGATTTATACGTTGAGAATATTTATAAAAATATGTCTTGGCCAAGTAATCCTTCATGTGCTTGTTGTGTGTGTGCTCTCCGTGGTCTTCCAAATATCATAAAACTTTTTTGCATGAAAAAAAGGGCAACAGAGAACACATAAGAGAGGGGTCATAACTAACTGCACCAATAACTTAGAAGGTCAAACAGATTACAGCTATAATGTGCAGTATTTCAAAAATAATGACAGTGATGAATTTTTTATGTTCCTAAAGTTTTTCGATTCTGGGTCCGGGATCTGTTTTTTCTCTGAAAGAGTAGTATGTTAGGTTAAAAAAAAGCGTAATAAAAAAATCTCTCATCACGGGATGACAGCAAATCAAATAAAAGTTTTTTTTTTATTTAGTTATAGGATCAAAGATAGCTAATTAGGTATGAAGAAGTTTTTATTTTTGATGGTTTAATATCGCCTATAAATTATATCATAGTAAAAGTGCATTTTTATTATGTCTGAAAGTATTTTGTTTTAATTCATTCCAGTAAACTAATTTTTTTTAAATCTTTTATTTTCGATATGCTCGCGCCCCACAGTTTGAGAAGCACTGGTGTAATAGAAAAAACAGAGTCATGTTGAAAAGTTAAGCCTATTACTAACACACGTGCATGATAAACCAGACAGTAACCGAAAATGAAATTGTTAAAAGAGAACAATAATGTTTCTCTCATAAAGAGGAATATTAAGAAAAATTCCATAGAAAAAATTAGAATAAAAACTTACATGTAAAAATGAAACCCATATTGAAATGTGCAAACAAGCTACTTATGCAAAAATCCAGTTCTAAGTGAAGTAAAAATGGAAATGTGTTAACACAAGAAGCAAAAAAAAAAAAAAAAAGTGGCGCAAATCTAGATAGTTATTTTATATAATTAATCTCTAAGCACATAAGATATCTTAAATAAATTAATAATCTATATTAAAAATAGAGAAAATATAACATACAAATATATTTAAAAATAAATTTACTTGGATAGTTGTATTCAAAATAATTATTGCAGAATTTTATATTATTACATTTGTTCCTTTTTTTTTCTTTTTTACTAAATGCATATACATAGAGGGACACATAAAACTCTTGATAATATAATCTTGATAAGATAAATATTACTATGTCTCCATATAAAAATTTGGAACCTAAAGCATTTACCGTAAAATCCGGCGTATAGTGCGCACCGGCGTATAACGTGCACCTATAGTTTCAAGCTGCATTTTTTAATTTTTAGGTATATTCGCCGTACAACACGCACCCCCTTTTTTACAAAGACAACAAATGCTCGTATGTTTTTTAATCATTTATTCGTGTTATTATCGCAGGGATTTGAAAAAAAATAGTATATTATGAGAATCAGAACCTTTTAACTTCATTTTAGGTATGTATTTTCCTTCAAATACATGGTATTCCGATCTGTGTAGAAATTTAATTTTTCGTATGCTCTTATTTTAATTTTTTTAATTTTTGAAGCTATCATTTTTATAACCAGCGTATAACGCGAACCCGTAAATTTCGATCTCATTTTTTTGTGTTAAAGTGCGTGTTTTACGCCGGAATTTACGATATGTATTACAGAGTGACGGTTACCCAAATATGTCGTTAATTTTTTTCTAAATAAATGGGTAACTTAAAAAGTTCAGCTATTGTATCATTTAATAAGATAACAATTACCACTTGGTTTCCAAAATAATCATGTTTCTTAGAGAAAATCGAAATTACAGAATAACTTGTCTATAAGTGATATTTAAATTAATATTTAACCTTAAAACAAATAAGAGAAACTAGTGTTTAACTTTTAATATATATACGATTGGTTTGATTACCGTCATGCTGGAGTTATTCCTTTTAATTAATAATGTACCATAAAATATTCCAACCTTTTAAGCAATTAACTTAAGTTCTTTTACTGTATTTCTGTCAAAATAAGTCATATTAAATTCATTTCCGAACCAGTTTTGTTCCCAGTTTAGCTATACCACTGATTTTCATTAAAATAATTACACGATTCACCCGATTCCATACCTTCAGGTTTACCACAATTGCATTTTGTCTAGGACTGCAAATTATAAATGAGTTATTATATGTGTGTACATATACCTTACATTTTTCAAACTCTTATTACAAAAGTATAAAGTGATATAGAATAACATTCAATCATATGAATTGCATGTAATTTTGCTACACCATCAACCTTTCTCTTTTTCCACAGTTAAATGAATTATTTATATTTTATTCATTCATTTTTTGTAATTGTTCATTACCTTGGAAGTTAGTTTGGACTTTTAAAATATTGTGTATTTGATTAACTGTATTATGTTCATGACTATTAGCTGAAAAAGTATGGAGATAGATAAAAAAGTTCATAGAAATATTTTTTTAGCTTCACTGCACTTCAATCTAATACCGATAAGAGATAAACGTGAATTAAAAAAAAAATCTTACTTTTGAGGGAAATTAAAATTAATTAAGCAAAATTGTGATGAAGATACTTGCAATTTGAAAATAATCTTAATTTACACACAAAAGACTAACCTTGAATCCAAATTTGACGACTCTTTATTTAAAAAAGGTCATAAACTCATGTCCAACACCATGCGGGTTTAAAGCTTAGGGCCACTAAATACCCACCGTGCAGAGGCAATGGTGCACGTTAAATTTATCTAGCTCAGAGTTCACCCATTAAGAAGGTGTAGTATTGTGGAAGGGGTAGTGCCAGCTGAAGTGTCACCGCTTTTTAATTAACTTCGGCACAAAAATAATATGTCCGTCACCAATAGCCCTTGTGGTGCTATATAGAGCGAACTAATGTGACTCATTCTTACTTCCTACCCATATTTAAGACAAATTTAAAGTTATAAAATGAAGGGTAATTTTTAAAAGTATTTTTTTTTTTTTTTTTTTTGCTTACTACATAGCTTCAGTGTTAAACCTCTCTCACATATATCTTCTAGGATTCCTCCTTTTGCGTTTAACACACTGTTACGAATTTTGTGTAAATAAGTTATATCTAGAGGAGTAAAATGTTTATATTACTCTATGTTATATTTATTTTATGTTAAAATGGCAATATTCGCAAGTAACGCCGTCCCTCACGTTAAAATGGTGATTCAATGGGAACTTGGCGAAATCTTGGTGATAGAGCCAAGTTGGTGACTTCGCGATCGTTTTGGCAAATATGTTGGCTACCGTTTTTAGAAAGTTTAGGAACCTATGAATTCTTCTGAAAATTAGTGGGAAAATACACAAATTACGCTATATATGACGCAAGCGGATCTTTCTCGAAAGATCCACGATACACAAATTAAGAATACAAATTAAGATACACAAATTGTCAAAACTGACATAACATTGTTTTAACAAGCGATTAGTAGTCTTGTTTTGACCATGGAAATTTGATTAGTGATTACTCTGGCTGTTGAATCGAACGAGTGGTGCTTGTGAATACTATTTTATATTCGTATATTTTATACACTGATAGTTGCGTCTGAAAGCTGTTGAAGGTGTGAAGACTTTCTGAGATTTATTCTGTGAATGTTGCTGTTGAATCCTGTATTTCAAGGATGGTTTTTCGACAGTAAATTTCCATCGCACTTGAAGAACTGTCTTGTTTTTTGCTGCTGATTTGCATAAAATTCTCGGACCCCTTTTAGACCATTTAGATTTGACTGAAGACTGGAGTTTTGGCAGACTCCGCCAACTTATATCTGACAGTGCCTGAGCTTGGTGTTGCACTCATGGTTATGGTGGGAGGTGTGGTGAATGACGGCAGGAACCAATGAGATGCAGCCAGGGCGAATTGGTTTCGTAAACTTGCAATTGAAGAGTTACTATTGGATGAGAGAGCTGTTGTTTTAATATACTATACTTTTGTATGACTTTATTCTTTTTTGTCAATTATATTTTTTTTCTGTACATTTTTTTTCATCCGAAGTTTGTGAGATTATGCAAAAAAGTAAAACAAATGTATTTTCCTATTATTTTTAACAGACCTCCCCAATAAATAAACGGATGAAGATACTATAGATCAAACATTAGAAATGATCCATTTAATTGGAGTATCATGTTTATGAGGTTTTGCAAATATGTGTAGTAGCTGTAGTCGGTAATTTGAGTTTAACTATAATTAAGATTTCCTTGTAGTTTGTAACTTGTTTCTTGAATCCTTTGTTTGTATATATATTATATATATTACAGATATATATATATATATTATATATATATATATATCGACAAAACAAATCGTATTGAGAAGGACCTTGACAGTGTGTTTGCGAAAGATTTACATTTATTTCATAGGATTTGCTTATTTATTCCTTTTCTCCTCTCCCCCATATATCACATACGCGAGCCTACGTGGAAAACGGTGAGATAGGGTATTTTTTAACCGACATATTTTGAAGTGATTTGTTATAAACCGTACAAATTATTAAAGTATATATTAATTTTTGATATCATTTTTTATATGGAAAACCTATGGGGCACTAATAATTTTTAGACTTGTTCTTAATTTAGCATTGTTAAATTAATTATAAAATATATTGTTCAGTGCTGATAAATTTATAAGTGTGTTATATCAGTGTAAATATGTATTTTATTTTTTATTACATCTGAACATGTCTGTTTGCTTACTTTTTACAAATTAATTTTCTTAAATAATCTTTTGTTTTCGACTTGTCAATATACTCGCACCCCCACTCCTCGTAGTCTTTTGACGCCCCCCCCACGGAAACGAGCCCCACAATTTGAGAAACGCTGCATTAGGATTCAAAAGAAACGTGCCTGTTTTCGATTTCCTGACCATGAACCCTTCGTCTACCACTGCCACTTCTAAATCGTGAAAGGAAATGTGATGTTAGTGATTTACAGATGTGATATTTGCATAAAGGGGTATTTAAATAGATTTTTATATTTACAAATTGAAAGAAGTTTTGCTGTACTTCTGTGTTATAAATTATGTGTGTATTCTTATATATTATATAAATTGTGCATTTCTTTTATTTTTTTTCGTTTTCTGTTATAGGATTTGAGTTACATTGATTAGTTCAAGCAACATTAAAAACATGAATGTATCATTATGGGGTTCTTTCATGTTAGTTTTTGAAAAGATAAAAAAATTTATTTGAGAGCCATGTTTTTTTAGTCGTTCATTTTGATTAAGGAAATTTTCCCAGGTTTTTCTCACTCTTTCTTTTTTTCAATAATATATTAAAAAAACAGGTATTTATTTTCTGTATTTGTTTAATTTCTGATTTGAATAGTAAATTGATTTCCGGTGGTTTCTTATTGAAAATGTCATTAACTGTCATTAAATCTCCTGCTGGTACTAGCTATTGTTATCGGTTAAAGTGCATACAAACACCAATTAGCAATTATAGTTTCTAATTGTCTATAACAGTATGTAAGCAGATTACACACGTCTTTAAAATTCAAATTTTTTCTGAAAAAATTGATATTTTTTGTTACATTAATTTCATAAATATTCCACAAAAACTCGCCATTTTATGAATTTCTTTACTTTCGACAAGCTTTGAACCAATAGAATAAACTTCCTGTGCTAACATAAAAATTAAGCTTCCTGTGCTTAATTTTGCTAACATAAATGTATTTTTAAATAATATATTATGCTAATTTATAGTATCAGAGAAGCCCAAATTCTAATAGAAAGTTCATATATGTCTTATAGCAAATCTAGAGATCACATTTTGTACACTTATTTTTGAAATTAGAAGTATTCAATTTTCATAACACACACTCACAAACCTTTTCCATCAGTTTAAACTCAAACATAATTATCTTTTTCCATTCAAAAACTAAACATTCTCTCTCATTTAACTGAAAAAAAAATCTACGCATAAAACCTTGGAAAAATATTTAAAAAAAGGTTACTCTTCTTCCAGTAGAATTACATTTCCATGATTCCTGTATTATTCATTTGTCTTCGTTTGACTTACACGATTTCTCTTTCTCGTATACTCATCAGTTATTGCGCGTTCAGGTTTTCTTTCTTTCTGTTTGTTTTTGCCATTTATTTTTTGTTTGTTTTTGATTTTCTTCTCCATCGCTCTCTCCCCGTACTTTGCCACGAAACTCCACAATCAATTCTCCTTTCCCGTTTGCAACGTGCGTGACTCGCTCCTGGTTTGGGAAAAACTGGAAAACCTGGAATAAAAAAATAAAATAAAGAAATCGAAAAAAAGCAAAGGTAAAGAAAATCCAGTCAGTAACAGATACGAATTTTGAAAAATAATGACATTCCGTGCATGTTTTTGTGAACGACCACAGGGTCTATGTATAGTAAGTTGAGATCGATAAATTTCTATCTTCATTCACTGGAGTTGTGGCGCCCTTTATTAAATAGCCCCGCGTGTTTCGCGTGATAAACATAAAAGACAATTAACAACAACTATTGTTTCTAATTTATTTTACTCATAACAATGAGTAATTTAAAACTTTCTCCCCAATTCCAGATTTGGTGTTTAACATAAAAAAATAACACCTATTTAGAGAAATATGTAAACTCGTAAAGACATTTTAAGGACTTAAAGCTCTAAACCTTTGTATTCAATCCATTGTTTTATATTTAAAAACTACTTTCTCCACTGCTATTAATCATTATTAATATAACAATAGCTCTTGTTTCATATTTACTCTATACAAAGCAATTAGTAGTTTCAAAAACTTATAAGGCTCTAATAATTTGATATTTAAAATCGTGCATTGCTTAATGCATAATTTAAGTATATAAATTCTGCTCAAAGCACAGGTGCGCTGATTATTTGTGTTCACCTCGATCAATCGTGTGTGATTAAAAATTATATACAATGATAATATGTAATTGAATTTCAGGGGCTTTATAAATATAGGAACAGAAATCGGAACAATATTGAATAGTTTTCGTCCTTTATTCGACTACTTGAGATAATCGTGTTCAATGAAGTGCACAAAAGGTAAATATTTAATTCATTATTATCTCATTCACCAATTCTCAGAGTCTTATTCAAACGTATTGCCAAATATATCGATTGTTTCGAAGCTTTTGAAAAGTTTAAGGCTTTAAAGGAACCCTTTGAATGTACATAATAAGGAATAATATTTGCTGAGGGAGGAGATAATGTATTGGAAGATTTACAATCGAAAAGTGTTTAAGATTTAGGTAAGTAAATATGATGTGTGCTTTAAATATATTTTCAGCATAATATATAGGATCGTGCACGATGATCAGTTTATGGGACATAATTAGAAAATTATTAGTTTTTAAAAAATTATTTGACATTTTATTTTTTTGTACTTGATTTAAAAAGAACCCATCAAAATTCTCTAGATAATTTAGTCTCACAAAATAATAAAGATTGAGCGTTATATTTTCTTTTACTAAATTTATGTAAATGTTCTTAGAGAAAAATGGTTTTGAAAAAGTTATAAATGAATAATTCTTTTTCTATATATTTTTTTCAGTTAAATAAGAATTATGCTCGCAATTTTGCATAAAATAGTGTAAATAATTTGTATTTGGACGTTTAAAGCATGTGTATTACTCTATGTTACATTTACTTTATGTTGAAATTGTAATATTCACAAGCAATGCCGTCCCCTACCTTATAATGGTGATTCCATGGGAACACGGTGAAATCTTGGAGATCGAGCCTAGTTGGTGACTTTGGCGACTATTTTGGCGAGTTCGGGGCCCTAAGGATTTTTCTAGGAATTAGTAGAGAAATTCACTAATTTCAAGACCTATGACGCAAGCGGATATTTCTCGAACTATCCGCGAGAGATATAAATAGAGAGATGCTCATCCAAAGTCAATCAGTGTGGTTTTGACTAGCGATCAGGTAGTATTGCTTTGACTGTTGAAGTGAATAGGGATTACTTCCGCTGTTGAACGACCGATTGCTTTTGAATAATCATTTATATACGTATATTTTAGACACCGATAATTGTGTCTGAGTGCTGTTGAAGGCATGAAGACCATTTGAGAATTATTCTGCGAATATTGCTGCTGAATCCTATATTTCAAGGATTGGATTTTCGACAATAAATTATTATTGCTCTTAAAGAACTGTCTTGTTCTTTGAGACTGATTTGCATAAAATCCTCGAACCCCGAATCTACGAAACAATATTTTCAAAACGTCCTACTTTTGTGAAAGATGCTTCAATAAATATAGTTTGGATCTATATAGCTAGGACTTCTGTACTGATTTGGACTAAAATTTTTGCAGTGTGTAATTTAGAAAAGGAATTATTGATGTTTTATTGCATCAGAGTAGAGAAACTTTTCAAAAATCTTCCACTAATCCATTATTTCAATTGATCGTAACTCTGAAAAAAATATAAATGTTTCAAAAATTTTAGTTTTTTCTCGATAAAGTATTCCCTACACTATATAGTCAAACTATTATTATTATAGAAGCTTTTTGAAAAATACGTTATTCTTTCGTCCTAATTTGCCAAAAAATTGCATTTCAATAATTCTTTTCTTATAAAAATATTCTTAAAACAGTTTGTATGTGTATATTTTCATTCAACTTACATTAAAAACCAAATACATATTAATTTATACGATTTTACAAAACCACCTTAAGAACGTTTTCAATCACTTTAACCCTAGAATGCTACCCTTTGAGAAAAGCTTTCGGGAATTGTACCCATTCATCTCTCAAACGACATGAGTTTTGGCATGCTTAAAACATGATTTAAAAGCTATTAAGATAAAAGTTCTACCATCGACACATAATTTCATAGCATCTAATCTTCACATAAGAAAGAAAGTAAAATATTTATTTAATTTCTAAGGAATCTTTACACATATCAGCATGATGCTCTCCACACATTGATCTAGAACATAATCAATAAAATTAGCGTGTCATTTTACGCAACTTACATAGGCAGAAAGCACATATTTTCCCTTTTTTTAGTTTCCGATATTATTCAGATGGTTGAATGCTCTTCTCCAATTTAAAAAGTTCACAAATAATTGTTCTTTTTGATCGGGACAAAATTGATACATTTAGATGCCTCTTCATTCATGTCTCAAGAAGATCTTCACTTAGCTTTATCACAAACTTCCTTCCAGATAATGCTTTTGAAGATTTTAGAGTCATATTATTTACATATATAACATTTACATTCACTAAATTTTCATTTATCAATCTATCTGTAATTTCGAAATTGTGGACTTCAATAAAATCTTCATTTTCTCATCCCTCCTCAGAAATATAATTTTCATCATCACTTAACTCTTTTTTTTAATAATTCACAGATAGACTCAGGTATACGCCAAAAGTCTTCTCAGTGAAAATGTTTTGACATCGTCCCGACAACGTAGGGAAAAAAAAAGCTAAGGCAGATTCTCAATTCCAAACGTTACTGCTAAAAAAGTACTGTTCTAAAAATACTGCACGCATAAGTATTTTCAGAAAAAGAAATATCCTTATCGATAGTAGCCACGGCCATATGAAAGTATTGAATCTCACTTTCCGTTTCCTGTTTTGGGAAGAGAGTACAATGTTATTTGTTGCAGGTGTAGTCTGCCAGACGCGAAAGGGTAGCATTCTAGGGTTAAATATCTTATTGCTTAGTTTTTTTTTATTTCTTATGTCATGTGTTATGATAGCCCACGAGCTGTGGGTATCATCTCTTCATCATCCCCGCGACCTAAGTTGGAGGGAATAAAAGATTTACCACCAAACTCTTCCATAATAAAATTAGTTTATTATGATCTCAATTTATATTCAACAAACACACTAGTCTACGAGGCTTATGATCAGGAGTGATATGACATGAAATACAAAAAAATAGCGCAATAAACCACCGGATCTAAATTTATAGATGATTTCCTAACTTAATAGAATCGGCTCTAGTCTGAAAGCTTAATCTAAACTTTCTTACCGCTATTCCACGGCGAACCGCTACGGTCTTTATATGGTCAATATACTTCGTGATCCAGCTTGATCTGGGGAAAAGGGTTAATCTTCTATGTTCGAACTTCATTTATAACTCTCCTAGAACTTCACTGGCACTATTAAACCTCCTCATTAGAACTACGGGAATCTCCTCTTAGAGCTCCTCGCAAATACTAAAGCTCCAATATATACACTTCTGACTCTGCATAAAAACATTCTCTCCTTGGGTTGGTTGGAAAAAATTGCCATTCTACAAGGGGGGCGCGAGCATATCAAAAATTTAAAGATTTTTTTTAAAAAAAATAACCGGAAAGAAGTGAAACAAAATACTTTTTTCCATAATAAAAAAATATACAACACTGATATAATTTATGTTTATCATCTGGCGTGTTTCTTTTTTAGCATAAAATTTTACTCGTTAAAAGAAAAAACGAAACCCAGACCCTGAGAAAAATTCTAAGAAGATAAACATTTCCATCACTGTAATTATTATTAAATACTGTACTTTAGTTGTAGAAAGAAAACGAAGACATGGTTCACCTTTCAGCTAGGCAGCATAATATATTTGCTGATCATTTGATTGACCTTCAAACTTACTGGTATGGTTTCTACATTAGTTCCGTCCCATCTTTTATGTATTTGTTTTTCGCTAAGGGAAATTTTAAACAATGAAGAGTTTTACAATGTTTGGAAAAAAAATTGATTGATTTGAAGGATAATTTGGCTAAGATTTATTTTTTAGAGTAATCTCAAACATATAAAGCGTAGTGAAAAACGTCATTATCCTTTTGAGTGGTGGCGCGAGGTATCTGTGATCTCTATTTAAGAAAGTTGAAACTGATCAAGCAAAAGAATACATATTATTCATGATTGACAAACACGATGATCCTGAAACGAAATGAAACTTTTCAAATGCTTCCTAAAGAACTTCATCAACTGAAATATGAAGCCATAAGTGTACCACAAGGTCAGCTCGCTTTGTCAAAAAGACACAAGAAAGAAAATGATCAACTTGCTATTTGTTGATCACCAAAGGTGTCACGAGTTCAAGCCCAGTACCACTAAAGACCCGTCGTGTATGGGGGAGGTGCACGTTAAATCTGTCGAGAGCTCAAACGTCTTCTTGTGGAGTGGTGTGGTAGTTAAAAGAAGCCAGTTAAAGTATCGTCCTCGTCAACCATGGTTTAAAATTACGAGGTCCGTCTCTAAAAGCCCTCGTGTAGCTGAACAGTGCGACGTTAATATTCAATCACTCGATCATGAAAGCTCATTAAAACGACAATTACATGAGCAAAAATGACAGCTTTGCTAGCAAATAACATTTCTGTAATATTAGTGAAAAGTGTCTTAGATTTGCGTCCTTTATTAAGGTCTTGCCTTTTGATTAATTTTAGTTAATTTTTATTGGATTTTTTTTTTCAAATCATCAAAGAAAAATTGAACATTCCTTGAAAGCCAGTAAGTATACTTTCTTTTAATTAAATTATTCACTGGAATTCCGATTTGTATCGTGTAGAGTAAAAATAATTATAAACAAATGATTGGGGTGACTGAGTCCCCCCGTACTACCTTTAGTGTTAGTATCGAGTGCGTGCCTGCTCCCGGGTTAAAACATTTTGATGTCTTCTCGCTTTCATTATTAAAAAGAAACACAATTATTCTTCATAGGAATTTTATATTCTTTTTTCATTATTTAACATTAATCATAAATGCAAACTTACTGGTATGTTTTCTACATTAGTTCCATCCCATCTTTTATGTATTTGTTTTTCTCTCAGGGAAATTGTAAATAATGAAGAGTTCTACGATATTTGGAAAAGCATTGATTGATTTGAAGGATTATTTGGCTAAAATTTATTTTTAAGAGTAATCTCAAACATATAAAGCATTGTGAAAAACGTCATAATTCTATTTAGAACATCTGTATTTTTTTCTGAATACACTTTCACCCCGGGAGCGGTGGTACGGGGCATCTGTGATCTCTATTGAAAGAAGTTGAAACTGATCAAGTAAAATAATGCATATTATTTATGATTGAGAAACACGATGAACATGAAACGAAAGGAAAATTTTGAAATGCTTCATAAAGAACTCCATCAACTGAAATATGAAGCCATAAGTGTACCACAAGGCTCAGTTCGCGTCGTCAAAGAGACACAGGAAAAGTTCAACTTGATATTTGTTGATCACCAAAGGTGTCACGAGTTCGAGCCCAGTACCACTAAAGACCAGTTGTGTAAGGGGGAGGTGCACATTAAATCTGTCGAGAGCTCAAACGTTCTCTTGTCGGAGTGGTGTGGTAGTTAAACGAGGCCAGCTCAAGTATCGTCCTCGTCAACCATTGTTCAAAATTACGAGGTCCGTCTCTAAAAGCCCTCGTGTAGCTGAACAGTGCGACGTTAATATTCACTCACTCGATCATGAAAGCTCATTAAAACTACAATTACTTGAACAAAATATGATAGCTTTGCCAGCAAATAACATTTATGTAATGTTAGTGAAAAGGGTCTCTGATTTGCGTCCTTTATTAAGGTATTGCACTTTTGAATCATTTTAGTTCAGTTTTATTGGTTTTTTTCTCAAATCATCAAAGAAAAATTGAACATTCCTTGAAAGCCGGTAAGTATACTTTCGCTTGATTAAATTATTCACTGGAATTCCGATTTGTATCGTGTAGAGTAAAAATAATTATAAACAAATGATTGGGATGACTGAGTCCCCCCGCACTACCATTAGCGTTACTATCAAGGGTGCGCCTGCTCCCGGGTTAAAACATTTTGAAGTCTTCTCGCTTTGAATATTAAAAAGTAACACAATTATTATTCTTCATCGGAATTTTATATTCTTTTTCATTATTTAACATTAATTCTAAATGCTAATTATGTGAGGTTTAAAATTACAGTTCTTTTAAACAGTTATCTACAATTATAGTATTTATCTAAAAAAATCATTTTGCATTTTTGTATACAATGTCGTGCACGCAATTTTACTCCCCTTGCAGTTCAGCTATTATATCAAGAAAAACGTTAAATTTTTTTAAAAATGAACTCGTGTGTAGAGCCGGTGTTTCAGCCAGTATACGTTTAATATATCAGTACTGAAGAATGCATTTTATAAATAATTTTTTATTACTAAATTAAGAACAAGTTTAATAATTATTAGTGACCTCCATGGGCTTGTCTTGTAGAGCAAAGTTTTTCAAGGGAAGGTTTAATATCAGAAATTGACACTCTGAGTTATTTTTCTATATTTAGCTGAGATCTGTATTTTGTCTTCAAAGCAGCCACCGCAGAAAATCCGGTTTAACATAGGTAGGATGTTGAAAATGGTAATAGTATACGAAGTGCTTTTGTTTCCAATGGAGAAAATTCATAATCCATCTCTAACCAAAATTCAAAGAGCGATTTATTACAAAATTGCCTTTCAGTTTTTCACTGGATGTGATATCTATGAAAATTTCTTCTTCGGAAGTTGAGAACCATTCTGGAGTATCTTGAAATAGACCCCTAATTTTACATGGTTTTAAAAACTACTTTCACATGTTGGTCTTCAGATTTGTAAGTTTTAACACATAACGAGCTGGGGCTTTTTTCCCCATCATTTACTTCAGTAGTGGTAAATACAAAATTTAAGTAATTTTGAGAATATTTCCTTGATTTAATTTTCGGAACCATGCTCGTATGTGTACTTGTTAATCCTTTATTATCGTCGAATGCTCGTTTACGACTTAAAAATATATGTATGGTTTTATTTTTATCTACTGCCGTAAATACTTAATTACCGTGAATTACAATTAACGTGCAAATGAAAAAAATGTACATTCAAGCTAGATTCGGTAGCTATAAAAGTATCGAGTCAACTAAAACTGACTGGAATTATACGAGGAAAAGCATTTTTACATGTTTTGCGCAGACGTCCGATAGGCGGCCCAGACTCACGCAAACGTACCCGATAATGCCATATGTGATGGATATGATAGAGAGCAACATAGGCTAGACTATTTTTAATGACATTTGTACTTTGAGAAATAGATGCTGAAGGGAATACTTTAATTAAATATATCATTTTGCGATCTGTTCCAATTAAAAATTAGAGAAAAAAAATAACTTAATAATATATATAAGTAATACATATTTTAAGTAATTTTCTTAAAATATATATTACTTAAAAGTTACATATACAAAATTTAATACTTATACAGTTTATAATTCAGATCGCATTGTAGCTTTAGCGTCAAATTACATTTTTATTGCAGAAAAAACATTATTGTTGTACAGGGGGGGGGCGAGACAAATATTATGACTAAAAATTTTTTCGCCAGTATTGAAAGTTTGAGAAACACTGCTCTAGTGTGATAAATTAGTTTTAATTACGATACATCACATATTATTAGATTGCTCATTGTATTCAGACATTCTCTTTAATTTGAATGTCCTTGAACTAAAAAAAAATATCTACACCTCAAGAATTCTTAATATTTTTATCCCCAAAATTTATTTGCATCTGATTTAATTGGAGTGAATTTGGACTACGGTTGTATTCAAATTCTATCATTTAATTTATATCACGGTTCGGTAACCTATGGTATGCTGTACAATTCACAGTAGCACTCTGGAGTACTCAAAAAATTTGCCCATTTTCGAGTAGATGTAATTTGATAAATTTGTAATGGAACTTATTTAACAAGCATCGTCAGAATTGTGAACATTACAGAAGAACGAAAAAATCTGAAAGATAACTATAAAGATAAATATATAGCTTTTTTGTAAATTACTGAATGTCATTGCTGGAGAGAGGTAATTGTTTGTATAGAGAAAACTCCATGAGAGGTGCTTTCCCATTTCGGTTCTACAGATCTAAGAAAAAATTATTTCCTCATATAAAAATGTACCCCAAGTTCGCAAAGAAATTGTTTCACAACTGAATGCTCAGGATCATGTTAAATTGAAAGTCACAAATGATATTACGATATAAAAGTGTGCCTTTAGAGAGTGGTGAATTCACTAATTTTATTTAGTGAGTGAGTGAATATTAACGTTGCCATTTTTCACTTACACGAGGATTTTGGCGACGGAACTCATAATTTTGAACCATGGTCAAGTGACAAGGACGACACCTCAGCTGACACCCCCTCTCCTAACAACCACATCACACCAACGAGATGATGTTTGAGCTCTCGACAGATTTAACGTACATCGTCCCTCTACACGACGGGTCTTTAGTGGTACTGGGGCTTGAACTCTTGACATACCAGCCATGATACCATACCTTGACCATTAGGCTACCGCGGCCACCTTATTTTTATTTAATTATAACGAAAAAGAATCCCGGGGTGTTTTTAAAAAATATCGGTGTTTTAACGCTTTATAGTACATATCACATAAAAGTTACAAGTACAATTCATTCATCGAATGAAAGAGTAACTGAAACAGTTTTACTTTCAAGTTTACAAATGTTCAATGAGAGCCTCATTCGTAACACGGCACAAATCAAGTCGACATGCGAGTTCATCCCAAACTTTTTTCAGTGTGTCTGAGTTAATTCTTGCAACATCTGCTTTCACCCTGTGTCTTAAGTCTGAAAGGTCAGCAGATAGCGGGGAACGTACGCACAATCCATTATGAATCCCTACAGTTAAAAGTCGCAAGGCGTCAGATCGGGTGAATGTGGAGATTATGCAATACAAGCTTTATCGGGAGAATCTTTGCGGCCAATCTATTCGTTGGATACAGTAATGTTCAAATAATCGCGTACTGAGAGATGCCAGTGAGGTGGTGCACCATCTTGCTACCAAATAAAGTTATTTGGTTAACTTTTCTTCCAATTGAGGAAATAACCATAGTTGTAGAGCATCAAGATAGGCAAAATCAGTTACAGATATGATTATCAGTTACAACCTTGGTCGTCCCGTACTGTTCCTACTTTCCCTTTAGAAAGACAGCCAGTTGTTTTAAACTGATGATTCTACCTAAGATTGTTATTATCATTTAGAGGTTGACAACCGAACCTAATATGGAACGCTCGTTGCACAGTAACAGCAGATTCTGTCTTTGGAAACTGAATAACACAAAACGCTTTCTGTTTACTATTCGTCATTTTTCTACAAGCGTGTTGATCAGCAAGAATGGGGAAAAAATTAGTATATGTTTCACGCACACGTGCACACATACCAGCAAATAAAACTGTTTTAGTTGCTCTTTCATTCCATGTATGAGTCATACTAATGTTATATGTAATGAATACTATATAAAACGTTAAAACTCCGATATTCTTTTAGAAACACCCTGTACTTTTTTAAACAGTTTATATTATATACTTCACATTTTAATATATATATATATATATATATATATATATATATATATATATATATATATATATATATAATACTCGTAATGTACAATTTTAAATTTTTAAAATTTTATTGTAGAAATAGTTATGCTTAATGCAGTTTATTTTTGTTTTGAGAAATGCCTTTAAATGATGCAAAATTAATGTATAACAAAACTGTAAATCTATATTATTTACCTGAATTCTCTAAATCAGCATGCATTATAGCGGGACTCTAATTGTTTCAAAAGTATTGTACTGTGTGGCATGATTAATCATACAGGTAGATTTGTTTGGCACATCACAGCATAAAGGTGAATGACTCCTGGTTTGGCTGATACGTTTCTAAAATGCCTCTACAATGTATAGCTTAAAATGGAGGGAAAGGGGAAATTAAAGGATATTATATAACAAAGAAAAGTCAACGAAAGTTGTCTGAAGTCACCATTATACACGATGCTATCATTAGACTTACATGACATTAAATAACTTTAGAAGATAAAAGTAAAAGATCGAAACTTGTTTTGGTATCCAATTTAATACCCTTATTAAATCGACGAGTTTCCGGCAAGAAGTCATAATTATCTTAATCAAATTACGTTATACTCGTATTACATTTCATTACATAGGGATATATTATTTATTCAATTATATAGTGTATCCACAAATGTTTTAATATATGAAGAGATTCTAATGTAAAAAAGAAGTATCATCTACATGAATCTTAATTATTTTCTAAGTCAAAGAAAGATACAAATAGATAATTATTTAAACAACGGTAATTCGTTCAATAACCGGGGAATCACTACTATGTGATATCTGTAATTAAGTAAAGAAATATATATTTGTCATAATCCGAAACAAGCCTTTTGGCACTTTTAATTATTACTATTTATAAAAAATCCATGATTTATATAACCTTGCTTTCCTCTGTTCAGAAAGGTTACTTTATAACCAAACTTTAGCTTTTCTCTTTTTCATTGTGTACAACTTGGAAATTAAACCTACGTGTGTTAAAATTGTTTTATGTTTATTTATGGGCTTTATTATTCTAAAAAAAATATTATTTTCCTCCTCATGTGAATTTGTAAGTCTCAATATTTTTTCGGAGAATAATAAAAAGAATGTTTTTCAGAAAATATTATTCAAATTATTTAGAGAATAGAAGATTACTTTCGATACATTTATTTCGAGATGCTGTGGGTATCTAGCTATTTTTCCAGTTTTGATAATACGCAAGGCTCACTTATACATAATTATAATAATTCCATTATTGTTTTTCTTTTTGCTTTTTCAATGATGTGCCGGACGATAGAACCCGGAACCCTCTGATTGGTAAGCACATAACATACCACCAGACGAAAGGGATCACCTTGTCCGGAGGCTGTTACTTGCTTATTTATAGATACCGCAGTACTCCCCCACCAGTGAGTCGGTGAATAGGCAAACGAACGATATATTTGTAGTTATGGCAAGCATGTGAGTTGTTATTGTTACGTCAAGTGAGTCTGACGACTTTGTTTTGCTGCGTCAAGTGGGTCTGACGACTTTTTATTGTTCTTTTGTGTGGGTAGATGACGCCTTGACATATCAGAAGGTTTGCGTTCTTTCTTTCTGCCAAGGTCACCAATGTTGGGTTAAAACCCGGTACCCTCTGATTCAAAAGCACGTAACATAACACTGGACAAAAGTGGTCACCCCTGTGTGGAGGCTGTTAATGGCTTATTTATAGATACCGCCACAAATTTATAAATACTTCTTTAGGCTGTGGTTACGCATGCAAAAAATAGGACTGACCTTTGGTCCTTTTAAGTAGACAGTACTTATATCATACGCGGTCAAATACTCATGCAAACAGTAACCTGTAGGAAATAAATGTGTGTGACTCACAATCTCACTAACTAGAAACGAAGCATCTCGTCTAAATGAGTAGTGATGCTGTATGGGGTAGACATATGCGTAAATACGCACGATATGATGTAATGCTACAGTCTTGCTACTGTTGGTACTTCGTATATTGTTCGAACTTTCAATTTTTTGATTATATGTACTGGAAAAGCATTACACGATTCAAATTTTTTCGATCATGATCTTATAAACCTCTATTTGAGAGGGAGAATAGCCCTCTGACGAAAAAGCGTTGAGGACGGCCCCAATTGGGCCAAGTCTTAAGGTATCCGACTACTTTCGGAACCGTGATTTTAAAAACGCGTATTAATGGATAATTTTCGCGATATTTAGTGTCACTTATATTAGAATGCATGCATAAAATTGTTTTAAGGACATTTTGACAATTTTTTTTTATTTAAATACAATATTTTGGCCAAAAATTAAGTTAGAATGACCCATTTTCAAAATGTTCTCCTTTTATAAAAAATGCTTCTAAAATAATAATATTTTGCTTATATAAAGTAAAGACTTCTGCAGAGAGTCTGAACTATTTTTTAAAAAATAATTCACATTATTTTCAGTGCTACCACCAATTGAAATAATTATCGGCATTTTTTTCTTAAAATTTTCTCCCCTCTGTTGTCGTAAAACATGGATAAACACTCTTCTAAGTTATATATTTCAAAAAAACTTGTTGAACCTCTGTACAGATGTCTGAGCTATATACATGCAAAATATTATTATAATAGAAGCATTTTTCACAAAAGGAGAATATTTTGAAAATGGATCATTCTATGTTCATTTTTGTCAAAATATTGTACTTAAATATTTTTTTTTTGTAATAATATTCTTAAAACAATTTTTTATGCATCTTCTAATCTAAGTGACACTAAATATAAATATTATCATTTTATACGCTTTTGAAAAATAACGGTTCCGAACGTAGTCGGATACCTTAAGTTATCCGCTGACTTACGACAACTTTTTTTTTAAAGGAGGTACGGGGATTTTTTTGTTGTTTTGTTGCTTTTAGATTTATTTATGACATTTTAAGAAACATATGCTAAAATTACGAAGAGAAAAATAAATTATTATTACTAAATTAGGGAAAAATTGGTAAAAATTTACAAACAATTACGTAAACGGGGTTTAAAGTTTAAAAAAGTTTAAAAAAAAGTTTAAAAAGTTTATGTACATAATTTTTAATTTTTCAATTTTAATATGTGGCTTTCATTTTTGAAATGATCTTCAGAATAAAAGATTTTTTCATTTTTATGAAACCAAAGCTCACTTTATCTGAGTTATTATATGAAATTGCTTGAAACAGTATTTCTCAAACTGTGGGGTGCACCCCTGGGGGAGGGGGTTGGCTCAAAATCCCAGTGAACACCTCCAGGAAACTAATTGATCCTTCTCTTGCACGTCTCGTAGCTGTCCGCTTTGCGAAGGGTGGTTATTATGGCTTTTGACATGTGGTCACATTGATGTGACTGGACTGTGGAAATTATTATAATTAGTTGAATAAAAAGAAAGCCATACAGAATTTTTTTTTTCAATTAAGAAGAAAAAAGTAACTTTAGTGTATTACTAAGCATTTGAAATTTTTTTTTCTGGTGTTTTTATCATTAAAGTATTATAGAAAAGTTTATTATATTTATTATACCGGGGTTAATATCAACGATTAATTCAACAAAGGCTTTTTAACTAACATTTTACTGCCAAAATTCCATAATAAATCTTTAAATTAGGTCTAGCACAGTGTTTCTCAAACTGTGGGACACGTCCTCCTGGGGGGGGGGCGCGAGCATATTGAAAATAAAACCTTTAAAAAATAATTTATTGAAAAATGCAGTAAAACAAAATGTTTTCTAACATAATAAAAATACACAATTACACTGATATAATTTATTTTTATCATCTGGTGATCATCAAAAATAAAAGTTTCCACTTCAAATGCTCATTAGCCATCTTTGATCATATAACCAAATGAAAAAAGACATTTTGTTTGCTTTACTGTAATCCCCCAATGAGAGATGTTTCTTAATACGTTTCTTTTAGCCCCTAAAATACTACTTTTGATTACCATATATTTGACCTTCAAACTCACTCCGTCACTTTTTCTTTTAGGAAAGTTATAAGTAATATTTTTCTGGTGTTTTTTCCCCATGTGAATGAGTTTTATGGTACATGGATAAGCATATGGAGCACTGCGAAGGATTATTTGGCCAAGATGTATTTTTATGAGTATTTTGAAATATATAATGCATATTGAAAAACGTTTTACACAATTATTTTTTAGAACATGCTACACTTTTCCCATGAACAATTTTGTGGTTTTGATTGCTGTGTTGTACGACTTATTATGCTTTATAAATGTAAATAAGTGGAATATATAAAAAAATGGGCATCTGTGGTCCCTATTGAAGGAAGTTGAAACTGATCAAGCATTTGAAGAACGTGCTGAAATAATGTATATTAATCAAGATAGCGAAAGAGTAAATATGAGAAAAGCGATACACATGAAACGTTTGAGTTGATTTGAAATTTTCAAATGCTGCCTAAAGATCTCTATGAAGAAAACTAAGAAGCCATCAATGTAGAACGTCGCATTGTCAAAAAGACACAAGGAAGAAAAAGTTCAAAATACTATTTCTAGATCATCAAACGACAACAAAAATACAATAACGTGAACAAAACATGACAGTTTTGCTGGAAAATAATGTTCCTGTATTGTTAGAGAAAAGTGTCTGTGATTTATGTACTTTATTAAGGACACGCACATTTGAAACATTTTCTTTAGTTTTTCCACAAATTATCGAAGAAAAATTAAAAAGTCTTTGAAAGTAGGTAAGTATATTTTCTCTTAATTAAATTATTCACTGGAATTTTATGATTTTTTTATCGTGTATAGTAAAAAAATTATAAAATAAATTATAGATTTAAAGCTAACTAAAAAGCACGCTTTTATAGTGAATCGAACTAAAAAGTAAAAAAGTATATAAATATATATTACTTAAAAGTAACATATACAAAATTTTATACTTATTTATTAACCCGCGGTCACTCGCGCCTGTTTTTGCTACCGATATTACTCGTGGGGTGTAGAGAACACCCCAGACTTTTAACACATGTGTTTAAATATGAAAATTTTTAAAGTCAATTATGATATATATTTATGAAATACATGATGTTTTTTTTATATTATACAAATACAAATTATTAAATTTATTGCATACAAATGAGACTAAAATTAATTTAAAGTAAACCTACAAAATTTTTATTTTAAAGTACACAATTTTATATTTTTACATGAATCACAAGTAAAACGTATATACCAATAATAATTTACCTTTATAATTATGATAAGGATAGTAAAAAGTAGAAAAATGAAATTTTAATCATTTTCCAAACATTCAGAGCAGACTGTATTCATATGCTTTCAGCGCATATTCTTCTTACATTGAAGACAAAAAAAAAGTAATTTTTACATCTTTTACCCGTAGACAAACAGTACAACGTCCCTTTTTTGGTGGATTAATGGTTTTTTAATATCTTCTGTGTCAGTAAAGCTTCTTTTGAGTATTTTGTTAAGGTTTAGGTGTCCCAATCCCATATCACACTGTGTGTGTGTGGCTGCACACGATCCATTCTAATCTCCTCTAATAATCTTGAACGTCTCATTTTCTTTTCAGGAAAAACCGAATGATTAACAATGGAAGCATTAATTCCTGCAGCATTAAGTAGATGATAACATATTCGCAATGGTCAATGGTAACATATTCACAATACATCATACATACTGCACATTTCATCAGTGATATCAACACCGCCTGTATTATAAAAATTTAAAATTTCAAGTTTCATCTCTCCAAGTTTTGGTTCTGAAATTACAAAATCATCGAATTCACTAAGTTCATCTTGACAATCTGTTGATACAGTATATTATAGACGACGAAATTGCTGTTTTTCACTTTCCCATGGAGTTTTTGTCATAATTTCTGGAAAATGTTTTGAAACATTTTTTTTAAAAACTATATTTTACAATTATTTTACAAAATTATATTATTTTTATGATACAATTATTGAAATTTTAAATAAAATAGGCATGCATATTAATATATTTGAAAAAAAAATATAAACGGAAAGAGTAAAACTTACTCTATTTTAAAAGCTTCGAGTACGAAAATGTAACTCAATCACTCGCGGGGTGTTCTCAGCACCCCATATAAACTTTTGAAGGTCTTTACATTCAAATCGTCCTAGCGAGATTGATTACACCAGGCCTGAAGTTTCAATGACCTAAAATGTGCCTCTACAGAAGAAATCGCGGTTCTGCGCATTCTGTTTAGTATCCTAGGAGGCCTTTTTTGTTGCTGGGGTGTACAGAACACCCCACGCGAGTGATCACGGGTTAGTATGTACGGTTTATAATTATGATCGTATTGTAGCTTTAGCGCCAAAAAGTGCATTATTATTGCATCAATACATTATTATTTGGGGGGGCGATAAAAATTATGATTGAAAATAGGGTTGCCAGTAGTGAAAGTTTGAGAACCACTGGCTTAAAAAACAGTATGATTATATTCACATTGAGGACTGTATATTTTGTACTGAAACAGTGATTGATAAATCTGAAGGTTAAAACACTTCTACTGTTATACAGAATATACACAAAAAGTTTTAGTTAATTATTTTCAAAACTTTCGGAGTAATCGCTGACCCCATTTGAGCATTTAAGCACACACACATTTGAAGTAAAACGCGTTTTAAAGTAGGACATATTGCTTAAATTAATATAGCATCTGCTTTTTTATATAACACTTGTATTTTTTGTATTAGTGAATTGAAAATGATAAACTTAATATTTTTATAAAGCTAATAAGTTAGCATACAAAAGAAAACCATAACAAATTCGTAAATATTTAGTAAAATTCACAACTTTAGGGTAGTTGGATACCTTAAGACATCCAGTGCTTCTTTTGTTTGATACCAGCCTATAGTCTGAAAAATTTTAAACACAAAACCATTAAACCTTTAATCCAGTATAACAACTTATCTAATTTTTTGTTGTAGAAGTGATCAATCGTACGGTCCTGTCTTTAACTTGAGGATAAATTAACAGAGGCAATATGCAAGCATCATTTTATTATGAATTTAATACAGGAATATTACGTATTTGCATATTTATTTCAAACATTGTTTTATTTATTTTTGAGTATGGGTTATGCAAAAATAATATAAGACCAGAAAACTAAGCTTCCATTATAAACTAATATTTTATAAGAAAGGATGTAGTCGAATTTCAACTTGAAAATTTTATTTTGTTCCCCATTTCTGATTTATCAAAACTAAATAGTTAGATTTCTATTCCATATATATATATATATATATATATATATATATATATATATATATATATATATATCCTGTTTGAATATACCTTATTTCATTAATATTTATTTTTGCTATTTTCTTCCCGACTCTTTTTGCCTGAAAAAATATTGCATTTGAAGAGAGCAAGAGAGGAGAGAGTATTACATGAGATTTATTTTAACTTAATACATCTCATACGTTTGAAGGAACCATTATTTAATGAATGAATTTTATAATAATAAATATAAGTAAAAAAGGCGAAAAATATATTGTTTTCAGCGAAACTTAATTTCTAAGCTTATTTGATGATTTTTTTTGCTAAGACTTTTCCTTTTCTTATGATTTTACATATGCAAAATAAAAAAAAGGCAAAATGCTTTAAGTTTCTACAAGTTATAAAACAAGTCATTAAAGTTTGAAAATAATTTTTTACTAAGGTTTAATGTTTTTTTATCAATGGAATATTTTTTTAAGCACCAAAGAATAAGGATTCTCAGATATGATAATTGTTCAGGACTTTCCGATAGAAATCAATTTCATTCTATGATGATTGACTTTGAAAATAAAAAATAAGAAAAAAATATAGAGAGAGAGTACTTTTCCAAAACACTTATAGTACACATATTTTTATGTATTTAATCTTGGAAAACATACATTAAAAGATCCATTCGACATAAAATTAAATTACATAAAATATGAATAGTTTTTTAGTAAAAAATAAGATTTACTCTAGTACTAAAATGTAATTCTCCCTGTATAATAACAAATTCATGCAAATGCATCATTATTAAAGTATGCTTTCATTTTCTAAGTTTTTATGTCATTTTATAATATTAGATAAAATTGATTTAATTTTTTTTTTATCTTTCAGTTCATAAAATCTCTGAATGTGATCCAGTGCTTCTCAAACTTTAAATACTTGTGACCCAATATTCAATCATATTCTTCATCGCCCCTCCTCCATACAATAACAATGCATTGAACTCGATAACACTATACCTTAATGCTAAAGTATGCATTAAAGGCTTTTTAGATGTATTAACTGCCACCAGTGTATACGAACGTCTCGCTCAGACAAAGTGTTAATTGTCCCGGACGTATGTATGCGTCTTTCAATGTACAATTTTCTATGTGCACTGTTTTTCATAAAAATATCCCTAAGATTTTGGAATGCAAAAAACGGACCTTCGCAGAGTTTGAGGAAGATTTACTAATTTCAGAGAAGCATTTCCTCTCCAGGTGAAGGCTCGACAAGAATTACTTTGTCTCGTACATTTCGATTCACCACTGAAAAGAACACGTCTCCAATTTTGTGGTGTCCACAACTGATGTTTTTAGCATCATATAATCCGGTCTTTCCTACTGGATGCAGTCAAAGGTACGCACCAGACTAGATGCCGGACATAAAGGCCAGTCTCCACAAGATGCTTGTAGACCATTTGCCCGGGATATCTTCCTCCAAACACAGCAGCAAGGCAACGAGCAGGCTAAGTAGCCATTGTCCACCTGTGTCGTCATGTGCTTAGAGCCAAGTAGTGATCCTGTACAGGTGTCGATGCTCTGTGGCGATCTTACTGACGTTCCTGTTGACATTACCACTTGTTTGGAATTTATACCATAGCCGGGAAGCCATTTGTAACCATCGAGCGATCCCCGCTTGAGACTAGCTAGGTTCAAGCCCACCAATGGCACTCAATCTCAAGGAATCCTCTAAGTCAGTGCTTTTCAAACTTTCAATACTGCCGCCCCCTTTTCGATCACAATTTTTATCGTGCCCCCCTTATATAATAATAATGTACTGAATGCAATACTAATGCACTTTGATGCTAAAGCTACAATAGGCGATCTTAATTATAAACCATACAAATTAATAACATAATTTTCAAATTTTGTATACTACTTTTAAGCAAAAATAAATAAATAAAATAATAGGATGATTATTATGTTAATTTTCCTTTCTCTAATTTTTAAATTGAACATATTGCAAAATGCGGTGGCTGCTTAGAAGACCAAATATAGGTATCTGCTAAATATAGAAAAATAATTTAGAGGGTCAATTTCTAATCATAAGCATTCCTTATAAAAACTTTGCTTTGCAAGACAAGTCCATGGAAGTCGTTAATACTTAGTAAACTTGTTCTTAATTTAGTATTAATTAATTAGTTATAAAATACTCTGTGCAACACTGATACATTAAATGTATACCGGCTGAAGTGTCCGCTCTTTGCCCGAGTTCATTTGTAAGAAAATAAAACATATTGATATAATAGCTGAATTGTAAGGAGAGCAAAGCCAAGTGCTCGACAATGTTTACAAAAATGTAAAATGATCTTTTTAAAATGGTTGCTCAAATTATAATTAGTCTTAAGCGAATTGTAATTTTAAGCCTCACAGAATTAGCATTTAGAATTGATGTTAAATAATGAACAATAATATAAATTTCCGATGAAGAATAATTGTATTATTTTTAATATTTAAAGCGAGAAGACTTCAACATGTTTTAACCCGGGAGCAGGCGCGCACTCGATACAATAGAGCGAGATTATTAAGTCACCCTAATCCTTATTTTTATAATTATTTTATTGTACACGATACAAATCGTGATTCCAGTGAATGATTTAACTAAGAGAAAGTTTACTTACCTACTTTCAAGAACTTTTCGCTTTTTCTTTGGTAACAAATAAACAGTTTTGCCAGAATTAACGATTTCGTAATCTGTGTGTCCCACGCGACCACTTCCGGGTAAAAATTGTATTCATTATGATAATATGTATGTTACTGCTAAAAAAAATTGTGTAAAACGTTTTTTTGCATGGAAAAAAGCGCAACAGAGAAATACATTACTTACATCTTCCCGAAATGAGAAACAAATACGTAAGAGAGGGGTCATAACTAACTTTACCAATAACTTAGAAGGTCATACAGATTACAGCTATAATGTGCAGTATTTCAAAAATAATGACAATGATGGATTTTTTATGTTCCTAAATGTCTTCGATTCTGGGTCTGTGATCCGTTTTTCTCTGAAAGAGTTATATGTTAGGCTTTAAAAGAAAGTGTAGTAAAAAAAAATCCCTCATCATGGCATTACAGCAAATCAAATAAAAGATTTTTTGTTTGGTTGTAGGACCAAAGATAGCTAATTAGATATTGAAGAAGTTTTTATTTTTGATGACTTAATATCGCTTGCCTATTAATTATATATGAGTAAAAGTGCATTTTTTATTATGTCTGAAAGTATTTTGTTTTAATTAATTCCAGTAAATTAAATATTTTTAAATCTTCTATTTTCGATACGCTCGCGCCCCTCTTGTAAGGTATCACGCCCCCCAGGGGGGCGTGCCCCACAGTTTGAGAAACACTGCTCTAAGTGCTTATGAGAAGTCCTTTTCACTGCAAATAGACTAACTAATTTGTTTTAATGCATTGTACACAAATCTGGAGACACAATTCCCAGATGCTTGAACGGTCTCAATCCAGTAGTTCTGCAAAAACTAACGTTTAAGAACATTTTTTCCTTAACTGAAGATTGATATTGCACTACCCATTCCTCAAAGTATATGAAATACAAATTCTAACAGTTTTACTGAAGGCTTTTTGAAATTATGATGAAAAACATGTTTGTGATCTTAATTTCGGACATGAGTCTTCATTATTTTAGTAGTATTCCATCACTTCCAAATATTGTTCCTCATAGTAATCTGAGAACGTTTTGGCAATTAAATTATTTCAATAGGAAGTAATTAAGAAAAGCAAAGCAAATATTTTATAAGCTATATTAACTATATGAGTAAAAATAAAGATTGGTCTTGAAATCAATCTTAATTAATTATTAGAAACTAAAACAAATTCAAAACATAAGCATACATAAATGGTTATAGTATTAAAAATTGGAGTTAATATCCATTTAACAATGAAACATGTAGTGTGTTTAAAATTAATTTTAGTTAACTAAGTTTAGAAATGTGAAAATTCTTTAAAATGAAATAGAAACTAAAATCTAAACTCATAAACTTCAGAATTAACTTCAGGAATACTTTTTACAGCTAATTGGTTTTTAGATCGGAAATTTAAGAAGAAGTTTTCAAAAAATATGGGTCGTAACAAAAGGTAAAGAAAAAAAAAGATATCCTTGTGATTTTGGGGGTATTGTTATATATCAAGGCAGAAAATATTATTTACAGAAACTATTAAAGTCAGCTTGATATCATTTTAAGAGGTATTTCACCAATCGCAAAAGATAGAAGGCCTTTGAATATATTGTGGTTATCTTTTCTTTTAACTAATGTTTTTATTGCAAAATGTCATTTTATAAATGTAATTTGTTTTTTGTTTTTTTATTTAAAAAAAAGCACTCTTAGATGGAACTGAGCTTTATCTTGTAGGAAAAGACGCAAAGGAAGGTCAATAAAAAATCAAGATTATATAAGAAAAAATATTTCTTAATTCTTTCAAAACATTCCGGACACTGTATGTCGTACGTACTAAACTGCGTCTAACGCCAAAAGATTTGAACAATGTAATTATATCTAATGATTCAATAACACGCGGCACTTTTGTATACTGTAAGGTATCCAACTACATTAAAAGAGTGAATGATGTCACAAATTTCAAATTTATTCTTTATGATTTTATTCTATAGGCTATCTTATTAGCATTATAAAAATATCAAGTTTTTTTTTAAATTTTCTATTTACTAAAGCAAAAACTACAAGTGTATTAGTAAAAACAGATACCATTACTTCAAGCAAGATGGTATATTTTTAAATGCGGTTTACTGGAAATATGTTTTTTTGAAAATGCTCAAATGGAACATCAACTGCATAAAAGGTTTTGAAAATAAGTAACTGACATTTTTTATGTAAGTTCTGTATAGAAATCGAAGCATTTTAACCTTCAGAATTAGCAATCACTGATTTATTACAAAATTTACAGTCCCTTATGTGAATATAATCACTTTTTAAAAGAAATTTCATGTAATAATTAAGATAAAGTGCTCTTAACTTTTTTGTAAAAATTAAAATATCTCTTATCTTGAAGGTCATTTAAAAATGAGTAGAAAAGCAACACATCAAAATTTAAAATTCGTTCATAAAATCTTTGTACAGAATGGGCCTCGTTTATGTAATTTTAAAGTAGATTTTTTTCCAATTCTTGTAATAATAATTTATTTTTTCTTTTATTAATTTTAGCATATTTTTCTTAAAATGCACTAAATAAATCTAAAACCCATGAAAAAATCCCCATATATCAATTTTGTTTAAAAGAAAAGTTATTAATAGTTGGATACTTTAAGCAAATTTCAATTGCTGTTAAATTTTGACTTATTTTTAATAAAATAAAAAAAAATTATGTTGTTTCAACTGATTTTTGTTGCTTGAATTATCATTATCTTTCGCACAAAATAAATATCTATGCATACAATTTTGTGAAAATTTCAGAAAAAAAAGTTTTATTTTGGATGTATTATGACTTAAAAACAGGCTCCTGACACAAACCAGCACCATGTATCTAAAATTTAAGAGTTCTCTAGATTTTAATTAGATAAATGTAGCGGAGAACGCAAAAACATTCAGCGAAGCAATCTTAGGAACAAGAAGACGTTCATAAAACTTAAGACCAAAAACAACACTCGGAAAATACTCAAGCAAAACTTATGATAGACACAAGACATCTCTTTTTAACCCAAAAAACCAACGGCTTGGTCAAACAAAATCTCTTATAAATAGCCATTATGTGATTATTGAATTCCGTATAAAAATTTTCAGATTCATGAAATGATTTATTATTCAGAAAATTCTTATACGACTTATTCTTATTCGTAACCTTTACGATGCAATTTAGATGATGCAAAATGAATGTAATATTTCGTGAGCTTTTCCCCTCCAGGCACTAAACCTTCCCTATAGACTTAGTACCACCTCTGTCTATGGGACAGAACCAGTAGAATCCTGGAAAACCACATAAATCACGGCTTTTGGGGAATTTGATTATTCGCTATATCTTCCGACTTTCCCCATATAAATATAGTTGTTCCTCTAAGTTGGAGTTCTTATGTCTATTAAAAAGCATTGTAACACGTCACATCAGTGTTTCCTTACGAAGGAAGCCCCGAACATTAAATAAACATTTTGAACTCAACAGTTGTCATTACGTGGTCGTTGAAATATGACATATTTTAAAATTACTGCGTAACTACCTGGCATTTAATCAATATATAAGGGGTGTGTTCAAATGAAAATTATTCGATCTGTGTATCCATGAGATGCATAGAGTCAGAAAAAAACAGATACATAGATGAAAACAATAATATTTAAAAAGTGAAATGTATACAAAGTGTGCTAAAAGAAATCACCCATGCCGTTAAGGCAGGCATCTTTGCTTAGGAAAGTTTTAAATTCCGTCTGAAAAGAACGATGTCCCGTTGATCAAGAAACCAATTCAGAACTGCAGCCTTCACGCCATCGTCGGAGTGACATCGTTGACCCATTAGGCAGTCAATATCATCTTTCCGGCTGACTGCTGAGCTTTGAATTTTTAGAGTATGTAAGTCGAGATGTTTCCATTGCATGCTGTTGGACTTCCGGCCGGAAATGGTGACGCCAGGAGTTATCCTCTGCCACTATGTGCTGCAGAAAGTCATCACCGTCTTCCCTGTAGCGCAACAAATGTAAACTGAGGCCCATTCCGGCTAATAATTTTCCAGTGTTAAAAACTTTATTATAGCTTGCTGATCCGTTTTGGACGCAGCTTCATCCACAATAGCCATTTTAAAATAAATGTCATGTCCTTACGAATGCAGTTATCACAAATCTGTTTGAACACGCCTGTGCGTGGTTCATATACCTTCAGTATCGTGTTTGTTTCATGAAAATACATTTAAAGTTGCTCTCATGCGAATTTTCAAATCACTTTCATTTGAACACGCCTAATATACATATTTTTATGATTATCTACTTTTGTAAATTTTTCATCGACAAATTAAAATCCTTATAAGAATCATCATACTTAGTTTGAAAATTTAATTTTATGTGTTAAAAATTATACATTTCTTTTTTCTATATTATGGATGATTCCGATTGCTATTTCGATGCTTGGTACTGAGAGTGTATTGAATGTATTGTTTATTGACTCAGAATGGTAATCAGTCAAATAAGTTGCAAGAAAAGTTCCCATGAAACAAAAAATAAAACATTTGCAAGCTGAATTAAAGTACAGATAAAAATAAATGTTAAGTTCTTCTTTTTCTCAGAAATCTAAAAATCAAAAAGTTAGTTCCAGTTTTACAAAATCTTTCCAATCTCTTCCTTTCCACCTATCGATTTGTTTTCCGTTCTGTAAACTTCCTTCCTTCCTTCCAAATTCATTCAAATAACGTCTCACTAAATAAACACAAACGAAACATCTTAGAAGAATCATTTTTGGTTCATATAAATAGGTAGAAAAATTCACTTCCCCTCTGAAACGAATCAATAAATCAAACACTTATCCCCTTCTTTCTTTCCAAAGAACTTGAAAGACAAGACCATGGAGTGGACAAATAAAAAAAAAGAACTTATTCTTATTTTCCTTTACCGAGTTTGGACGGGAAAATGTTTCCAGTGATGTCATTTAAGTTATACGCATGTGTTTGTGCCTTTGTTTTAGTTTTTCTCTGTGTGTTTTCTTATACGTTGTTTGCGTAGTTGCATCAATTTTGAGAAATGTAGCTTGGCCCATCATTTATCGTCAGTTGAACCATTACTAGTTTTTCCCCGTTTGTACCTGCTCTAGTGGAAGAAAACAAGATTGTTTTTGGGGAGGAACTGAAAGGCAGTTATTATTCCGTCGTTATCGAATGCCTATTCCCCTCCCCCCTCTTCTTAACTTTCTTTTGTTTTTCTTGGTTCTAAACAAGATACAAAATTGCGTGAGCTGTAGGAGAGCCGCTGTAAGTTTCAACGAGATGGTTTTGAATGTTCAAATTCAGAGTTTGTGTTCCTTTAGTTCTACTGCTTGCTACTTCTAAAGCCAGTCACTGGAACAGACTGGGTTCTAAATTAATACAACAGCAAAGAAAATACACGCTGAATTGTTATCCTGTCTTCTTGGCTCCTTTTTTAAAGAAAAAAGATGTTTACCTAGTTATCTCGATTTGATGGAATCTTTCTGTAGAGATGGTATAACTGCAAGAAGATATGAGTTTTGAAATTTTCGTCATTTTATGCTAACATTAAAAGTCAATTTGTAACTGTTTTACGTTTTGAGTTACTTTTTCCCTTTTTATGTTTCTTTTTATTCTTTATTCTCAAGATATTTTTCCTCAGTATATACGTATTCTATCATTTGTTGTTTGTTTTAATTTATTACTTTACGTAAAAAAGTACATTGCTATTATTAATTTATCACTTATTACACTTTCATGAATTAAATGCGACATAAAGTAATGGAAAGGTAAATGTGTTAAAGCATCATTAAGGTTGTATGATACATGTAATCACATATTCACCATAGGATTCAAAGCTGATATCAAACTTGTATTTGTTGTTCTAGCTGTATAATTTAGTTAAAACAAATTTTTTAAATTTAGTATATAATTGAGAACTATATTCAAACATTAATCATCTAAAAAAAAGACTTTAAAAATTTAAAAAAAAGTTTTTATTATACATGTTTTTTTTAATTCAATGCATTTTGTTTACCTGTGTACGTTGTTTTTGTTGACACAAATACGTACATTTAAAAAAAAAGTTTCTGTAAAAAACAGAAGTTGGCAATAGTGAAACATATGAACTGATTGGATGAAAAGACGTTACTGTATTTATCATGTGACTGTGTCGCAACACAAAATTAAGAACTGATTGGCTGAGAACCCACAAGTGCAAATATTATGTTGTGACATTTCCTGAATTTAGGCCGTTGGAAACAAGAAAATTTAAATTTTCTTTAAAAAATCCAACATTTAATTCTACTTTTAAAATGTTTACTTACTAGCAAAAAATGAACAGACAAAAATATTTTCAATATGAAATTCTGTCAGAAGTTATATATACTACTAAAATATACTCAACTTACATATAACTATGTTTTACTTCCTTCACTAAATATAAAATACATACAAAAAACACCATATAAATATCATTAGATATGCTTGTTAGTAATCGATAGTTAAGATAATTTTTCTAAAGAATGCTTTTAAAATAAGATTAATATTTTATTAAAGGTTTCTTTTGAGCTTTATATTATAAAGCAGAAACTTTTCCTTCCTTATGTGTAGTTTTTATCAGTAAAATGCATCTTTTTACTTCCTCTTTACTTGTTTTATGATGGATTTTTTTTCGAAAACGTACCCTAATAGCTTTGCGTATATTGAAACCAGATTTTCGTAACACTACTCAACTAATTAAAAGTAGATGTTATTTATCCTTAAATTGATTTTCTGTTAATATTAAGTTATATTATTTTTTATCTACATGCACAAAAAAAAAGTTTTCCTGACAATTGAGTAAACAAAAACCATGTATTTCTAAGATCTTTATCGAATCTATCTATTTTAAGGAACAGGAATTTTTCATTGCAGATTATATCTCCTTTTGTTTTTCTTTACTTGTTTCTGAAAATTCACTTAATGAATTGCAGAATACCATTATTATTATTATTATTATTATTATTTTGTTTAAGATTTTAAGTCGCAGTATGTTTTCCGAATACCCAAAGCTACAGAATATGTACTGGATGTGTGATTATGTACTTATTTAAGTGAATTTCTTTTAAGAAACTGTGTTTTTATTTAGTTTTCTCTTTTCCTAAAGGACATTATATTTGTGTATAGTGATTCAAAAATACCTTATATTAAAACTATATCTGTCTAGCTTTTTCTGTTATTAACTGATTATATTCATCACAAACAAGTGCATTTATTAAAACATTTGTATTAAAAATGCAGAAACTTCGCAATTAAATAACTATATTTTTGATTCATGACAAAAAAAAAAGCAAAATTTCATCTTAATTGTAACATTAATACTTTAATATTAGTAAAATGAAAGCGTCACCTCTCACAGAATAACTGTCCACTCATTTGTCCCAACTTTTCTTCGAAACTAATGTCAATTAGTCAAAGATTTAAGCCAGTGCTACTCAAACTTTCAATAATCACGACCCAATATTCAATCATTATTTTCATCGCCCCCCATACAATAACGATACATTGAAATCAATAATACTATATTTTGAAGCGACACCTACAGTTCGACTTTTACATCTTTAGTACCACCGGCGTATATAAACGTCTGACTCAGCCAGTGTGTTATTTCCTCTGGACGTATATATACGTCTTTCCGAAATACGATATTTTCTGTGCACTGCTATTCATACATTTATTCCGAAACCTTTGGAATGCAATAAAAGGAGCTTGATTGTCTTTGCGAAGGATTTACTTGTTTCAGATTATTTTTTCTTTATTCCTTTAACCTCCCCCTTCCCAATACACCAGATACGCCCGTTGAAGTGTTAAACGGTAGTGATAGGGAGAGAATCAGGTAGTTTTTAACCGGCATTTAAGGGATTAATTATAAACCGTATAAATTATCAAGATAAGTGTTAGTTTTTGTTTTTAATTTTATATATGACAAGCCTATGGTGACACTGGGGGGTAATTATTAAACTTGTTCTGAACGTAGTATCTTTAAAATGATTATAAAATTCATTGCGGAGTACTGATATATTTATATAAGTGTATTCCCTTTTTTATTTTTGCTTTTAGTATATTGATAGTTTTTTTAAACAATCTTTTGTTTTCTACCTTTCAATATGCTCACGCCCCCTTGTAGGGTTATCACGCCCCCTAGGGAGACGCACGTCACAGTTTGAGAAACACTGAATTAAGCACCATACATATAGCAATATAAGTCTATTTCTATCAAATTTGAGGGAGAACACTCAAAGGTATGGGGTGTTCCGAAGTATCCCACCTCTACCAACAACATCTTAAGAAATGGTTGGACAAATCCTTCAAGCAGAAATTGTCATGAAGTAAATCGCGATCGACCGATGGACCACAAAGACATTTGGGGTGTGACTCTCTTTACTAAGACCTAAGACACGCATACTAAAAGAAACATAAAAATGGAATACCAAAGCCAACTAGAGTGGATAATCTACTTTTCACAATTGATACGACTGTATTCACTGAAGCAAATGATTCGGTAAACTTGCAGACGACACATATACTTTCATTGAAACCGCACGATGACGCTTAACATGTTTACAGCTGATGTTGGGAAAAAAGCGATCACTGCGATACCAGCCAAATAAATGAATTATTTCCTATTCACATACCGAAGAGGAGAATAAGTGGCGATGAACAGTTCTTCCCACGATAGCACGGGATTGGCTATTTAGTCATCATCCCACACCCTATTTTCCACGGGGGTCCTCGTGTTGATGTCATCTCCGAGATAATACGGACCTTGATATCGAATAAATTAAGTACATACGTCAGTTTCAGATTTAACAGTTTACAAATGCTCTGTTCTCCCTGTGTTGAATACGTCCACTCTCTACAGTCTAGCTGTCATTTTTATAGTTGTTGAAACATTCTCAATTTGACAATTTTGTGTTACTTGAGTTTTTGTAGCAAAAATAGATATATGTTATATTTTAAAAGAGTACAAATTTGAAAACAAGTGTTATGGAAACAAAAACATACAATATTAATACATAATGACCATACCTACGCCCCTGGGTAGACCAAAAACATTAGGACTACCCTGGAAAAGTTTTCCTTCCCCTGATTTAGAGTTATCTTCTGCCATATGTAATATCTATGCATTTAAAAACATCCAAATCTTCTCCGATGTTCGAAACCATGCCCTCGTCCCAGCACATTTAGCGACTCTAAACACTATCCTATCTGGGCTAAATATATTTTTAAGGTTAAGAATAAATAGGTCATTAATGAGAATTGGTTGTTGTTTGATGCAGGCACATTAATATGCAACTTTCTTTTGTAAGAGTTAGGTCACACAAGATCAATTTTTCAAATTATCGTCTCCAACTTCTACCTCTCCTGGACGACTAAAAGTTTGAGCACCTATATGCATACATGGTCTAACAATATATCTTGATAAACCATATCTGTCTCGGTATATGTACTTTTCTAAAGGTATAAATTACCCACGCATAGGGTCATATTTCATATTTTGAAAAAAAACAAATGAAATGTTACATTTCACAACATACTATTCTCTGACGGGAATATAGATAAGCTAATTCTTACATACAACACATACATGCAACATTTACTTTAACAAAACTTGCATTTGTATTCTAGCAAACCATATCTACTCTGTTTCAAACACTGAAAATAACCAACAACCATTTTTCAAAGATATGTAACTTGCATGGTACTTAATCACAACAAACCATCATCAATTCATGAAAGTTTTGTTGACTTTAGTTTACAATATATGGTTAAATATAAATATTCGTATATACATATAAACCACATTTGTAAATGCACGCTTTATTATACATTCAAAATAAAACTATCCCAAAAGTCCTCTAACTATTATCAGAATTCTAACCGAAACCCATACGTAACGTCCAACGAGACTATTTCTTAGTTCTCTCTCTTTCTTTTTATATTTATTTCGCCTTTCCTCGGTTAAAAGTTTTTCCACCGTACTCTTTTCTGCATGAACTTTCATCTTTTTTCACCAATTATAGGTTTCCCGAGGCTTTGAAGTTGGGAAGACACTAACGATATTAAGCCAAATCCTCGTGCGGATTGCGTTCTTTTCATGCGTCCTGCACCCCACCATCGATCTTAGCTGGGATGGCCCGGGGCACAAATGGGGTGGACAAAGAGGGGAGGCTGCAGAGATGGTGTTGATTTTTTTTTAAGATCCCC
Organism: Trichonephila clavipes; assembly: GCA_019973935.1. Taxonomy (NCBI): domain Eukaryota; kingdom Metazoa; phylum Arthropoda; class Arachnida; order Araneae; family Nephilidae; genus Trichonephila; species Trichonephila clavipes. Next base: position 578,218 of record BMAU01019720.1, read on the forward strand.
AATTTCTGCTGCTAAATGGTGAAGAGTATCTAGGAAAAACCTTGTACTTTCTCGCTTTGCGCTCAAGGTGTTATTTTTTTCGGGTAAACAAATATTCGTGTGGTTTCAGGAATCAATAGCTTATCAGAGTAAGGTTTGAGGTATAGTGTTTGATAATGATATATGTGCTGTGTAGAATAAAAAGGTATTTATCAATTTTGTGTTTTTTGTATATTTTTTAATTGAAATTTTGGAAGAAAATGTGACATGCGGAAAAATACATTCTTTAAAATATAAACATACTTTGAAGTTATTATAAGAGCATTAACGCTTATCTGGTGTAGTATCTTTTTAAATTTAATTACATTTATTTTTGACGGAGAATTTCGAGAGGTAAAATAAATGACGATAAAAGAAACCAATTGGTTTAATGCTTTTTATTCAAGAAATGGAGTGATGGAATTTTTGAGTCATTATGCGTAAATTAAACTTGATGAGATCCTTCGGACAAAAGTTTTAGTGAAAATTGTGATAAAAAATATTTTACATTTTTTTTTAAAATAAAATTCATTTTTGCTCAGAAAATGTAAATTTTCTGGCTCAATTTGGTGATGCTTCCAAAAATTCTTACATTTGCTTCTTTAGGCATCAAAAATACAATTATCCATATTAACCCTTTAACGGGCCATTTTTTTCTAGTAAATGTATATTAAAATATCTGTGGAATTTTGAAATTGATTTAAGAAAAGAAACTCATTTAGCTTATTAGATAAAATTTTAATTTGATTTTTAACACCATCTTTTAGGTAGTAAGTATATTTACCACTGCGCTTTGGGGCCTGTTAAAGAGAGGGAAATTAATGTTTTTTATTTCTTTTTTGTTTTATATTTATAAAATATATTTTGTGGATACTACAAACTGGAAAAACTATTGTATGTTATATAAAGCTTTTTTTTTATTAATTAATGATAAATTAAAATATTACTTTTGAATTCATGTACTGAAATTAGAAGCGAGCACGCTCTGGCGCCTGGAGAGCACAAAACAAAAAAGGAATGTTTTGCTTCATGCATAAAAGATAGATATATGCAGACGTGTAACTCCAACGGCATTTGCAGCGTACACCGGAATAGCTTGCAGATGGCAGTATTTTTTCCTACTTACTTGACAATTATCATTTTATTTTGCACTTTTCACGCAATACCTTTATAAATTATAGCCTCTGTGTTATTCAGATGTATAAGCTATATAATTGTAAAGTTTCATTAAAATCCATTCAGTTTTTTTACATGAAAGAATTACAAACTTACATCCATACATACAAACTTTCGCGTTTATAATATTAGTAAGAAGAATTTGCACCTAGAATTAATTATCTTAAAATTCATTATGAATTTCTATAAAATTTAATGTTGAAGGGGTGTACATAAAATTGGAGTTAACCCAAGCGCACGTTCACATTCCATACTAACGTTAATGGTCACGCGGTGTGACTATGTAACCGCAATCCTTTTTTTATAGTTATCTTTATTGTACACGATAAAAAACATAATTAGACTGAATAATTTAACTAAGAGAAAGCATACTTACCTACTTTTAATGACCTTCTATTTTTCTTTGATACTTTGAGAAAAAATAAATCTACCTGAACTATAAGAAGTTTCAAATGTGCGTGACTTTACTAAAGGACAAAAATCACAGACAATTTAAGCTAGCTTTACAGGAATTATTATTTACTAACAAAACTGTCATAATTTTTCAACTTATGTATAGTAGATTTTTTCCCCTTTGATGATCGACAAATAGCATGTTGAACTTTTCTTTGTGTCTTTTTGACAGGATGAAGAATGTATTGTGGTACACTTATGGCTTCATATTTTTTTGATAGAGTTCTTTAGTAAGCATTTGAAAATTTTGCTTTCAACTCAAACATTTCATGTTCATCGCTTTTCTCTCATTTACTTTTTCTATCATGATTAAAATGCATTATTTCAGCATGTTTGATGTCTCTTGTTTGATCAGATCATTTCCTTGTTCATTTACATTTATAAACCATAATAAGTCGTACAACACATCAATCAAAACCCCTAAGTTTTTCACAAGGGGAAAATGTTGCACGTTCATAGAGAATATTTTGGAACAAAAGTAGTCGTGCGGGGAACTCAGTCAAAGCAAGTACCTTAGGATTGTAAAAAAAAAACACGTTTTTGCCACTCTCTTTCTCTAAAAAGAGGAAGATATGTGACAAATACATTTTACTTCCCAGGAAGATTGACATACAGGAGGATATTGTCAAGGTCATTGGTAACAAATAAGCAGTTTTCCCAGAATTAGTGATTTCGAGAGCCTGGGGTGATTCTGCAACCCGCGCGACCGCTCTCGGTTAAGTATTGTTTCTGACTTTTTTCCCCTGTCTTTTGAATATCTTAATATATTTTAAATATCAATATGTTTTTTTTTTCGTTTCATTTATTCATTTGTTTGTTGATTGCAGCAGAACTACAATTCCTTCCCAAATGTATCTATCAATGTAAAATGTATTCGGCCAAAAAGTAAATTTTAGTTCCTGGTAACGTGGTGTTCTCTTCTACATCGGCATTGTTGCTGATAATAAGATTACTTTTTGTTTTGAATAATTATGAGTCTAAAAATGTTAATGAATTTGTTGTTTTAATTTAAGGTTTTGTCTGAGTGTTAATGGTGGTTTCGTGGTGTTTCAGTGAATTTGTACCCGAGTCTGTAATACAGAAATTTATTATTCCCGGCATTACTTTTTTTGTTACAAAAAATGTGTTTTCGTATATATCTTTTCAGTCTTTCATTTAAAATTCCATTTTAGATTGTTGATTCTATCTTTAGGCCTTAAAAAAAATTCTATTGAATAATATTTTCGTTAGAAAGTATATATATATAAATTATAGTTCACTGAAAATCATTCAAAATATCTTCACTCACATAAAATAGTCTTTTTTTTTTGTTTGTCTATATTAATTTGACACCCCCGGAAATATGTGATACTTGTTTGCTAAGTTTATGTTTTGATCCTTGAGAAAAACGAATACACCTGCTGGTTTGAAGTAAACAACATTTACTTGAGTATAAGATGTTAATTTTATAATGTATGTTTTTATACATTACACATTTTAAGGATATTTTAATTATATTTCATATTTGTAATATTTTTGTGTAAATGTCTTATGAATTACAGTGAATCGTAAGAAGAAACTTATCTGATATTTTAAATAGTAAGTAATTCCAAACTTTGGGAAAATAATTTTTTAGAGAGGGGGAGATGAAGCATATTCTTACCAAATCATTCAATGAATTTAGAAAGAGTTTTTAAAAGGAAATAGAGGAATTGTTTGACTTAATACCAAATTTTCCTTAGGGTCCTGATTATATTTCATAAAAATATTGCTACACATTAAAAAAACTATTTTTTTCATTATAGATAAGTAAAATTAGTTTAATAAGAGCAATTTCTGAACTTAAATTATGTTTTAATATTACAAGATAAATCAAACTTGTCTTGAACATGATAATTTAATCTAACAACCAAAATCTATTTCTTTTTACCTCGTTAAAACTCAAATAACATGGACTGGACGAGGTTGATTAATATTTTTCTTTCTACATTTTCCCGATTTTAATCCATAAAATAAAATCATAATTTAACGACATCGCCAATTTATGAATCACATGATATTCATTTGTGCAAAATGAACATCGAATATAGCGTCGCTGAAACCATTTTTTTTATCCGTCTAGCAATGTAATATCACATTCTTACTTGTCTCTCTGGTTCAAGATTAACATTTCTTCCTGATGTCTTACTTAAATTGCGCTCAGGTAATGATTATGAAGAAAAGAAGAATTGCAATGTAATGATTTCCGCATGTGGTCAGGGACTAAGCTTTTGAAGGGAGGAACATAATATGTTTTTGGAAAAGAATAAAGGAAATAAGTTGCTCGCAAATTGGGTTCGAATTTATTTTGATTTAATCGTCATTTTACGAGGCTTAATCTTTTTAACTTAAGAAAAAGAATTTGTTTTCTGTTTTCCAAGTACAGGATGTCAGCTCATTATGCTTTTATTTGTTCTACGGTGAAAAAAATTATTTGTTATTTTTCCCTTAAGTCCTTTTACTGAATATATATATATATATATATATATATATATATATATATATATATATATATATATATATATATTTAATTTATTGTTTTCTTTCCCTTTCAATGACTAGGGAATGATTCTGAGACTTTTATTGTATGCTAATAGTATTCATAAAACATAAAGATTATTAAATAAACGTTTTGAGGTTGAAGAACCTTATATTTTGTTCAAATCTTTGTAATATTGTTTGTAAGCCCACTTACTATTACCAGAACAACGAGCGTGCTCTTTATTTAAAGCCACGAGATACCACATCTTTTTTCCGCATACGAGTATTATGCAATATTTTTTCAATTTCTGTACGTTTGAACAGCATTTTAAATAAGGAAATATTTTACTTGGTTTTCATAACAAATTCAGTAAAAATCTGCTAATGTATATTTTTATTAACTTTTGCAATATGCATTATTATAATTTCAATTCAAAACAATACGTATTTTCTTTTCACATGTTTTATATATCATATATTCCGGCGTGTACGCGCACTGCAACGTAGGCATACTTAATTTAATTTCTAGGAAGCGCAGTGCTTTTCAAACTTTTAACATTTGTGACCCAATTTTCAATCATAATTTTCCTCGTGCTCAACTCTATTCAATAACACTATGTATTGAATCCAATAACAATATACTTTGATGTAATTCTGAACACAATACGACTTTAATTATAAACCGTACAAATTATCAAGATAAGTATTATATTCTGTATATAATTTTATACATGACCAGCTCATGGGATCATTGGTAATTATCTGTTCTTAACTTAGTATTTTTAAATAAATTATCAAATTGCTCAGCTTATTGTACAGCACTGATACACTTATATGTATATTATATCAGTGTAAATATGTATTTCACTTTTTATTTTGTTTAAATTTATTTTCTTTTGCGGTCTTTTAGTAAATTAATGATATATTTTTTTTCAAAAAATTGTCTTATTTTTGACTTTTTGATATTATTGCCTTCCTAAAGAGCGCATCCAACAGTTTAAGAAATGCTGAGTCCTCGAGATGGATTACACATATTTATTAAAATTACCGTTTTATTCACCTTTTTTGCAGCAAGTATACTCATACAACTATTGTGCTACATATGTAAATTACTAACACATATAAAGGGTGTTTTTTAGGGGTATATAACTTTAAATTGCAATAAAACAACGATGTATCATTCGATTGACATGAATATTTTTTTATTCGAAAGATAATCTTGTGGGATTACATTTTAAATAGGATTTCTGGCATAGGACTGCCACGGCGGGCTCGGATGTAGTCCAATCTGGACGTCCAATTTTCGATGACTTTTTCCAACATTTGTGGCCGTATATAGGCAATAACACACCGAATGTTGTCTTCCAAATGGTCAAGCGTTTGTGGCTTATCCGCATAGACCAATGACTTTACATAGCCCCACAGAAAATAGTCTAGCGGTGTTAAATCACAAGATCTTGGAGGCCAATTCACAGGTCCAAAACGTGAAATTAGGTGGTCACCAAACGTGTCTTTCAATAAATCGATTGTGGCACGAGCTGTGTGACATGTTGCACCGTCTTGTTGGAACCACGGCTCCTGGACATCATGATTGTTCAATTCAGGAATGAAAAATTTAGTAATCATGGCTCTATACCGATCACCATTGACTGTAACGTTGTGGCCTTCATCGTTTTTGAAGAAGTACGGACCAATGATTCCACCAGCCAATAAAGTGCACCAAACAATCAGTTTTTCTGGATTTAACGGTGTTCCGACATACACTCGTGGATTAGCTTCACTCTAAATGCGGCAGTTTTGTTTGTTGACGTAGGCATTCAACCAGAAGTGCGCTTCATTGCTAAACAAAATTCGCTTATGAAAATCGGGAACAACCTCAATCTCGTTTTGGGCCCATTCGACGAATCTACGCCTTGCTTGATGATCTTTTTGAGGAATTGCCAAACCAAACTGAGAATAAATCACTTGACACCTGTTAAATTGGTCGCCATCTTGGAAAGTAATGCCAACTTAAACTTCTATGCCTGGGAAAAAAACACTCTTTAGCTATCGGATACTTTGTTGTTCCGTCGTCGTGTAGGCTCTCTCCACCGGATTATCGTCACATTCAAGATACATTAAAATAATCAAGCTGTGATGTTCCCTTTTTTTCCCCTTTCGCACCTTTTTCACTGGCGTCGTTATTCTCCCCGTTGGCATTATTATCCTTCCTTTTAAACCTTCTGAGTGGGACTTTATCACGTTCCTTCAATTCTTGATTGGTAAGAACATGGACTTGCACAAGGCACCTAAAGACTCGGTCCTAAGTATTATTGGCCAAGTATCTTTCGGGACCACGTTTCATATGGCTAACGACCAGTTTCTCGCCATGTGTCAAACGCATCTGTATTACCATAAATCGAATCTTCATTGCAACGCATAGAACACAATTCCTGGTATTTCTCCTTCCTGGCTGCAAATGTGTAGCACGGTCACATGTTAGATGGAACAAAAGAATGGATAGTATCTGGGTGTGCCTGATGTATCATCCGCTTTAAAGAAACATATCAAATGGTTCGTCTTTTTACCAGGAGAGCAGGGTAAGAAATGAGGGGGAGCAGATAGCGGCTAAGTAGCGACGTTACAGCAACTGTGATTTAAACTACACTTTTCAATTATTAGGCATATTCACTGCATAACGTTCACCATTTTTACAAAAGAACATCTAAAATGTACATGTGCAAAGCCCTATTCTTTAAAAGTTTAGATATAGTGGATAGCAAAAGAATAGAATGATATAAAATCTCTCTCTCTCTCTGACATGGTGAACACGCCATTTGAAAAGAGTGTAGAATGTCTAACATTCTAGATGGAATGAATGGAAGACGATTATTTATTTATAGGTCAGAGTAGCAGTGATAGTAAAAAAAGATGGACCAGTGATGTGATTGATGATATAATGCGGGAATATTAGAATTTTATCCAAGAATCAGAATCCATAAGTTATGTATGTCATTTTCTTTAAACAAACAGCATGTAGATAATGCAAAAACAAACCTTGTTTTACTCTTTTTGTCTGTATATTTAAAACTTTAATTTTTGTATCTGGTCTATAAAGTGCACTCATATATTTTAATCATTTTTTTTATTAAAAATGTGCGCTACACGTCGGTATATAAGGAAACTTATAACATCCATATGTTTATTTTATTCCAGGAAAAAAAATATATTTTTGATTTTGATTATATTCGAATACTCGTATAATTTGAGTAAAGTTTATTAGCTAGTATAAGGATTCAGCATACTTTCAGACTTGAAGAGCCAAGTTGTCAGTGAATTAAGATATCAAAACAGGAGGAAGGGGTAGCGAGAAAAGACTGTCATGATCAAAATTAGCTTTTTTAAAAAACTTAAATAAAACTTTACAGCAATCTTTTTCATTATTGCAAAAATTAAGAGCGATTTCTTCAATTTTATTTATGTAGCTCAATACATTTGTTACAATGTACAACAATCAATACAATATACAATAAAATTGGAAACCACAATATATATGTATAGTTTTCTCCGCAGTAACACTCTCTTCTAGAAGAAAAGAGGTTTTACAGGAAAGCTCCCTTCCCAGCATGTAACTGAATAAAATTATGACAATTGTAGACCATGTGAGCAGATTGTAAGGTAACTGTATCGACCTTAGCGACAACTTATTTCATTCAGGGACCATCAAGAAGTCTTTGGAATAAACCATTCTTGGGTTATATAAGGGATCTTTGAGACACACACACAAGCCATCCGCAATAAAATAGAAAGTATATCTAACTTTCTGTTATTTGAACTGTGCTACAGAGCTGTTTCTGGGGGAGGGGGGAGCAGGAGTTAGTTATAACGAAAATATTTTTCCACTATTGTAAAATAATCTGTTTTTATTACTTTTTTGTATATATACGTAGTACGATTTTAAAATTGAAGGATTGTGGCCATTGATAACGACAAAAGCAAGTACCTTAACCCTATCGCTGCGCTTTCCGGGTTTTCCACGGGAAAAATACACATAGCAGATGTAGCAGTACGCAGCGAGAGGGTTAAGTTAAACCATTTGAAATGGATTCTCCCAACTCTTCCCTACGGGGCCAAGTTGGTTTAGTCCATGCCATGTGAGCGAATCTCACACGCATCTGTTATCTTTCGAAACTAGTAAACTTTGTTCCGTGATCTAAGAAATATGTTTTTTCTTGAAGAGCGTTGGATAGTAAATTCAAAAAGCGATTAGATAAAACATCAATGGAGACTTTGGGAATGCTAAGTAAGGTGTATGGCAAGATCCAAGGTTTACGAATAACATAGAAGTTTTAAAGAGGTCCGAAAATCGATTAAATACAATGAACGCGTTGGACGACATTCGATTTCACGGAACGTGGTCTCTGAACTTTTGGCTTATACTACGTACATCGATTTGTCTTTGTGTAGTTAATTGTTCATTTTTGTCCATTAATAATTTTTTATTATTCAATTAATTAAAGTCGTTTTCTGTTTTCCCCCACCCAAACTTGCAACAATATTGGAAATTAAAACTTCTAGCTCCACGAATAATAATCTTTCCCAATAATACAAAGGAATCACCCGTTTTTCTTGATAACTAGCAGTTATCTCCATTCATAGCAAGGGTGAAAAATTAAACAGTACTGATTGAAGGATAAAGAAGTTTTTAATTTTGTGTGAATTGCAAATTAAACAAAAAAAAAAAAAAGCTTATATCTCAGATGAACAAAAAGCCTGTTTGTAAAATTTTAAGTTTGTAGATAGAATGCCTGGTAAAAAGGATTTCTTTTTTATATATATTTTTAGTAACTCTCATGTGGGTCCGTTTATGAAAACACCTTCCTTAGCTGATCTATGCTCAGTAAAAGTAACACATTGTTACACATTTTGTGTAATGAACGCTGAAAAAAGTGGAAATAATTTATATCTAGATCTGTTATACCGTAATATTACTTTCTTTTGTATTTGTTTTATGTTAAAATCATTATATTTACAAACAACGCCGTTCCTTACTTTATAATGGCGTTTCACTGGAAACATAGCGAAATGTTGGCGATATAGCCAAGTTGGCATCATTTTTGGCGACCCTTTTGGCAACTTGGTGGTTGATTAAACGGTACATAAGTTGATATACTGTAGTGCCCCCTAGTGGGGATCTGCAACAAAGAGGATAGCACAAAAACCTCCACAAAAAAGTACATATACATGTCAATTTTCATAATGATGTGTTGAACGGTGATGAAGTGATGCAATTTCATACATACAAACATCCATTTATATCTATATCGATTAAACTTGTCTTTAGTCGTTCTTGCACACAAAAATTTAAAAGTTTATGATCCGAAAAAAAATTCAAAACTCATTTCATTTTATCTTGCTTTGCATTAAGCCATCCATTTTTAAATAATACTTGTTTGCATCGCCCTGGTCAAAATGTTGGTTACGCCCATGCATGTTTGTTTAATTTTAGGGCGAAAGAAAACCGTGATAAAGAAACCGCGATATTAGTGACCTTGAAAGCTTTGTTATGTCTAGTATTTTCAAACGTGCTTGTTAATTATCTTTTGTTAAGTTTCTTCTTTGCATATATATATTTTTTTTATTCACATGGGAGCTAATGCTTGTTTGCACGAATATGTACAGCCAAATATTGTGAAAACAGATAATGCTAGGCTTCTCAGTAACGTCGTAAATTAGAAACAAAACATTTGATGTATAAAAAAAATACAGTAGAATCTGTTTTGTTCGGGAATCTGCTTTTATGCTATTTTATTTTTGTGCAATCTGTTATGTGCGATTTTTTCTGTGCGTTTATTTTTATGCAATATATGAATTTCAACGGCTTTGACGCCACTGTAATGCTTTCTATCAATGTTATAGTGGCGTAACAGAGAATGTTAGTGCCCCCTGCAAAGTCAGGGGTTGGCGCTTAATATTTTATAAATTTGGTAAATTACGCACAAGGTATCAGTCATGCCCTGAGTCCCTTAGAGTCCTGGAGTTACGGGGGTGTACGATACGCTACTGCAATGTACATCTATGCATTTCCACACGCGTTCTTCGTTTGTATGAAATTTCAAAAAGAGCATCGATCACGCATATCTGGTTATCGTGACAGTTACAAGCAACTGACCTACATTTTTTGGCACCTTAAAGTAAGAGAAAAGTCGCAAAAACTTTGCTCTTACTTTAAGGTGCCAAAAAATAAATCAATTGAAATTGTATCTTCATGCGATGAAAGCGATTTTGAGCTAATTTATCACAGGAAGATGAGCGCTTTGGATTACGATGAGTAGCAGTGAATTATGTATGTGTGATTTTGAAAACTTTTCCATGATACAATTCAAAACTAAATGTTTTTAAAATGTTTCCATGCGTAATTTAATTATTTATTTTGTCATTGAAGTACATTCTCATAAATTTCGTAAATGATTGGCGAATTTTCTAAGTTTCTGGGTGGTCATAAAACAAATGAATTATGTAGTATTTTGAGGAATTCATGTTTGTTAAATTTTCGAATGTTTTTTGTGCGGTTATTTTTATGCGTCCCCTACCTACCGTACACAGACAGGTTCTACTGTATTATTTTCTCTGCTTTAGGCAGAATTTTCATAGCAGCCAACCTGTTCCAAGAAATTGAATGCAGATAAATATTACACAAAACACAATTGATAATTTAAAATGAAAAAGAGGAAAAGCAATAACATAACTGTTTTTAATAATTCTTATAGACATAATTCTTAAACATTCATACAAAAAGCTGTGTTTTACCGAATCCTAGATTAGGAAATCAGAGTAAGTGATTTTCTAAGATAATACAATAAACATATGTTTACGAATTGTACATCTCAGTATTTGATATATGTAACAAATAATTAATTGTAATGGAATATATAAGTGTCATAAAATAACAAAAACTAGAATATAAAGTAATGTAGCAGAAATATAAATAAAATTTCGCAAAAACAGCAACATATATATTGATTATAAATCATATTTTAGATATTAGCGCGGGGAAGTTAAGGAAGCCTCTGTATATTTTGACTTATCATAGAACGACAATTTTTTCTGTTAGAGTCACTTTCACTTGGTTTGAAAATAACTTCTTTTTCAATTCCTACTATTAGCTCACACTCTCCATAGATATTTTTTTATCTTGGTCGAATTTTCAATCGTTAATAAAATACATTTTAAAGCGCTCAATGGAGCTGAAATTTTATGTACATGATTATTTTGGATGACAACACAATATTTTTTTAATTATTATTAATACAAATTAATTGATTAAAACTAATTATTTAAAGAATTACAAATACAACCACGTTAGCATCATTTTAGGCGACTTAGCGACCCTTTTAACAACTTGTGTCAAAACGTGAAATTGAATTTTTCTCACGTTTTAAAGCATTCAGTTGAACTGAAAGTTTATATACACGATTGTTTTGGTTGGCAATACGAAACTTTAATAGTAATTAATAAAAATTAATTACCACTTAATGTTGCGATTATGTCATATGTATATAGATATGTATATTAATTATAACTATTTAATAAAAAGTACCTAAAATAAAATTTTTTCTTTACTGATCTAACTAGGAATTGACTTAAAATTTTTTTTATATTACTTGTGTTTCTATAGAATTATATGAATAAGTGAGGCTACTTTATATTTGTAATTTGGAATTGTGGCAGGCATGATATTAATTCTATAAGAATTTTATTTCCCTCCCATGATCTAGCCATTGCGGCCTAGTGGTTATGGTCACGAAATTACGGCTGGAGTGTTGAGGGCTCAAGTCCTGGTGCCACTGAAGATCTGTTGTGTAGAGGAGCTTTAAATCATTTAAGGCTCAATGTCCTCGTGTTGGTGGGGTAGTTAGGAGAGGGTTCAGGTGTCGTCCTCGTCATTTGATAAAGGTTCAAATCTATGAGATTTGTTGCCGATAGATATCATGTTTTTTATAGTAAGACGTTAATATAATTTCATTCACCTTCCCAAAAATTATACCAGTACTTTGATTGCAGTAAGGTGCATCCGTAAGAGAAAAAAAATATGGCATCTCTTAAATTACAAATATTATCTGTGAAAATAATTCTAAACATTTGTTTAACATATGAGAAAAGCCACAAATGAAAATTTTAAGTTGACATAGAAATTTAATTCTAAAAATTCTTAAATTATTCTTTGCTCCTTTTGGTGTATGAGTCGTTCTTTAGCATTTTAATAAATACAGCTGTCAGGGAGTTATTACGTTCAAAGATTTAAAACGACCGGAGGACGTGAGCCGTTAAGTTTCATCAATAGTTCCCGTGAAACTTCTCAGAATTTATTTACGAATTCTTAATCGCATTTCAGAAACTTTCAATGAAATATTTTCGACTTACCATGAAAAATGAATTCAAGGAGTTTCTAGAAGTAGCAGTACTGCAACCACTACTTTACTTCCTTTCATTATAGTCACGTAACTCATTGCCGACAAGTTCCATATGAAAAACCGAGCGCAATCCAACTTTTAATGAATGAAATTTAGAGCATGCCTAAGCCTAACATGGCGGACGCAGAAGCTAATTTAATTTCTCTGCTCCTTAACGACGCGCGAAGCACAAAAGAGCGTAAGTAACAATTTGAAACCCCAAAAGAATAATCAATCTCCAGAAAAGCATAGTACTAGTAAGCTACTCTTAAATTAACTTACTTCCAAGATTAACTGAGTTTCTGATTTATCGATCCTAAAGGAAACTGGTTCTGAACCGAAAAAGGAGGTCAATAAAGGAGACCACACGGTGATTAACCGGTGCGACCTGGGATTTGTTTTGGCATTGGATAAAGAATTTTCGAGTCTTAGTTACAAATGTGTATTGATTTCTGTTCCCCCCTCTATCGATACGACTTTCCTGTTTTGTTCGATAAATGAACTTTATTCCAATATACCATTTGTGTATTAATGCAGATTGTATTGGGGTTCGGAGACAAAATATTTGCCAATGATTCTGATTCAGCTTTGTTGTTCTGCTTCAAAGAGTATGTATGCAAAATATGTAGATGCAAGTGGATAATTGCAAAGCGAAATCAAAATAGTTCTAAAGACTGCACTACATGTTTGATGCATAAATAAATGTGAATGGTATGCTCTGTTTTTCGTATGTAAGATTTCTAATCCAGGATTAAGATCGGTATATCAATGCAATTTCAGTGTTATCAACAAAGAAATTTAGGTGTATTTGCGATTAGTGTATATCAGTGCTTCTCAAACTTTCAATGTTTGCAACCCTATTTTCAATCATAATTTTCATCACTTTGCCTTCCTCTCTTAAAGTAATAATGTACTGTGACGCTACAGCTACAATACGTCTTCAGTTGTTAACTACATAAATAATCAAGGCAAGTATTAAATTATGTGCCTTATTTAACTTGTTAAGACATTTGGAAAAAAAAGTCAGTAGTAACTATTAAATCTGTTCTTAACATAGTAATAATAAATTAATTAACAAATACATTGTACAGTACCAATGATGCGCACAGAAATTGTTCAAGAGGGGGGAGGAGGGTCCAGAGTTGAAAGTCCACCATTCTCATATCATACCCCAATGCACTTTCCAACATATTCTTTTGATTTTTTCGATTGTCAAGAGCAAAAAAACAGTAAAAAGTAAATTATTCAATAAAAATCAGTATTAATTAATAAAGTTAATTATATTAACAATTACTGAATTAAATTTTACGTACTATATACATAGGATTATAATCAAATGAAAAAGAAATCAGGGTCTATAGCAGTGTTTCTCAAACTGTGGAGCACGCTCCCTTAGGGGGCATGAGTATATCGAAAAGGCGAAAATAAAAGATTACTTAAAAAATTATATTTGTTTTGTTTTGTTTTAGTAAATGGATATTCTGACGCATACATTACACAATATACATTAACTCTAATATATATATGATATACTATAATTATAAATGTGTCGGTACCGCACAATATATTTGATACTAAGTATTAATACTATATTAAGAACAAGTTTAATCATTACTAGTAATTTTTCATGGGCTTATCATGCATAAAAATTAAATACTTATCTTGATAATTTGTACGGCTTACAATTAAGGTCGTATTGTATCTTTAGTATCAAAGTACATTATTAATACATTCAATTCTTTGTTAGTGTTATGGGGGCGCGATGAAAATTATGATTGAAAATTGGGTCGTGAATATCGAAAGTTTGAGAAGCAATGGGGTATAGGCAGTTCTGGACTCGGTCTTTCCCCCTCTCTTGTGTTCACCACTGTGAGTAATGATACACTTATAAGTATATTTTATCAGTGTAAATGCGTCAGAACGTATTTTGTTTTGTTTCTTTTCAGTAAACTAATAAATTTACAAATATTTCTTTTTATTCTTATTTTGGACTTTTATATATACTCGGGCTTCCCGCGTAGGGTTATGATGTCCCTCTAAGGGGGTGCACCTCACAATTTAAAAAACACTTGTGTACATATTATCGATGGTCAGTCAAAACAATAAAAATCATATAACAATATTTGTATCGTAATCGTAATAATCGTATCAAATAATATCACTTGTATTGAAGCAATGCATTGCTTCATTCTAAAATGTATAAAATAAATGATTATTTATAATATTTAACATCTATATTTCCTTGCAAAATTCTGAAACTTTAATGCTTTACAAAACCAAAGTAAAACTTGTATTTGAAATAATTCAAATTTATAGAATATTTTGATCTTTCAGAATATGATTGTTATGGTGAACTAAAATCTTCTTTTAGGAAGCAAGATAATTTGAACCTATAGGAATAAAGGGTAAATTGTGCAATTAGTCAATATGTAGCATTTAAGAAGAGCGTATTTCTTTGCTTTTATAATAATTATATTTAAGAATAATATTTTGTAAGACCTCATTCACATCTAGTTGTGCAATGAAATTACTGCAATAATTTTAATGCATTAAATATGTCGAGATTAAAAATCATTTATTTACCACGCTGTGGAAATATGTACAGTGAAATTCTAGCACGGGGTTTACACTCATTACGTGACTTTTATTTAAACATACGACATATGTCAGTACAAAAGAAAACTAAAGTGAATATTGACTACTAAATTCCGCAAAGAACTATGTGCCGAAAGACGGCAGGCTCGAGACACGTGAAAATGTTTTCTTCTAAGTGCTCTATTTATAAAGTAAATCAAATATTCGGATATATTAAAGTTTTATTGTACTGTTTTATTTGCAGAAGTCGTAATTTTAATTATTTTAATATATGCTATATATATATATATATATATATATATGTGTGTGTGTATTATATTTATATATATATACTGGTATGCAAAAATTAAGGACGAGACGGTTTTTTCAATATAACTTTGTACAAAATCTTTCCAAATCAACACATTTAATACCGTAAGATCCCCAATACGTAAGGACATGTGTAATATGTAAGCAACACTTACTAAAAGAGAAATCAGAGGGATAAAAAGAAGCTTGATTGAAAAAGTAGCATGGAGCGCAATGCGACTGAAGGCCGAAACATCCCTGTGATGGGTGTCCAACAAGAAACATCCGGTCTTTAGTAGGGAGTATGATCTCCCCTGACTGCTAGGCAGGTTTCGCAGCGTCTGCCTATTCTGAGAATGAGGGTGTCAATGAGTTGCTGAGGCATTGCTGCCCATTCGTCTTGCAGCGCCAATCGAAGCTCCCGAATCGTTACTGGTGGTAAGGTACGAGCTGCCAAGCGTCTGCCTAGAAAATCCCATACATGCTCGATGGGATTGAGATCCGGAGATCGTGCCGGCCAATCCATACGTTCAATATCCTCACTCTCTAAGAGCTGTTTGGCAGCTACTGTGCGATGACATGGTGCATTGCCGTCCATGAAAAGGAACTGCAGACCCATAGCGCCTCTAAAAAGAAGAACATATGGAAGAAGAATCTCGTTACAATAACGGGTCCCGTTGACTGAACCTGCGTCGAAGATGTGAAGGTCTGTATGACTACCAAGCATGATGCCTCCCCAAACGAGAACACCGCGACCTCCATACATGTCCCTTTCAATGATGTACGAGGGATGATTGCGGCTTCCCCGCTCTCTCCAGATGAGTATGCGATGATAATCGCTACTCAAACTGAATCTGCTCTCATCTGTAAAGAGTACTCGTTCCCATTCATTGTCTCTCCAATTCCGGTGTTCCCGGCACCCCAGAGAACGCCTTCTCCGATGGGCAGGCGTTAAAGGTACACACCGTACAGGGCGTCGTGCAAACAGACCACCACCGTGCAGTCTTCTGGCCACGGTAAAACGCGATATCGGTCGTCCAGTCGCCTGTGTCGTGTGTCTAGCGATTTCTCCCGCTGTCTGCCGCCTTTTTCTTCTGGCCTGTAAGACAATGTACCGGTCATCTGTGGGTGTGGTTCCTCGTGGACGACCACTACTGAACCCCCGGATAGCTGTTCCTGTAGTTTGAAATTGTCTCCAAAGTCGTGAAACGATGCTGTGAGCAATTCCGAACTCTGCAGCCACACTTGTCACACTGCGGCCTTCCTCCAACTTCCCAATGATTCGACCTCGGGTAAAAACATCCATATGTCGTCTAACAGATTGATTATTCGCCATTTCTCGCTGAGGCAGCAACTCGGTGTGATTTTAACTGCTATACGGCGTGCAATCCCTTTGCCAGAAATACTGATCTTACACGGACAACATGCTTTATACTACTTAGACACTCCCCCATTACGTCTACCTGCATATCTGCGCATGTGCTACCGTACATAACCTTACTTAATCTCCTGATTGGTCTTTCTGTCCACTCTGCCACTTCGTTCAGCTGATATGCTTATTTTTCGACTTCGTCCTTAATTTTTGCACACCAGTGTATATATAATTTTTTTTTATGGATTACTTTATTTATACTCAATGAATGAGTTAATGTTTATTAAGCCTTTTGTGGTCCATTTATTTATCTTTTTAATTTCTAGCAGTTTTTTTATGTGCTACTAACAATTAAACAACAGTATTTAAAGAAATATATTTATTTTGCAGAATTTTATATTTACATTTAAATTTTGGGTGTTGGAGGAATACTTCCCAATGAATCATTCATCGTTATAAAGAATATTAAATTTAAAGGTGTTTAATTGTGTGTGTGCCGCATGAAAAGGAGAGAGGCATGTTTCAGTGTACAAGGAAACATCACATTCTGCAGACGTGTAGCGTGTCCTCTTTTCTCTTCCCCTTCTACAGTTCCTACAGCCTCTAAAGTTGTAAACCATCTTTGGCATATGATTTCTCATATTTTACGACAACAGAGGGGAGTAATTTTAAGAAGAAAAACGTCAAAAATTATTTAAATTGGTGGTAACTCTGAAAATAATGGGAATTTTTCAAAAATTCTAGTTGAGCCTCTGTAGAGAGGTATGAGTTATAAACTGGCAAAATATTATAAAAGAAGCGTTTTTTACAAAAGGAGAATATTTTGAAAATGGGTCATTCTATGTTCATTTTTCGTCAAAATATTGCACCTAAATATTTTTTATTATAATAATACTCTTAACCAGTTTTATATATATTTTCTAATCTAAGTGACACTAAATATCATAAATATTATCCATTTATACGCTTTTGCAAAATCACGGTTCCGAACGTATTTGGATATCTTAAACGTACGAGTATTAGGCACTCTACGCTATCGCTAAAAATTAATGGGGAATCACAAATTTCACATATTTAAAAAAAATAGAGTAATTTCATTTTCAATGTTCAAATTTGAAACAAAACACAGATTAATGGTGATTTTTATCAAGTGACTGTGCTGGCACTATATTCTCCAAACTTCTACAGCATTTTAACGTGAGGACTTCGAGGTTGACAAATTTAACGTATCAATCCTTATTCATAGAAGCATTTTAACCCGAGAGCAGAAGCGCATCGGATATTAACGTTAGGGATCGCGTGGGATGACTGTGAGTCTCATCCTAAAATTCTTTTTTTTTTTTATAATTATTTTTATTGTACGTGATACAAATCGTAATTCCAGTGAATAGTTTAATTAAGAAAAATTAGATTTACCTACTTTTAGGGGCTTTTAAATTGTATTTTTCTTTTATAGTTTCATAAAAATCCCTATGAAACTGAACTAAATTGTTTCAAACGTGTCTTTAATATAGGAAACAAATCACAGACACTTTTGACTAACATTACAGAGAGGATATTTGCAAGTAAAACTGGTATAGCTTATTCAAGTTATTGTAATTTTATTTTTTGATGATTGCGGCAAATAGCTTGTTGAACTTTTTCTTGTTTGTTATTCTTTGGCAGGGCACAATGTGTCTTGTGGTACACTTGTGGTTTTATATCTTTCTTTTAGGAGTATTTTATGTAGCGTTTGTAAAGTTTCAATTCGACTCAAACGTTTCATGTTCATCACTTTCATCAAACTTACATTTGCTATCATGATTAATATTCATTACAGTTGAACCTGTTTATGTGCGGTTGATAGGAACCGCACAAACAATATTCTAAAATTTCAATTATTATTACATATAACAAGCAAAATCGTCGAAATACTGCAGAATTTTTGTATGCGGTTGCACAAAAATAAAATCGCATAAAAAAGGACCGCATAGAAACAGGTTCTACTGTATTTCATCAGGTTCTTTCTTTGCTTGATCAGTTTCAAATTCATCCCATAGAGATCGCACAGATGCCCACTTATGTGATTATACTCATATTTTTTTTGCATGCATAAACCATAATGAGTCATACTACACAGCAATAAACCACTAAGTAGTTTACTGTCTAAATTTGCGTCATAGAAAATAATTTGGAACAAAAATGGTCGAGCGGGAAACTAATCACCCCGAGCACCTTAAGAGTGTTAATAGCGTTAACATTTTCAAGAAAGAGGGAGGTATGTGACCAATACATTTCACTTCTCACGAATAAAGTTGTATTGGAAGATAATGGCAAGGGCAATGGTAACAAGTAAACAGTTTTCCCAGAATTATAGATTTCGTGAATCTGGGATGACTGCGTGCCCCGCGCGACCGCTCTCGCGTTAATCGCACCAGAACTCAAACTTCCGACTCGACAAAAACCTCGTTAACGAACTAAAGGTAATAAAAACTTGGATATATTAGCTACTTTTTTTTGTTTGTAAATTGTAAGATAATTTTAATCTAATAAAGAATAAATAAATAAATTATTATTTTACTGTTTAAAAATATATGAATATGGCATATTTATGTTCTTTTCATTGTCTAAGAACCAGGCAAAGTTATTAAATTGATTGTAAATTATGATTCAGTTGAATAACTATTTAAAATTGTTTTTTTAATTTTTATTTTCCTTTTTTATTTAACTTTAACGCTCTCTATCTCTTACATAAATCCAAACATATAATTTTAAATTCAAGTTACTATTTTTTTTTAATTTGACAGGATTTTTTTTGTGCATTTAAGAAACTTTAATGTATTTGCAATCAACAGTATTAGTGAAGAATATACCGTATAAAACTTGAAATAATATTTTCACACGCATAGAATTAAAAAGCGCAAGTGTATCGCGTCTAATTAGTCTCCTGTGTGTGTTACGCTTCCAACAGAGGGAGAGGAGGAAACTGACAGCATGTGCTATGGAGGCTAGGCATCTACAAATTATGCGAAATGTTATTATTAAATTATCATCAACACAACTCCTCAGTTCCTAGTTTGGGCGAGTTTAGGCCGGCTCAAATTTTCCCTAACGATAATCAAATGGTGACAGAGACGAGTGACAGTTAATTTAGCTCTCCACTGCTCTCGCTTCAACATAATACACAAGTTAGATATTGACTTTCAATTGAATTATGGCAAAAAATAAGATTGTTCAAAAACGTAGAGTAAATAATGAGACCCAAACAATAAATTATAAAAAAGCTTTATCAGAAAAAATGATTACATTTTCAGTATTCATGTATATTAAATGAAAAACTAATTCTAAGAAAAACAACAATAGCTTTTTGTTTTTTGGAATAGCTGAAAAAATTAAATTTTTTATCCAGCTAGTGGCTGCGCTGCACACAGACTAACCCCTCACGAAATCTTTAATTCTAGGAGAACTGTTTAGTTGTTACAAATGACCTTGTCAGTATTCTCCTACATGGCAGTCTTCATGGGAGCTAAAATGTATTCGTCCCATTTCTCCCTCCTTTTTGGTAGTGACCAACATTTTTTTTTTTTACAATCTAAAGGTATTTGGGATGTCTGAACCCTCACGACCACTTTTCAAGGTCGGCGCTGGGGGTGGGCAAGCCGGGCCCCTGCTCTAGGCGGCAATCTTAGGAGGCGGCAAATTGACTCAAAAATTTACTAGTTTAGGGAGAAAATAAACAAAGATTCATTAAAATTTTATGAAAAACTAATATGTTGAATTTTAATAATAATAATAATAATAATAATATATATATATATATATATATATATATATATATATATATATATATATATATATATATATATATATATATATGCTCACGAACTTTTAAGTATTTTATATAAATGTCAAAATAATTCAAATTCAAGAAACCGTTCACAAGCATAATTCCCACTTAAAAATAGCTTAAAACGTAAACAAAATCGCTCTTTTTATTATAATTTAAATACATGGATAGACATACAAAGTGCTCTAATAGAATTTTTTTACCGTGTGTCTTAATTTGTCGATACATTTATGATAACGCGGGCAGGCACGAAAAATCAGTCCTGACATGCTTTTAACCGAGATTATAAAAGGAAAAAAGGCAGCTCTATTACTTTATTTATGGAATAATTGCCTCGCAGATTGGTTGCTAGTGAAGTGTTGTTGTTGTTTATATATATATAATGCCACCTGTCTGACGTAGTCAGATCGAGGCCCACGAAATTCATCGTAACAAGGGGCTAGATGTACGTCTGTCGTTGGCCTTAAATCGCTCTTTTTATTATAATTTAAATACATGGATAGACATACAAAGTGCTCTCTAATAGAATTTTTTTACCGTGTGTCTTAATTTGTCGATACATTTATGATAACGCGGGCAGGCACGAAAAATCAGTTCTGACATGCTTTTAACCGAGATTATAAAAGGAAAAAAGGCAGCTCTATTACTTTATTTATGGAATAATACCTCGCAGATTGGTTGCTAGTGAAGTGTTGTTGTTGTTTATATATATAATGCCACCTGTCTGACGTAGTCAGATCGAGGCCCACGAAATTCATCATAGCAAGGGGCTAGATGTACGTCTGTCGTTGGCCTTAGCCTTGAGCACCATGCAGTTGACAGAACGATTTAGCCCGTAGAAATTCCCAAAGGGACGATAGATGGTGACACCATCTATCTCCACCTTCACAATTTACCCATGGATCTGAAGGGGATGGAAATATTCTAGTCCCCTGCACTCGTGATTTCAGCCCACAAGACTTTCGGACCCACTGATTTTACGAGAACGTATTCCGTGCGTACACCGGAGGGTATTCGAACTCAGGCCTTCCAGTCTGGAGTCCGATGCTCTAGCCACTAGGCTACCCACGGCTAGTGAAGTAGAGTGCGTTATAATACAATTTAACAATCGGTTTAAATGTATTTTTAATATGTAATTAAGTTTTAATATTTAGTGGTTTTATAATTTGTTTCAGTATTTTTTTAATATCTGAATTTTATAATTATAAACTAGAAATGACTATTTTCTTTTTTTCTGTGTAACCCTAATTTTAATTTAGTGCCAAAAACATAAATTAATTAATTAGTAATTTTTGCCAATCAAAACTTCATTATTGATAGCAATTTTCTTTGCTCACGTTTTGTTTTACCATCAAACGTGGGAAGGGTTTAGGTTATCTTTTTAATTTTTGTTATTAAAGGGTGTCATTTTATTTTGCCCGGGGCGGCGAAACTGCTAGCGCCGGCCCTGCACTTTTGTTCCAAAATCTTTTTTTTATAAACAAGCTACAACATTCTCATGTGAACA
This sequence comes from Trichonephila clavipes, assembly GCA_019973935.1. Classification (NCBI taxonomy): domain Eukaryota; kingdom Metazoa; phylum Arthropoda; class Arachnida; order Araneae; family Nephilidae; genus Trichonephila; species Trichonephila clavipes. The sequence continues at coordinate 600,384 of BMAU01019720.1, forward strand.
ACTTAGTGGTTTTTATTGCTGTGTTGTACGAATTATTATGGTTTATAAATGTAAATGAACAGAATATAAAAAAGAAATAAGCCTGGGTGATACCTATTAGATGAAGTTAAAACTGAACAACGAAGGGAAGAGCCTGATGAAATAATGGCTATTAATTATTATAACGGAAGTAAATTTGAGAAAAGCAATGCGCATGGAACGTTTGAGTTGAAATGAAGATTTTGCAAATGCTACCTAAAAACCCTTTATCAAGAAAAGTTCAGCATGCTATTTGTCGATCATCAAAGACCAAAAAAAAAAAAACCGTAACAACTTGAACAAAATATGACAGTTTTGCCTGCAAATATGTTTCCTGTAATGTGTGTGAAAAGTGTCTTTGATCTGTGTCCTTTATCAAAGTCACACACATTTGAAACATTTTAGTTCAGTTTGACTGAAATTTTTTTCAAATTACGGAAAAAAATATTAAAGGTTCTTATATAAGTAATAAGTCTTTAGTTAAATTATTCCCAGGAATTGCTATTTTTATCGTGTTGAGTAAAAATAATAAAAAAAAAATACTTTTGGGATGTGTGACTCAATCAAACCACGCGATTACTAACGTTAGTATCGATTAGTATTTTTAATATAGAGCAAATATAGATATTAGCTTCTTCTTTATTTACTTATACATAACGTTACACAATAATAAAGGTCAAACGAATTAAAACTGTTTATTGCAATATTTAAGTGACATATTGTATTGTATAATAAAAAAGTAAAAGATGAAAATTAAAATTAAATTATTTTCATTCTAGCTTTTAAGCTATGCCGTGTCTTATATTAACTGAATTCAATCCTTTATTTATTATAAAGGTTATTTATGCGGTTAAAATATTACTAAACTTGTATCGGTTTTTTTTCAAATAATTTGAGAAACATTCACATTAAAAAAAGAAACCGAAATCTCAGGTTTTTGAGAATAGTTCAATATGAGAAAAGATTATCAGTTCGTAAACTATAGAAGGAATAAAGTACAATATTATAAACTAGAGGTTTTGAGATTGTTGTAGGTAGTAATCCTTAAAAGTGTATCAAAACATTAAAAAATTCATTTGCTTAAATGCTAAGCGGGAATTTATGTATATTGAGTATGTATGTAAAGCAGCACATTTTTTTTGCAATTTTTTTTCGTCAAAACATGACACAAAATGAAAGCAACAATATTGGAAGAATACACAGTAATGAGAGAGAGAGAGACATTTAACGTAAAAATCTATTTCCTAACCTTTCATAAACTAAAAATCATTAAAGCAACCATTTCTAATCGAAGACGTCGATGAAACATAAAAAAAAAAAATTAAACAGATTAGAATTTAAAAAAAGTAGCAATGAGGTATTTAACTAATTATTTTAAAGAACAAGGTATTTACAGGGAAAAAATTAATAAATCCCTTGTGTACAGTGTATGTGTGTGTGAATACCTTATCCGTTCCCTAACTACAAATTAAAAATAATCCTTATAATGATAAAAATTTTTATAATAACTCATTGCATGTATTATTAATTAATCCCTATGCTATTATCTTGGTGAAATTGAATAATTTCAACATATTGTTTAATTCTAAAGTCACGACGATTATATCTGTTTAAATTTTTTAAAAAAACAAGTAATAAATTTTTTTTAGTTAATTCCTACTTAGATCAACAAAGAACAATTTTATTTTAGCTACGTTTTATTAAATAGTTACAATTAATATAAATATGTATATGCATTTGATAGAATCACAACATTAAGTAGTAATTAATTTTTATTAATTATCATTAAAGTATCGTATTGTCATCCAAAACAATCTTGCATATAAAACTTCTGTTCAAGTGAATGCTTAAGAACGTGAGAAAAAAAACTTTTCGAGTTTTGGAACAAATCGCCAAAAAGGTCGCTAACTCGCCAAAAATGATGTCAACGTGGATATATTTGTAATTCTTTAAATAATTAGTTTTAATGAATTATTTATTATGAGTTATAGTTAAATTACTGTATTGTCATCCAAAATAATCATGTATATAAAATTTCAGCTCAATTGAGCGCTTTAAAATATATTTTATTAATGATTGAAAATTCCACCAAGATAAATAAATAAATATATAGAGAGTGTGAACTAATAGTGTGGTAATTGAAAAACAAAGAGAAAGAAGTCAAGCATAGCATTCCACAATGTTATAAAAGGATAACGGTGGTATGTTTGTGTAGAATGAAGGGACACTGGGAAATCTGTCTCCTACTGCTTCCCACATAGATTTAATATTACTTCTTAGAACTCATTGTGGTCTAGTGTGAGATTCCAGTTTGCAAGGATCTATCATGATTTGCCTCAGCCCAACCCCACAGAACTCTGGCAGTGCCATGGGGTAAAGCGCATAGGTCTTACAGGGCACTATAAACATTCCTCTGCCAGAGTCAAATGTCGTGGGATACCATGGATAGATGAAATGGTTGCTTGGATGTCGGAAAATCATGCCGTTGAGTCAGTTTGAGTCTGGCACCTTGGATATTGCATCGCGACGTACACCTGGGCCTTCCTGAGCCAGCATGTCCAAGCTCCTATCCAAAGGCGTGACTGCATGATGCGATGACCTTCCAATACTCTGTTTCACTTGCACACTTTAAGCATATTTTATATGAAAACACATTCAAAAATTTTAACCTTTTCGTAACAGTACTAACACTCGCATAAATATATTGTACGTTTAATTTGAAGGTTTTATTTTTTAAAGCAATGTACACGCACACATATTTAAATTGTTTCGAGGTTAATCATATATCAAACGTAGGAACGATCTAAACAATCAACAGACACGTTCTTTTGGAGTAATTAGGGATTTATTCTGTAACTGACCAGTAATTATATAACAGAGTTGTTAAGGTATCTGAACACGTTCAGAGTACTTTTTGACAAAATAACATATTTAAGGACTCAATACCAATAAATACTAATATTTAATCAACAATATTTAATATATATATATATATATATATATATATATATATATATATATATATATATATATATATTATATATATATATATATATAAATTACCAGAATTTCCTAAAAATCACAATTATATGTGAAATTTTAGCAATATTTTTGTAAAACTTCAAAACAATTAGAGAAAAAAAGTAATAAACTTATAATAGTAAAAGAATTACCAAAACAATCTAGAGGCAGTTATCTAGAGAATGTATTAAAATTTTAATGTTTTATTAAAATTTGAAACTTTTAGAGAGGATTGAGTAAACGTTATAAAAAAAATAACGCCTTTATGAGACCATTATTTAAATAACATGCCCTAACTCAAATAACACACACACACATTCATACTATAAGAAATATTTTAGTACATTCTCTAGAAAATAGCATAAATATCAAGTGCAAAAAGTTTTATAGAAATACATTTGTAATATTTTGTGTGATCAGACTCGCCATAATAGATTTCGAACAATTTAAAGGCCCACTTCTGGTAGTTCAAAGACCCACTTCCGGTTTTTCTAACTTAATAAAATTGATTGTAATTTTCTAAGAAGCATAGAATCAAAACAAAGTATGTTTTGTAAAGCCAAAATATAGGTGTATTAATTAAAATAGAAAACAAAAATATCGGTGTTGTCCGAATTAGGTCATTTTCAACCGGATACCTTACGCAAGAAATAACTTTCTTAGATAAAATTCGCACAACTGAACAAGTTCACGTAGCAATCCAAATTCACGTAGCCCAAAGAAATACCCGATCTTTATCAAGCAGTAAAACTAAATTTACTTCTGTGCATCGTCCTTATATAGGCCAGAAAGAATACTTTAATAAATTCTAACACTTCTTTGTGGTATTATCACATCAAATTTTTCTGGATTATTCTAGGTACATAACTGGTACCAGGTAATTTATTACTAAGCCTGTCACCAATGTTACCTTTAATAATTTACTATTATTAAAAATGGTATCTCTCTTGAAAAAACACATGGTATGTCTTACCATTTTACCATCAGGGCGGAGAGAATGAGCTCAACATGTATTTCCTCAACAAACTACACGCATATGTAAATATAGATTTAACCTTGAAAGAGACACGGACAGGTTGTAAAAACAAAATCGGCTTTCTTTGCCGGCTAAAGCTTTTAAATTCTAAGAATAAACTCTTATTGGTATAAGAGTCTAATTAAATGTTTAATAATGGAATTAAATAATTTGAATCATAAAACAATCATCAAATCAGAAGTAATGCAATCAAGCCTAGTAAAAATGCTGAAAATAATTCGTAATACGAAAATTCCAAAGACATAAAATGTATTTCTGCCATCCGAATCAATCATTGATACTGATTGCTGACTAATTATTTTCACAAATATGCTTGCAAATTTTCACATTTTTTACAGACAGTATTGTAACATTCCTTATAAGTTTCAGTAGTGTAATTTTTTTTTCTTACATCCACGCAAGTAGCATCATTCTTTCATTTCGCCTGTTTTCAAAAGTTGCAATTTCCATTTTATTGCACTTTTAAAAACTCAAAAAATTTTTAATAGTAACGAAATCCTCGATTTTAGCTGCAAATGTGGTTTAATAGTGGTTAAATTCAAGAAAAAGGAATGGATCTTTTCGACTTAAAAGTATCCGATGATGTTTGCGACTATTTCTTTTTAAAAACTTGAATATATGGGATTATTTTGTGGTGTTTAGATTTATTTAGTACATTTTAAGAAATATATTCTAAAATTAAGAAGAGAAAAAGAAATTATTATTACTCAAATGGTAAAAATTACTAAAAATTACATAAACGGGTCCCATTCTGTACAAAAAGTTTATGAACAAAGTTTCAATTTTTCAATCTTAATGTGTTGCTTTGTTATTTATTTTTGAAATGATCTTCAAGATAAGAAATATTCTTTTTTTTACAAAAACTAGAGAACTTTATCACTCTCGCTCTTTTAGTTATTATATAAAATTGCTTTAAAAAACATTGATTATATTCACATAAGGAATTATAAATTTTATAATAAGATAGTGATTGATAAATATGAAATTAAAATTCCTCTACTGTTACATACACAAAGAATTTCAGTTAATTATTTTCAAAATCTTTAGAGCAATCGCTGTCCCGTTTAGAGCATTTTCAAAAAAATACATTTCAAGTAAAACGCATTTTAAAGTACAATGTATTGTTTAAAGTAGTGGCATATGCCTTTACTAAAACACGTTTTTGTTCTAGAGCACATGAAACATAATAAACTAAGTATTTTTATAAAACTAATAACATGGCTTATAAAATAAAGTCATAAAAAAGTTTATCAATTTCTGTCAAAATGTATATTTTTTAAGTAATCTGATTCCTTAAACACTGCTTCAATGCTAAAGGATCTTTGGAGAGAGAGGACAAATATAACTCAAGTATTAAGCACGTGATTGTTTTGGGATTTACAGCTGGGCTTTTAGTGTTCTTAAAAGTTAAGATGATTATTACAAAAGTTAAAAATAAATAAATTTTATACTAATCATGCAAATGGTATTAATTTTACCCATTAATTATTAACAAGGAAATAAATTATGCAATTTACTCAAGTTCCTTACACTAAATTGTTTGCGCTTCTGCAGTTAACTGATTAACTAACATTGCTTCGTCTTGTTATAATTAGTTCAATGATTTGCATGCATTAATAACAAATGCAGGTTCGTGTTAGTTTAACCAACGCAACTTGTATCTTAATGAAGAAACATTTGCATAAGATTTATTTATGGAAATACGAGAACAATGGCAGTGCATCTGTGCTTCCTAATTAAAGTATCTCTCAGCAGATGTCGAATGTCCTTTATCTTCCATACTCAACTGGGAGCTTATATTTTTTATTATACTATCAATTTATATAGAATACATGAGCGCTTTACAATTACTTTCGAAGTGTCCTACCTGAGAACGTATAAGATTTAGAAAGTACGATTAGTTATTACTCTTTAGAAGACTTAGTCTGCAAGTGACAAGTCTTAGATTTGTAAGGTAAGTTATTTAGAAAATGTATTAAAAGATTAACAGAATCAAAATAGTTCAAGAAAATCAAGGAAATATTTTGTAAGGTACCCGATTACATTGGTACCCAGGAATTTGAAACAGAGTATAAATGAATATGTTTTGATATTTAGCCTGTACTGAAATAGAATATAAATGTAAACCTTTAAGGATATTATTACAATAAAAAAATTACTTAGATGCAATTTTTAAGCAAAAAACGAAGAACAAATTATGTATTTTCAAAATAATTTTCTTTAATGAAAAAAGTCTTATTAAAGTAATACTTCCTTCCTTCCTCAGTGGTACGACAGCCCATGATGGACCTTGGACTTTTCCCCTCAGGGGCTCATCATCTTTAGGTGAGTACGGGTGTCACAATCCCGAGGTACCCTAGTGATATTTTCCTTTTCCCAAGGGCTTTACTATCTTTGGTAAACACGGGTCTCACGAACCTGGGGTACCCTAGAGATCCTTCTCTATTTTTGACCCTCCTTCTTTTCATTCAATTTATCCTTTCTTTTTTTTTCCCGTCTAGATCACATATTTTCACAAATGTTTGGCGCAGTATAGCCAGATTTGGCTCTTTGAGCCATAAAATTTCACATTCGCTCATTCACTCTTGGGCTTTTTAAGAAGCCTTTTCTATCCCAGCCTTCTTTCTGCTAGTGTTGTCCAATTCCTAGTTCTTAAAATTATATCTTTTTCTAGGGCATCAATACATTTAAGATTTGGCCTGCCTTTTCATTCAAGTAATATTATTTTCCTAATTTATAGACAAAACCTGCACATAAACTAGAAATTTTGAAAAATTCAGATTATTTTCTGGTATACGATCAGTTGAAATAATAACCGCGGTTTTTGTTTAAAAACCCACTATTAGGATGCATTGTTGTTGTTGTTCTCGTGTCCATGAAACAATGCAGTAGATATCACTAAATTCCATCGAAAGTCTTGATCACTGCCTCTGCTATTCTAGGAGCATCAGGTCTGTACAGAATTTCCCGCAAAGAGTCCCCCAGAGAGACCATTCCCATTTTAGTAACTTTCTTGCGACGGTTGGGCATTCCAAGATGTGATTGAGCGTGAGTTAAAGATCTGGGCAGTGTTTGCATTGAACATATGATCTTGTCTTGTCTGGGTGAATCATCATGCCCTTAAAGTGTTCAGTTCTCAATCTGGCAATTGCGGATGTTTTAATTCGGGGACAGTCAAATTCCGTAACTTGGGGTTTTTTAAAAGTGTGATTCATAATTCTATGTTTGGCTACTGCGTTAGCATCGATGGTTTTGCACTTATGATCGACATCTCTAGCTTCTTTGGCGAGGCTATATATATATCTGCATATTCATTACCCTCATTGTTGACATGTGCGGGTATCCATTGCAGGATACATGATTTTCTTTTGCTGTGCAGCTGTTCTAGAAAGGTAATAATATCACAGGAGATTTTGGTCTCTCCGTTTCTTATGGCTTCTATAGCTGATTTAGAATCTGAGAAGATAACTAATCCTTCTGTAGAATCAATAACATGTGGGTCTTGTTGGTATAATAAAAGGGCCCCTCTAATCGCCATGAGTTCACTTGTGAAGTTTGAGGTGATTATGCCTGTGTCAGTTGTGTTTTTGTAGTTATTACCATCTGGGGGGAGGAGGAGGAGGAGGATTCCGGCACCTACATTGCAGAGGGATCTGTCTGAGGAACCATTGGTGTAGGCGATTGCAAAGTTATCTATCGTTTCAAGTCTTTTTTGTCTGAGAGTTGCAGGGTTTTCTCTTTTGGAACATGGCTGCAACAACTCCAATTCGAAACAGGTGTTCTTTAGTGGGTGTTTTGGAATGAGGGTCTCCTGAAGGAACTCCAAGGAGAAATGTTCCAAATTGAGTTCTTTTCTGATTTCACTATCAAGTTGGAGGGTCGAAGATCTTTTGAGCCTTGTAGAATGCTCCCATTTACAAAAACCCTTCTAGACATATGGTTCAAAGCATCTGAGCGTAGTTTATTAGTGAACTTGATAGTGGCAAGGTTGCGCCTGCTTTCTAACGGAGGCAGGCCGAATTCTTGTTCGGCCGTTTCATTATTGTTTGATGACACTGCTCCAATAATAATTTTGGTAGCTCTGTGTTGTTTAGAATCAAGTTTCCGCTTAACAGGAATAGTGGCCTGAGTCATAATTCGGGTAGCATATTCTAAAACCGGTCTGATAACAGTGCAGAAAGTGCTTTCTAGGGTTTGAGGTCTTGACCCCCAAGAAGTTCCGCTTAGTTTTCGAAGAATATTTAGTTTTCCAAGAGCTTTGTTGGCAGTTTGTTCGATGTGCTTTGAAAAGTGGAGTTTGAGATCTAAGGTTACTCCACGATAGGTAAGTAGGTCGACTTATTTGATTCGAGAGTTCTGTATTTTGATATTAGCATTAAAACTGCTTCTGTGTCTTCTATCGGTAGAGAAGATGCAGTAGTTTGTTTTGTCTGCGTTGATGGTTAATTTAAGATTCTCTGCCCATGCAGCAATACCTTTCGGTGTTGTGTTTAGGGCCTTTTCCGATTCTGTGTAATGTCATTGTGTGTGAGTGTCATACATCAATATCGTCAGCGTAGCAGGCAATTGTTGTGTCTGAGTGGATATGATGGTGGATGGTGTTCATAAAGATGAGAAAGAGCAAGAGGCTTAAGACAGAGCCCTATGGAACTCCAACCCACATTCTGCGAGATTCTGAAAGTACCCCGTTCAATCTAACAGAAAATTTTCTTCCTGTGAGAAAATCATTTATTCACAATAACGCTTTGCCATTAATTCCGGTGCATTGGATAGTATGGACCACTTTTTGACGCCAAACTTTATCAAATGCTGTTGAGATGTCCAAAAATACTGCTAAAGTTTTCTTGTGAAGCTTTTCTTGAAATCCATCAATTATCTACTGGCTCAGGTAAAAGAGCTGGTCGGTAGTACTATGAGGGGTTCGGAAAGCTGTTTGATAGAAGTGAAGTTTTTTCTTTTCGATGAGCCAGTTCATAAGTCTAAGGTGGATTACTCGTTTCATGAGCTTGCAGAGGGTGCTGGTGAGTGAAATTAGTCTATAGGTTTTGCTTTCTGAAGCATTCTTGTTTGGTTTCAGAATTTGAATGAAGGTGAAAAGTTTCCAGATTTTGGGAAGTTTGCCAGTAGCCCAAGAAAGGTTAAAAATTTCCAATAGTTATTTTTTTGCAAGATTTCCAAAGTGTTGGACCATAATAACAAAAATAACATCCGGACCAGGGGCTTTGCCGGGATTCATTTTAGCAATGGCAGCTTCTAGCTCTTCCATTGAGAATGGCATTTTGAAGATATTTTTATGGTTACATCTTTTTGAGTCTTGAATGGTTTTCCTGTAGGCACGCAGCAGTTCCCTGTTATTTGCGTTGAAGGTTAGCTTGCTTTTGTTTTCATAGGGATTAGCTAGTGGGGAAGCAGTTTCCTTATTTGTGGCTGTATCTCTTCCAGAGCATGATATGATGTTAGTAAGAAGGTCTACTTTTTGGTGTGTTGATTGCTTATTAAGAGTTTTGATGACTTTCCAATGCTGAGATATCTTTTGGGGATCTAATGTTTCGCAGAATTCAGTCAATTTTTTTACCCTTGCAGGAGGAAGTCACCTCTTCAACTTCGTGACAAAGGTTCGCGAATCTTATTCTATTTGTTTCAGTATTATTCTTCGGAAGTTCTGTACTTAGTTTGTCACGTTCGTTAATTAGGGGTTCGTCCCTCGGGGGAGCCTGTAACCCCTAGAGGGCGCTTCCCCAGGTGGCGGATAGGGGAACGCCTCCATTGGTTTCCAATGAGCGGTAGAAGGGAAATAAAATACCTTCCGTGGACCAACAGGTAGAAGTCCAACCTCCTGGAGGCTATGGCACCTTTTTTTTCCATGAATAGTGCAATATTGAGTGATACTAGGATGCATTTATATATGAATAAGTCCCACATTCTAAAACATACATTTTAACAATACTAGTTAAATCTGTGAACAGAATTCGTAGCTAAGAATTGACAAAATATTATTATACAAGCATTTTTCATTAAAGCAGGTTTTGAAATTTTTTCATTCTTTCTTCATTTTTTACCAAAAAAAATTGCATTTAAATGTATTTTTATTGCAGTAATATTCTAAAATTAATTTAGTACGCACATTTTAATACAGGGGACACTACATGTAAAAAAATGAATCCACATTAATAGGCTCTTTCACAAACTCATGGTTCCGATAGTAGTCGCATAATTTACTATAATAATTAAAATTCCTGTTTGAGTGCTAGTCAAGCAAAAAGTATTATTAAAATAGTTATATATATATTTTTTCTTGATGTAAAGTTTTGAATTATCATTAAATTAATTCACTCAAAATTTGTCTAGCTAGTGAATAGCCTTTATAATAGTATTCTATTCAAGCAAAAACGTAAATTTAATGACCTTTAATAATTTAGAACACATTTTTTAACACAGTTATAGTAAAAGTATTAAAATATTCGTTTTCAATCATGATGATATTTTACAAATTTTAAAATATTACTTCAATGATTTTTTGTTTTTGTTTTTTGTAAGTTTATTTCTGTAAACCGTTTTATTCCTTCACAAGTGGCTCAACCTAAGTAACATATTGTTCAAAGGCATAAATATATTACATTTAGAAATTTTATAATGTATTGAAAATGTTTTTGCCCAAAACTTCCTTTTTGTGAACGAATATTATTAAGACAAAATAATTCAATTTTTTATAGCCTAAGTATTCAAAAAGTTAGCAATTTAAAAAAAAATTCGAATTTTCTTCCTATAGAGTTGTATAAGCCAACTGACCCGTACACGACTAAGAAAACATTTCCCCCCTTTTTAAAGTAGATGATTGTCGTACTAAATAATAATGTTATCACAGCGTTTCTCAAATTTATGGGCGTGCCCTAAGAGGGCATGACAACTCTACTTGGGGGGTGCGAGCACATTGTGTGTGTGTGTGAAAAGTCGAAAATAAAAAATTATTTCAAAGATGCATGTATTTATTGAAAATAAGCGAAATAAAATGCATTCTGACACATTTATACTGATATAATATACTTATAAATACATCAGTACTGCACAATGTATTTGATAATTAATTTTATCAATACACTAAGTTAAGAACAGATTCAAAACTTATTAGTGACTCCCATAAGCTTGCCTATACAAAATTATATACACAATTTAATGATATCTTGTTAGTCTGTGCAGTTTATAAATAGAGTCGTATTGTAGCCTTGCGTCATAGTACATTAGTATTGCATTCTATATATTATTGCACGGAGGGTACGGCGTGATGAAAATTATGACTGAAAATTGGCTGACAAACATTGAAAGTTTGAGAAGCACTGCAATGTCAGCAATTTTTTATTCAGAATTTTAGAATTGAGCGCATGTCTAACTCACAGTTACGTAAGTCAGAATGCTTAGGTAAAAAAGAAAAATTAGAAAGAAAATGTCAAATCAATTGGCGATAATGATAAAACATTCGCGTCTTGTGCTCTGTTGTTATTTCAGTTTGTTGTATGACATACTAGTATATTACTGTATCTTAAAACTTATTCAGTAAGTATAATTTTGTGTACTGATGAAGTTTATTTGAACAAATGCAAGTAAATGCCTGATGAATGTACTCATTGGTCCAAAATAAATAGACTCGCAGATATTTTTTAAAGAAATAAATACGTATTTTTATGTATTTTACTTATGATTTTTACTTATTGTACGTCTGAGCAACCTGTGAAATTAACAGTTAAATACTAATAATTACTCTTAGCACTCGTATAGTTCTGTAAAGGTTAAATGCTTAATAATTTCAGAATCACTCCATCATTTTCTAAGGAGCAAAAATACACAGTATTTAAGTCGAAGATAACTTCGTATCAGTATAAGAAACTATCCATTATGTCGTTGACGGAAAAGTGATGAATGTATATTAATATTAAAAACAGCTATATGAATAGTTCTAGCACATAAGTAAAAGTGATTTGTCTAAAAAAACAAGTAATATGCAAAAAAAAAAAGTTAAGTTAATTCCTTAGATCAACAAAATAGATTTTATTTTAGCTACTTTTTATTAAATAGTTAAAATTCATATAAATTAAATTCTTTATCATTAAAGTATCGTATTTCATCCAAAACACTCGTGTATATGAAATTTCAGTTCAGCAGAAGGTTTTAAAAAACGTGAGAGAAAAAAATGTTTCAAGTTTTGACACAAGCCGCCAAAAGGGTCGCAAAGTCGCCAAAAATGATGCCAACGTGGCTGTATTTGTAATTCTTTAAGTAATAAGTTTTAATCAAAATTAATTTTCATTAATTATAACTAAATTATCGTATTGTCATCCAATATAATCATGTGTATAAAATTTCAGCTCCATTGAGCACTTTAAAATGTATTTTATTAACGATTGAAAATTGCACCAAAAACAATCTATAAATATATAGAGAGTGTAAGCTAATAGTTGGAATTGAACAATAGTGAACTCAATGATAATTATTAACTTTAAGTGTTAAAACTGTTGACCGAATTTCGGGTAAGGTACAATATTTCTGAAAAAATTAAAATGTTACTTCGTTTTGATTTTTCCCCTTAAAGCTATTTTTTTAACAGTACTGTCCTAGCAATTTCGTTCTAAAGTAGTAAATTTAGAACAAGCAGTCATTGTTACTCATACAGCAAAAATGTAACAGTAATTCGAATTTTGAAAAAAAAATGTTTTAGATATTTAATACAGAATAAAATTTTGAAAGTAAAGAAGAAGGAATTACACTTTTTTTCATGCACAGGCAGAAAGAATGAGAAGTGTTCAAATTATGAAAGAAAACATAATTTTATTAATTAATTATTAATACAGAAAATTCAAATTATACACTCAAAACAAAAGAAATTTCATCTATTAAATAAATTCAAATTCTGATTCCATATGGGAACCTATTACCATTGTGTTAGCAATTTAAGGTTATTACAAATGTATTCTTATTACGTGACTTTCTTCACTGCCATTATAGTGCAGAATTATCCAATAAATGACGAAAAACTATAAATAGACCTTGCCAGAATTGATGTTGAACAGAAATATACTGTCTGTGAACCCCAGAAAATCAATTCACTGGTGGTTTTCGTCAATTGATTTATTTAAATATCTTACCGAAAATACATTTCTAAAAATAGGCGTGAAACGAGCGCATATAGTTTAAATCAACGATGGGAAAACATTTTACGCTTGTAAAAGAAAAAAAAGGAAAGGAAAATGTTATAGGGGGAAGGGCAGTATAAACTGAAGAGTAAAAATAGCATATTTTTTGAAAAATATTTAATGTTAATGTGCTGAAGTAAGCTCGGGCTTTGCATTTAATGTTTAGTAATTTCATTTGACTAATATGTAAAATTAGTAATTTTTAGTCCAATATAAAAGTAAATAATTATAACTTACGAATGAGGTGGCTTCTTTTTTTATTTTCCGTAAGCATTTACAAACGTTTTAACATCAAATCCTATATAGATTTTACTTATTCAAAAAATAAAGTTATTAAAATTTTCAAGGAAATTTTTGCATATGCGAAAAAGGAAATTTGCCGAATTTTTTTTTGTTGTTTAAAATGGAGCATAAAAATTAACAGCAGAGCTTGGTTTGTACAAATTGCGGTCCATCTCACAAGTATCCTCCAGAAAAGGTTTTAGGAGAAAAGAGTGTTAGCTGAGGTTATCATCCTCGTCACATAATCATGGTTCAAAATTGAGTAGAGACGTCGTCAATAGCCTTCATGTTGCGCCAAAGAGCAACTTAACCCAGTTACCTACCGATGGTACTTATAAGTACTACTCAATTTAAAAGAATATAGAATAGACAATTTTACCAATATTCTTACAATACTTAGCACAGTGCTTCTCGAACTTTCAATGTTTGCGACCCAATATTTATCCATAATTTAAATCGTTCTCCCCATACAAATAACGAAGTATTTAATTCAATAATACTATAATATATCACACCCTGGACGTATATATACAGAGTGTTTTTTTCCAGGTATAGACGTTTAAGTTGGCATTACTTTCCAATATGGCGACTGATTTAACAGCTGTCAAGTGATTTAATCTCAGTTTGGTTTGGCAATTCATCATGAATAGACTCACGCCTGAACAACGCTTTCAAATTGTGCAATTTTATTTCGAAAACAATGGTCGATTTTCATAAGCGAATTTTTTTTAGCGATGAAGCGCACTTCTGGTTGAATGGCTACTTCAACAAACAAAACTACCGCATTTGGAGTGAAGCTAATCCACAAGTGTCTGCCGAAACACCGTTACATCCAGAAAAACTGACTGTTTGGTGCGCTTTATGGGCTGGTGAAATCCTTCTTCAAAAACGATGAAGACCACAACGTTACAGTCAATGGTGATCGGTATAGAGCCATGCTTACTAACGTTTTCATTCCTGAATTGAACAATCATGATGTCCAGGAGCTGTGGTTCCAACAAGACGGCGCAACATGTCACACAGCTCGTGCCACAATCGATTTATTGAAAGACACGTTTGGTGACCGCCAAATTTCACGTATTGGACCTGTGAATTGGCCTCCAAGATCTTGTATATTTACACCGCTAGGCTATTTTCTGCGGGGCTATGTAAAGTCATTGGTCTATGCGGATAAGCCACAAACTCTTGACCATTTGAAAGACAACATTCGCCGTGTTATTGCCGATATACGGCCACAAATGTTGGAAAAAGTCATCGAAAATTGGACGTCCAGATTGGACTACATCCGAGCCAGCCGTGGCAGTCCTATGCCAGAAACCATATTTAAAATGTAATACCACAAGATGATCTTTCGAATAAAAAAAATTCATGTCAATCGAATAATACATCGTTGTTTTATTGCAATTTAAAGTTCTATACCTCTCAAAAAACATCCTTTACATCTTTCCAAAGTATGACCTTTTCTGCGCACTGCAGTTCATATAATTATTCCGAAGACTTTGTAATGCAAAAAAAGGACATTGACATTGATTACGAAGAATCTACTTATTTGAGAGGATTTATTTATGTATTTTTTACCACATATTTATTTATTCCTTCATTCCATCACATACTTTCACCTACGTGGAAAACGGTGGCATTGGGGAGAAAATCGTTTAATTTTTAATCGGCAGTTAATGGATTAATTATTAACCGTACACATTATCAAGATAAGTGTTAATTTTTGTATATTATTTTATTTTGCACAAGCCCATGCAGGAGGAAAGGTTCACTGATAATTATTAAGCTTGTTCAAAATTTAGTATTGTTAAATTAATTATAAAACACATTGAACCCGTACTGATACATTTATAAGTGTATTGCATCAATGCAAATGTTAATTTTATTTTCTATAATGTCAGAATGTATTTTGTTTGTTTACTTTCAATAAATTAATAATATTTTAAAATAATATTTTGTTTTCCATTTTTCAATATGTTGGCGCCCCTTGCAGAGTATTCACGCACCTTTAAGGGGGCGTGGCCCACAGTTTGAGAAACACTGACTTAGCAAGAATATTCTTT
The DNA here is from genome assembly GCA_019973935.1 of Trichonephila clavipes. Classification (NCBI taxonomy): domain Eukaryota; kingdom Metazoa; phylum Arthropoda; class Arachnida; order Araneae; family Nephilidae; genus Trichonephila; species Trichonephila clavipes. The sequence goes on from BMAU01019720.1 coordinate 615,989, forward strand.
GAAATCCACTCTTCAAAGATATGTGGTAGCACGGGTTCTGTAAGTATTTTAGGTGCGAAGGCGAATAGTTTTAGAGCGAAAAATTGCGCTTTCAGCTGACGACGTTTTCAGCAGATTGCAAAGATTATCCTTTTCATCTCGAAAAAGTAGTTAATGTCAAAATTTAAGTGCCTTATTTTGTTTTTGTATATTAATGAAGACCTTAGGAAATGATTTATTTATATTAAGTGAGCAGTGAATATAATTAATTTTACAGTTGAATATTTTTAATTAATTACTTAGCTCTAATGGATTAAATTTCACAAAGTCGAGTATTTGTTTTATGTATATCCCTTAATTTTCCATGTAGTAATCCAAAAAAAATATTGCATGAAAAAAACTTCATTACATCATAATGTGACAGATAAAGGGATAAATTAAAAGTAAATCAAATCGAAGAAATTTTGATTTTGAGTTGTTTTGTGTTAAAGAGTAGATTTAGTGTGGGGAGGGACTTGGTGATGTTAATTTCTTTTGGCATCCAAAATCGGTCACCAAGCTAATTCATTTAGCGATTGGTGTCCGGAATCCAGAATGAATTCATTATCTCACCATAATATCTAGACAAAAACAGCCAAATCCAGCCCTCCCGCCAATACTACACTTGAGCCGTTTCTTTGATTTTACAACACGCATGGAGTGGAGAAAAGAACATTGTAATGAGGACAACAGAAAAATATTTTATTTTAGTGTCTTGATGTTAATATAATGGGCAAATATATTTTATATTTTGTCATCGTGTGGGTTTTTGATTTCTCTTTGGATTAAGTGAATAGTTTCAATTGTAAACCGGAAATCCCATCGAATTTTTTAAGATTAGGTAAGGGTAACAATAAAACAAAGTTACTTGCAAAAAAATTGTTGAAATGTTTTTAAAATATTAAAATTGAAAAAAAAAATATATATTATTGTTTTAAAATCTGTGGCAGAATAAATAGAGCACCTAAGGCCGTAGTGTGCCTATCACTGCTGTACACGTTTTAAAAATATATATGCAATAATTTGCTTTTAATCTTTCCCTCGATGGATTTTAATTCAAAATGGTCTTGAGGCCGTCAAGACTTTGCATGATAATTAATTTCTAGTTTTGTAGGCTTAACGGGAAATTAAAACGACCATAGCTCCCTAAAAAAATTGAAAGGTTAGCAAATTTAAATCAAGGTGATACAATCTTAAATTACCCCCGTATTTGAAACAACCAGAAAAGCCTTTACCGAAATCATACAGTTCGTATTTCTTCTAATTACAAAAACTGTATAAGATTGATATATCTGGAGCGAAAAGAGAATGGTTTTGTGATAGTTTCATGTGTTCACGTGGGGCTATCCACCACTTATTTTTTTTGTATTTGTTATGAACTTTTCGTATCAACCGATTAAGTTTATCAGAGAATAGACATTGTTACGAATTTAGTGTAAATATTGTAAATAATTTGTTTTTAAGTGTTTAATGCATTTATATTACTCTATGTTATATTTATTTCATGTTAAAGGGACATGATACGATTTACGCAAAAAAATTTAATTTAAGGATCTTTAAAAATTTTTTTGGTTGCCTCCTATGTATGCATACTATGTTAAACAGATTTTGCGCTCAAAATTTCATAAAACGCTAGCCATGTAATTTTTTAAGGAAAAAACTTGAAATTTTTGAAGCGATTTTAAAATGCTACTCATCCCCTACAAAAACTGACGTACATGCATGAAATTTGATTTACATGTACATCAAGCTAAGTATAAACCAAGTTGGTATGGGTTTTGCATTAACGTGTTTGGTATTCATACAATACTTCTTTTTATGAATGTTTATTAAAAATTCCTTAAAAAATGTATAAATTCTGAGTTTAATTATTTTTAAAAAAATAAATATTGCTTTGATTCAAAAATGCATACCAACTTTTGTTACATGTACTATTGGTAATAGGTAAAAAATATTCAAAGCGTTAGGCGCAATAGAAAAAAACCTTAGTATTTTAAATGAAGACAAACTAGTTATTTTATCTTTCTGAGATACGTCAGTTTAATGTTTTGATTTGCCATAGGGATGTGAATAAAAACGAACGTAAAAGCTATCATAATTCTGCATTTTTTTAGTTTAGAGCATTCAAATAAATTTTGTGAGGATATAGAAAAGTATATAAAGAAAAATTTAGGCTAAAAAATTGAAATTTGATTTTTTGACCGATTTTGGTTAATTGAATCGTACTGTGTCCTCTTAAAAGTGTACTATTCACAAGCAATGCAACCCCTTAAGTTATAATGGCGATTCAATGAGAACTTGGCGAAATCTTGGTGGTAGAGCCAAGTTGGCATCATTTTTGGTGACCAAGTTGGTGGCCAATTTGGCTACTTTGACGAAAATTTTTGCGTCATTGGTGATCATGTTGGCGAGTTTCGAACCCTCTGCATCTTCTAAGAGAATCTAGTGGATCTCTCCACTATTGTCACCCTCAATGACACGAGCGATTATTTTTCTGGAAGTTTCTGTCGCGCCTATAAATAAAGATGCTCGCCGGAGAGGCGGTAAGTCTGATTTCAACCAGCGATGAGTGGACATTGTTTTGACTAGCGATTAGCTCGGCTGTCCTTGTGAATAATCTTTTACTTACGTGTATTTTTAAACACTGAAGATTGTGTTTGATTGCTGTTGAAGGTGTGAAAACCTTCAGAGATTTAATCTGTGAATATAGCTGCTGAATCCTGTATTTAAAGGATTGGAATTTTGATAATTAATTCGCATCGCTCTTAAAGGACTGTTTATTTTTTATGATTATTTTGCATAAAATCCTCGAATTCGGATCTACGTAACAATATGTATAAATTCAGGCATTATACAAAAATCCATTAAACCAAAACATTCACAAGAACTCATTGAAATTTAATTCAAAATTTTCAAGTTCCTTTGTTTTTGATCACCAGCTTAAAATCTTCATTTTAAGTGGAATAAATGTTTGGTTTTCCCCTGTACTCTTTACCAATGAGCTAGTAAAAAAATTCTTTTAAAACAGAAAATAAAACTCGAACCAAAATCAGTCATTTTTACTCAGTGCAATGTACTCGTCATCGAATTCTAAAGGCAACTTTTGTGACATGGGGTGTTTTTGTTAACGTTTGTAGGGATGAAGGTTAATAGATGAGATAAACAAAATTGGCTTGTCACAGGCTATTACGAAGTTATTTCTGAACCTAGTTAGCCTCCTTTCAATGAAACATGTGAAATTATCTCTTTCATTTCACATCCATCTTAAATTTCACTTGCGCGGCTGGTTTTTTGCCGAAAACTGTTCCTTCTTAATAGGGAAAAACTTTCGTGGTAAGTGATTTTCATTTCGTGTTAAGCGAAAAGTGCATAAAATACATAGTAGTTTGATTACTCGATTATTATTAGTAATTTGATAATCATTTTATGATTTCGTGTTAACCGATTTTTCATCTTTTCAAGCGTTTTAGCGACAGACGTATTTCACTGTAATTGATTCCATGAGGCAAAAAGTCTTAATTCTAGGATATTTTTTCACATATATAAACCATGAGAAAATGACTGAATTTTCTTAAATATAATAAGAGATAAAATATTGCAGCAACTCATCAAAAAAAGCTATCAAGTCTTCAAAGCTATGTAAGTTAAATAAAAAATTCAATTAAGAATTTCTATCCATTTCTTTTGGTATAATTTATCAATACCAATATTATTATCTGAAATACCACACCGATAAAAGACGTCCGAGTCAAAATATAATTGGAAAAAATACTTTTCTCTTTATTAAAACGCATCGATGCTTTTTTTATGACTCAGAGAGTTTGCTTTATTTAATCTCTCATCTGACAAAAGTCTCAATCGAATTAGAAGCATCTCATTAGATTGAATTGAATCACTTTCATTTATTATTCCCGAGATAAATAATTTAGTCTTCATTTGCGGTGGTATTTTGATAACAATTGGGCACATTAATTCTTTATAAATGTTAAAAAAATAGAAAACATAATAGGAATAAATGACTTCGTTTATCTTGAATGATATTAAAAAAAGACGTCATAAGAAGAGAACGAAAATTTAGATATGAATAACATTTTACCATTGTTCTGAAAAAAAAAAAATTCACTTTCTTACAAACAATAATGTAGTCATTGTTAAAGTTTTCTGTTACGAAACTTCAGGGGTAAAATGAATGTTTTAAATTTTCATTGTTTTATTGTGACCCATTATTGAGGTATTTGATTAAAACTATTTTTTTGCTAAATATTTACATTATTGAGTTTCCAGACGTTGTTTGAACTACTCACCGTTTGTACATCAGAATTATTAAACACCTAATTGTAGCTAGTGAGACAGTGTTTTTCTCCTAGTGGTACTTATGTCAGCATCAAATTTTCAGTTGAACTGTTGTCGAGAAAGATAAACAAATAGCATTTAGTTCCCATGAAGACTGTCATATTGGAGGCTATTGGCAAGATCATTAGAAACAAATTAATAGTTTTCCAAAAATTAAAGTTTTTGTGAGCCTGAGGTGAATTTGTGCCTCAAGCAAACTCGCTTAATTATTCGAAAATATAAGATTTCTTTTCGGAGGTTACATCTTTCATTAAAGATAAGTACCAATATTTCTATTTATTCTCTTGCCAACATATAGCGTACTTAATTCTAGGATTTAAATAAAAATGAATCATTTTGAATATCTATGTCTTCATTTTGTGCACGACTTAATGGCGTATCAATCACTACTGCGTTCGAGTGCCATCAAAATGGATCCTTAACAATCGGCGAGATATCTACCTCAATGTTCCACGAAGCCCTGTGGTTCCACGAGGCATACTCATACATCGGTTCGAAAATAAACTTATAAATGTGTATGAAAAATGGTTTCCCGTTATCAATGAAGTTTGTATGTCCATAAGAATTTAAAACCCATCCCTATCAGTAAGAAAGTGAAAATTTTACTTATACATAACTTTATTTTGCAATAATTTTTAAACTTTGTTATAATATAAGAACTTTAAATTTTATTATATAATTTATTATTATAATATAAGAACTTTGAATTTTTTGATAATTTATTATTATAATATAAGAACTTTGAACTTTTTGATAATTTATTATTATAATATAAGAACTTTGAACTTTTTGATAATTTATTATTATAATATAAGAACTTTGAACTTTTTGATAATTTATTATTATAATATAAGAACTTTGAACTTTTTGATAATTTATTATTATAATATAAGAACTTTGAACTTTTTGATAATTTATTATTATAATATAAGAACTTTGAACTTTTTGATAATTTATTATTATAATATAAGAACTTTGAACTTTTTGATAATTTATTATTATAATATAAGAACTTTGAACTTTTTGATAATTTATTATTATAATATAAGAACTTTGAACTTTTTGATATATTATTATTATAATATAAGAACTTAAAATTTTATTATAATTTAATGTTATAATAAAAAAATATTAAAACGTTTTATCTTAATATATATATTACCTACTAGATTGTGAATATTTCATTGTTTACTATCCCGGGTTCCATGAAATAACTTTATACTCTTTAGACAAAAATCTTGCAAAACTAAATAGTTTTTCTAATGGAAAAACCTTTTTTTTTGTATTTGTGAAAGAAGCACCAACCTTAAAGGTGAAGGAACTACACTTATCAACATATTCAATCTTAAAATGTAAATTAAAGCAAGAACAGCTCCTAAATTTTATGTGTGTGTGTTGCGTGCAAAATATACATTACTTCTCACACAACTATGATAATTCTAATGCTATTCAGAATAATGTGCATAAGTGAAAAATATTTCTCAATATGAGTGTCTACAAAGATAAAGTATAAAAATAAATGAAACTCACAATATGTAATGCTATTGCAGTTAATCTAAATAAACCTAGACATCGACAGTTTGTGTGAAAAAATGCAAGCACATATCCCAGTTACTGAACATGATGCAGGGGTAGTGGCACTTGGAACACAGAATAATGTTATTAATGAGTAAATCATATTAAGAGTGGATTAGAGACTTTAAATTGTAAATGGAATACTTTTCTTAGTTGCCTTTACATTTATCTTTTGTTGATGTATTTTGAGTATTATTTTTTAAGATATATTCCTCTAAGTCTGTGTGCGGAATACGGTTCTACGAAACTCATTTCTAGTTATAGGGGTTCCACAATAAAACACCTTCTTGTTCTGGGGGTTCCACAATAAAACACCTTCTTGTTCTGGGGGTTCCGTAAGTTGAAACAGTTTTAAGACCTGAACCAATACCATGAGGTAGTACAGTGACCTGCTTGAATTTTGTAGTAGTAAATGCAAATAAGCGTTTTTTACTTTAAAATAGTAAAAAATCCTGAAAATAATATTCCAATGAAATTTCTGAGTACTCTGGTATATGATTGTCAAATATTTATAAGTTCCAAATGTATAAACTTCATTCAATTTTAGTGATTTTAGTCATTCTCATATGTTATAATTCGTTATTTTTAATTGTGTCCTTGGTTTAAAATCGTAAAGTTTATATTAAAGTTTGATATCTAAGATTATTATGCACCGTTACATTACTTGGACGTAAATATCTTCTTTATGTTTGACGTGATTGGTAGAGAAAATTGATGAGGAAACACACACTAAGGATTTACTATGAACCATACACAGAAAAGTTTATCTGGATGTTTTAAGTAAACAAAAAATGAAATATTGCACTTTATTAACAATACTTAACTAATATTAGTCACTTAAACAATAATTACAAAGTAATCCCCATCTCAGCAAATCTTAAAATAACCATACTTGAGCAATACTCCACAGTCTTCTTAAAAGTCTCTAACTCTCTTTACTATTTAAATACAGCAAAATAAATCTCAAGCAGTACCCTAAAGGGTAATTTGAGAATAACTCAGTGGCATCATCTCAACCCCAAACAGATCGAGATCTGAAGAAAACAACGAATCTGAACAACTTTCTCGAAACAAATACTAGTGCCACACTAAGAAACGCAATAAAAGTAATCAAACTTTCCCGCGAAGCTGTGATCAAGTTGTCCTTTTAAAGCATTTGATCCGGAACGAAATGTCTCCTTACTTCAAAGCCACACGTATACAAGGGGACACAAACTAATTTTTAGGAATTAAACTTGGCTCACAAAATATATTCAGTTGGAAAGTGGGTGAAACAAATGAGATGATATGGGATTCGCATTTGTTTTGATGCCAGATTTCGACAAGCAAATTAGATCTCGAGTCGTATTTTAAGACAAGTAAAGTGGAAATACGTGTCTTTTTGATGTTGATGCCTCTGTATAGAGAGGCTGTTCTTTACTTTGAAATTTTAGTAAGGATTTTGCGAAGATGAAGTGTGTGCGTAGATTACTTTGATCATAAGAAAGATACTTTAATCTGGGAATCGAGAAATACCTTGTTTGGGTTACGTATGCATATTTTATTCATTTCGTAGTGAGGGTATTTTCTGCACAAAATTGTTTTGTTTTGAATATATTTTGTAAGGTTTACCGAATATATATATATTTATATATATATATATATATATATATATATATATAAGCTTTTAGACGAATTAAATGAATTTTTCTTATGTAGATGGGTTTCTTATACCGTGTATAATGTGTGCGTGTGTGTGCATATTAAGATTAAATAGAAAATTACTTTTGAATTTTGAGAAAATAACTGAAACAGCAACAAAAGTTTTTAAGAAACATAATTGGGATTTCTTGTAAAATACTTTGAAAAAATATGGCAATGGATAATCAATTTTAAATAGCTTTAAAAACAAATTGTTTTTTTTTGTATATTTTGCTTTTGATTTCTGGGAAAGAACTATATATTTCAAATGCAGTTGTTTTATTAATATTTCTTAATATGTCTATTATAATTCTCACTAATGTTGAAACACATCAGTTATGTTGTTTTCACTTAAATGGTATGCTGCTTGTGTGGTAAAAAAGACTTTAAGGGGAAAGTACGTTTTCCAAGAATGAACTTAAAAAAAGATAATGACAACCCTAAAGGATGTGACAGGGTTAAAAGATAGACGACTTTATTGCCTTTGGTAATTGATTTTGCAAAGAATTATATTGTCAAGGGACCTTCTAGAAGTCTCTGGCATCGACCCTTCAGGAAATTTCTATGAGGCTATACAAATGACGTTGGAGTTCAGAAGTCAACCAGTCGATTCCAGAACTTGCGTTGCCTGTTAGAGTTTATCTATCTGAGTTCTTGCAATTGGAACTATTCTAGAGAGTTGTATCTGGAGCGCTGTGAAGCTTGTTTCTAACGAGTGATTTTTTCCATCACTTTATATAATCTGTTTCAATATTTATTTGTGTACATGTATCGCTTTATCTTCGTGGTGTCATTTGTTTGTCCTTGTCCATTAATAAAATTGCTGTTATTGAATTAATTGCATTCGTTTGCTGTTTCTTCTCCACACAAGTTTATTTCACTCTATTTATCATGGTTTTGATTTATTTTAAGAAATATGTGTGTATATATTGCATTGCATACTTAATAGTTTTATAAAATTTTCTTCAATATTATTTTTTACACATAAAAAATTATATTTTTTTTTTTATAATTTTTAGTATGATAACATGTATATAATCTGTTCATATCTCAATTTATTCTCGGAGATGATTACGTTACAATTCAAACCAGACATTTAATTTTAATACAAAAAAAGCTGATTTCAGATTTTCATAAGCGGTTACCGAATAAAATGAATGGCAAATTTTTAATGAAAATCTCAATAAAAATCAATCATACAAAGTAACTGTGAAGTCCGAGTTAATATAATCCATTAAGGAAACAATGCAAAAAAAGTCATTCAAAGTAATCGAGACGAATTTTTAAGAAAAAATGAAAAAAAAACAACCTCTTTTTCCTTTAAAGAAAATATTTACAAAGATTTAGCATAGTTTCTCTAAATGTTCGCAAATCTTTCTAGACACTTTAATAGCTTATTTTGCTATACTATTTATATAATAAGAAATAAAAGACTAATTTATTCTTTATTTATAGTTATTCTAACTTCATATTCCAAAAAAAGAATAAAAGGTTTCAAAATCCTTTATTTTGCACAACTGTTGCAATAATTGCTCATTTTGGCGTACTTATACTACTCTTTTTGGTAAGGAAGTTGTAGATAATCCAGTTTTACAAAGTAGTGTATTAAGATATTTTCATTGTTTTCTAAAATTGCATAGTTGGTCCTTGAAATGTTGTTTTCTTATGCTTTACTTTTGTTTGAAATTGAAAATTTTATACATATACTGTGTGAACTATTTAATAATAATTACTTTGAGTGTATAATTTTTTTTTTTATTTTAAAAAGTTTTATACAGCTTTACCCGATTTAGAATTTTTGTTCTGCAATTAAAAAAAAGAGTAATCCAAACCCATCTGAATCTCACGCAATTACGGTCACTGATAAAAAATGAGATTTTAAACATGGTTTTTCCTATAAACTTCACATTTTGCGCAACATATTTTTTATACCACAAATTTTAAAAGTGATGGAGAACATTGAGTCCAATTCAATTTATGCAGTAATTCGTTTTAATGATTCAATTTTACGAGGATATACTTTAATTTGCTCGTTTTAGAATTAAACTATTTCACGTTGTAAACAATTGGAACTATGAGTAAAATTTAAATTTTTTAAATAATTGGTTTTAATTAATTAATTCTATTGAGTATAGTGAAATTATCGGATTATTATCCAAACCAATCGTGTATGAAGCATTTTACCTCAAGCGCTTTAAAATCTGAAAAATAATCGATTAAAGTTTTTTACACAGGAATAGTTACAATATGAGTAGAGAAGAAAATCCATTAAAAGAATTCTGATTATATTGCAATTTGTCAAATACTACTTTTCTAACACAAGTCTAAAATAATCTTGTCAATGAAATACACAAACATTTCGGAAGCAATTAATAAATCCTTTTGTGACCAAATCGAAATTGCACCAGAGTAAAAACGACCGAAATTTCAGTTCTTTCTCCATTAATTATAACAACAACAAAAAAAAAAAATGTCATATTTCTTTTGTGATGTACCTTGGGTTGTGATTCATTTATTGACAGGGATTTCGGCGATGACGAAAAAAAATGTACTTTAGTTTTTATCCAATTTTGTGAAAGGTAAGTTTGGATAATACGGAATTGACTCTTTAATCCTCCTTTTGGCGCGTGTTGCTCTTGGCCATAAAAACAACGCAGTAATGTGTCTGAAGCTATCTTCGTCGCTGTCAATTGTGTTTATTATAACGGACACAATGTACGGCTGGATAGGTTGCAGGTGTTCAACTTGAATTTTGTCGAAATCATTGAATACAGTGGAGGATTTTCAGAGTTCGTCAACCTTATAGCTGTTGTATGTCAAACAAGTCTTCCAATGTTATTCAGGATACCCAGCAGTAGAAAGTATCTGAAACAATTCGGTCCCAGTGGTAATAGGGGCAGAGTTAGGAAATAGAGGTTAAGAACGCAGATTTACAATTTTATTATACACAAAATATGTGTAATTTTGTAACGGGTCTATTCGCGAACCTCCTACTAATCTTCTTCCTGAGAAACTGTTTCTTTAAATATTATTCTATTGAAAACTTTCTTTCGAAGAAGAAGACGCGACTTATGTAAACCAAGGTATATATTTAAGCATTAATTTTTAGGTTCAATATATATAGAGAGAGAGGTTAGGATCTAGATGATGAAGTTAGTTATTAGCGTAATGTAATAGGAATCTATAGTCGAGAGTGACTCGTTGATTATTTACTTAATATTAAAAATTGAAGATTGACGATTTGGTCAATTAAATATTTAAATTGGAACGGTGCCGGCTTGAAGTCGATTAACATAGACCGAAATTTTGATTATTTGGAACGTGCATTAAATATAAAGTATCTTATCTACCTCGCTTTGGCTGCCATACTTACTTAAAGATGCATTTCCTAACCTGGGATGTTGAGATTTGTTAGTATGTATAGCAGCGTTTTTCAAACTGTGCGGCGTGCCACCTGGGGGACGCGATAAACATACGAGGGGGGCGCAAACATGTCGAAAATAAAAGATTAAAAAAATTTCTGACATAATAAAAAATACACATTTGCACTGATATAATTTAAATATATCATCTGCGATATTACGTCATCAAAAGTAAAAACTTCTACTGCAAAACCTCATTAGCTATCTTTGATACTATAACCAAATAAAAAACATTTATTTGATTTGCTGCAATCCCTGAATGAGAGATTTTTTATTACGTTTTCTTTCCAAACCTAAAACACTACTCTTTCAGAGAAAAACAAAACCTAGACACATAATGAAAAAAATTTTAGGAAGATAAAATAATTCATCACTGTTATTATTATTGAAATACATTAGCTGTAGGCAGCAGAATGTATTTGCTACTGTTTGACCTTCGAACTTACTTGTACCTGCTAGTTACGTCCCTGCTCTTATGTATTTGTTTTTTCATTTAGGGAAGTTGTAAATAAACTATTTCTGCTGAGTTTTTTGCCTTGTAAAATATTTTTTTTTTTGATTTTTGGAAAAGCACAGAGAGCACTTTGAAGGATTATTTGGCCAAGATTTATTTTTATGAGTATTTTCAAACATATAAAGCATAATGGAAAACGTTTTACACAATTTTTTTAGAACATCCATATTGTATAAAACACACTTTTAACTCGGGAGCGGTCACGCTGAGCACCGAGTGCGCGAAATCGGTAATTGTGACAAAACTGATTAATTGTTACCAATGGCCCTGACACTACCTTCCTGTTTGACAGTCTCAACGGGAACTAAAATATATTTGTCATATATCTCGCTCTTTTTTTTCGGAGTGACAGAAGTTTTTTTTTACAATCTTAAGGCACTTGTTATGACTGAGTTCCCGGTGCGATCAAATTTTTCCCAATATATTTTCTGTGTTCATTCTACATTCACCCCCATGAATAACTTAGTGATTTTGATTGCCTTGTTGTATACGACTTATTGTGCTTTGGTAAATGAGCATAATGAGCAAGTAAATGTTTGGTAAATAAGCAGAATATATATATATATATATATATATATAAAATAAAATAAATGAGCATCTTTGCTCTATAGTGATGGAAGTAAAAACTGATAAAAAAAAAGGGATGAACCTGCTGAAATAATGCATATTAAATAAATTTGAGAAAAGCAATGAGCATGAAACGAAAAAAAACTTCAAATGCTACCAAAAGAACTCCGTCAACTAAATTATGAAGCCATAAGTATCAGAAAACACACTTTGCTTTGTCAAGAACACATAAGCAAGCAAAAATTTAGCATGCTATTTATCGAACATCAAAGAACAGTAAAATGACAATAAGTTGAACAAAATATGACAGTTTTGTCTGCAAATAACATACCTGTAATGTTAGCGAAAAGTGTCTGTGATCTGTTTCTTTTTTTAAGGTCACGCCAATTGAAACATTTTAGTTCAGTTTTCTTGGATTTTTTCCTAAAATTATCAAAGAAAAATTGAAAAGTCCTTGAAAGTAGGTAAGTGTATTTTCTCTGAATTAAATTATTCAAAGGAATTCCGATTTTTCTTTTCTACTATAAAAATATTTATAAAAAAAAAGGATTGGGGTTACTCAATAACCCCGCTCGAGTGCGTGCCTGCTCCCAAGTTGAAGTCTTTTCGCTTTAAATGATAAAAATAATACAATTATTCTTCATCGGAATTTTACATTACTGTTCAATATTTAGCATCAATTCTAAATGCTAATTCTAAGAGGCTTAAAAATACAATTCGCTTAAAACTAATTATAATTTGAGCAATCATTTAAAAAAAATCTTTTTACATTTTTGTACACATTGTCGCGCATTTGGCTTTACTCTCCTTACAATTCAGCTATTATATCAGCAATGTTTTATTTTCTTATAAATGAACTCGTGCAATGAGCGGGTACTTCAGTCGGTATACTTTTAATGTATCAGTGCAGCACAGAGTATTTTATAACTAATTAATTAATGCTAAATTAAGAACATGTTTAATAAGTATTAGCGTCTTCCATGGTCATGTCTTGCCGAGCAAAGTTTTTCAAAGAAATGCTTATGATTAGAATTTGACCTTCTGTGTTTAATTGATATCTATATTTTGTCTTCTAAACTCCCACCGCATTTTGCAATATGTTCCAATTTAAAAATTAGAGAAATGAAAAATAACATAATAGTTACCGTATTACTTAATTTTTTGTTTTGCTTATAAGTAACATATACAAAATTTAATAATTATGTTATTAATTTGTACAGTTTATAATTATGATCGCGTATTCTAGCTTTAGCGTAAAAAAGTGCATTATTATTGCACTCAGTACATTATTAATGAATAAGGGGTGGCACGATAAAAATTATGATTGAAAAGGGGGGCACCAGTATTGAAAGTTTGACTTGTTACTAAATTATATTTGTTTTGACTGTGTGACTAATCTTTCTTCTAACTCTTAAACACTGATGGATGGGAGAGCACTTCCATCACAATTTAAAGATATTTATTTACATAAGTAAATAAAAATTTTACGTCTACAGTTATGGATATCATGGATTATGTATCTTTTAAGAATATTTAGGGAAATAAAAAATATGAACAACATAAAATATATGTATTCTCCTATATTATAGTTTTACAAATAAAATTGAAACTTATTATGTATTTATGAAAATTTTTTTTCTAATAAATGTTCCATAAAATTAGGGAATATGTCCTTCTCTACATATGAAATATGAAAAATAAATTTCAAAATCTTAGTTTAATATTCCTTTTAGTAAATTTGTCCCTTCCTTAATTCTTTAGTTCATAATCCAATTCCATATTCAGTGAATAAAAATAATTTGTTATTCAGGAGACTTATCTAAACATAACCATTATTGTTAAAAATTCAAGCTCAAATTATTGCTTATCCCTCATTGTTAAAAACAGTATATTCAAAGTATTAAGGGTTTTTTATTTAAAAAAACGAGCATGTATATTTTAGTAAATAGTGGAATTCCAACAAAATATTCATGTTTTTAATGATTTTCTAAGATTTCTGATACAAATAAATACGGTGATTTACCAAAGACATTCCGTATATAGTCTTGTTTTTCAATAATAAAGTTTATTCATAAATTTGGATACATTGGATGAAATAAGGGAACAGAGTATGATTCAATTGATAAAAATTGGTTCGAAGTGCAAATAAAATGTGTTTGGTTTGTATTTTTCATTGTCTAGGTTTCTATAATCTCTCGAAATTTGACAGCTCTAAGTTAAAAAAAAATCCAAAGCTAAAAAAAAGATAACTTGTATCCCTATTTGTATTCACATTCCAATGTTAAATACAACTTTCAACTTATTTCAGAAGGAAAAAATAACTACTTCACATTTTCGTTTAAAATGCTAAGGCTTTTCTCTATTATACCAAATGTCTCGACGTTTTTTTCTACTAATAGCAATTAGTACATGTAACAAAAGTTGATAAGAATTTTCGATTCAAAGTAATACTTATTTTTTTAAAAGTAAGTTTCATTTAGAATTTATGCATTTTTAAATTTATTTTCAATAAGCATTAAAGGAAAGTATTTTACAAGTATCTTTCTTGTAGTAGAAAACCCATGCCAATATTTGTAATACATGTTTGACATATTTGCAAATCAAATTTCACGTGTGTATAGCAAGTTTTGTTTGAGAAGTAACCTTATAAAATATATTTATAAAAAAATAATAATTTTTCTCTAAAAATATTAAATGGTTAACTTTATATAGTATTTTGAGCTCAAAAACTGTTTTATGTAACACATATACAAAAATTACAAGCAAAAAATTGTAATAATCGTTAAATCTCAAGTATTTTATTATAAACCTACCATGTCCCCTTAAGTAACTTTACAAAAACATATATATTTATTGTCGGTTTCAAATATTTAAATCACCTTCATAGAAACACACAGCTGTTTATTCTGTATCACAACATGTATTTTGTGATGGAACTCTAGAAACCTATTCATCCGTTAAAAGAATTTTTTTTATTGTTAAAAAATTCAACCAAACACATTCATGAACAGATTATTATCAAAATATGGAACGATGTCACTATAAAATATTATTATTCTCTCGTACATAGAGGTTGGGGAAATAAGTATTGATAGATAGGGGATCACGTGGGCTTTCTCTTTTCCTCTATACCCAAATATACTGTACTATATTCGCCTTATCCTTTCAGAACTTTAAATTACCCGCATATGGGTGAAAGAAAAAGCGTTGTGCAGATCTTTTTTTATGATGAATTGCACATACGTTCAATGAAATACTTTTCCCCCTCGGGCTAGAATAATAGTTAGGGTTATATAGTTAGGTTGACTTTTTAAAAAATATACTCACACAAATATGGATGACTAATACTGTGAATTGTTAGTTTAAAAGGAAGGAAAGTAAGTTTCTAAGATGTGTAACAATTTTACAAAGTAATAATTTATTGCATTAAAACTTTAAATATGAATGTTGACAGCATATTCCTAACTTTTATTCCTTAACATATTCAGAAAAATAAAAAGATTTATTTACTTTCAATAGATGAAAATATTCCGCTTCTTTTTTTCAAGAATTTGTATGGGAAAAGTACAAGTATTGGTTGAATAAAAATTGGCTTGAAATACAATTTTTTCTCAGTCTCTAAAGAACAGTGATGTAATAAAAGAGGTAAATGGGTTTATTTTTTGAAAAACATATTTGAATAAAGTAGCTGATGCGTATTATCATTAAATGAATCAAAATGTACGCTGTATATGTGTTCTAATGAAATAAAAAATCCTGATGACTAATAATAAAACTGAGTTGTTTAAGAATGCCTCCATCAAAAAATATTTTCAAATATTTTTTATAAATTTGACTAGCCACTAGCCGCCCGATTAGCTGGGTATTTCATGAAGTTAAATGACTACATAATAGTTATGTATATGTTTATAAATTATTGATATCTTAGCATTAAGAATTTGATTGTATTAAAAAATATTCTTATAATTCTTGATTTGAAAAGGACAGAACTTCCAAATAATAATTTCTAGAATTGAAATTGAATATCTTTTACTCTCTCTCAAGTGGATTTCCACAAAACCAATTTTTATAGTGCATTTCTACTTAATAAAATAAACCAGTTTTCCAAATTTCAAGTCTAAATCTAATACATTAAAAACTGAATTTGTTTTATAAACAAGCTCCTATAGTTTAGTTTGAGAGTCGATTTATGTAAGACCCGTTCTACAAACCGGTTCAATTCAACAACATAGACATACATACCAAGTTTCATTACTGTAGGTCTTGTAGTTCGAAATAGGGTATTTTTCTTTCGAGAATTTCCATTCAATGAAAGTAACTCGCATACTAAACTTCATTACGGTAAGTAGTAGTTCGATAACGAATTTTTTTTTAAAAAAAATAAGTTTCAGTAACTCCCCTCTCCCTCCTCCCCAATACGAATCAATTTTGGTAGATTCCGTTCTTAGCGTATCCAAATTCAGCATAAATAAATAAATAAAATAAAATAACTAAAAAAACTCATTCCCCAAAATTTCAAATATGTATGTTTAAAATTCAAGAACGATGATATTCATCTCTAGTATCCCCTAAGCCTTCGCAGCGACCTTTCGGGTTGACTCTCAAAACATTTTTTGTAGTGGATCACTAATCCGTGATAGGAGCACACCCACCAAATTTCAAGTTTGTAGGTTTAGTAGTTCAAAAACGGGAATATTTACCTCTAACACCCTTTTTGCCCCCGGAGCGCCCCTTAGAGGTCAATTTTTGCAAAACTTTTTGGAGTGGACACTTATCCATGAAAGGGGCATGCCCACAAAATTTCAAACTTGTAGGTCTAGTAGTAAAAAACGAGAATGTTTATCTATAACGCCCCTTAAACACCCGCAACGCCTCTTAGAGGTCAATTTTAGCAAAACTTTTTTGAAGAAGACCTCTACTCTGTGAAAGGAACATGCCCTCCAAAAAAAATTCAAATTTCTAGATCTAATAGCTCAAAAATGGAAATAAATATCTCTACGGTCCCTTAAGCCTACGGAACGTCCCTTATTGGTCAATTTTACTAACTCAGAAACCTTCACGGCCGTGCATCCAACCATTCTCCAAAGTTTCATCGCAATTTGATGAATGATTTGCTAGGGCATAAGACACATACACACAGTCATTTTTATTTAAATAGATAATTTGAAAAGTTAATGGCATTTTCAGCAAATTTGGAATCATAAAAAATGAGTGCGAGATTCATTTTATTAATACTCAAAACTAATTATTTTATCCCGTATTGCTTTTAAAATTCTAATTATCCTTTTGTATATACGTACATATGTACATAAATATATATAAATAGAGAGAGATGTATACGATTTTTTTAAATTATTTTTTCTAATAATTAATAATATACATGAAAATATACCAAAAAAGTTTTATTGTGGTGTTAACATTATTCCGACTGTCATATACTACATAGTTTTCGTTAAAATAGTAAAGAAAAAAGGAACATGAAATAAATGCAGCTGCTTCGAATGCAGTTTGAATCTAAGAAACTATTATTTATATTATATTGCTCACAAATTCATTTATGCTAGAAAATATCAGTTTCTTTCTTTCATCAATATTTTGCTTACGTGTAAAATGTTTTCTGATAGAAAAGGATCTTAAAGGATAATGTTAAGAATAATGAATTCAATGAACTTTACTCTGATATATTTTCTTCTTGAGATCTTGATCTAGCAACAGGACAGCACGGCTGAGGAAATTCATTTTGGTACGAGACTTGTGGTAATAGTAGTATTCTTTTAGGGTGTTCAACCCTCAATGTAATTCCGCCGAATAGCCAATCAATTCGGAGCAAATAGCCTTTAAAATTCATAGTTAGCTTTTACACAATTAAGTTTTAATTATCTTCAGCGACTCAGTGGCATAGTTGGCAGAACACCTGCTTTCTACGCCGGGGGATAGGGTTCGAATCACGCGCGATCAACTTTTTTTTTTCAATTCATTTAGTTTTTAGAATCTTTTTCCGAAAAAAATGAAAATTTGCATTAACACTCAAAGAGGCATGAGAATATTCAAGTGACTGTAATGAAAGAATATAAATTATCTATTGCAAAACTGACGGGAATAATCGCACAGAATGGGTTCGTCAGTGTACAGAAAAACTCCCTAAAGAATTCATGATAGTTGCAGGATTTTGTTACAACAAATTAAAAATCAAAAATGTCTCAAGTAAGGCCCAAATTAATTCACTTTACTACCAGATGAATATATTAAAACCAATTTTTGAGGAAGAGATTTCTGCTTTAAATGGAAATGACATTGAAAAAGTTGAGCTTCACATTGTTGAGCCTCTAGTCACCAGTCTAAGTCAACTGCCGTTTATTTAGCAAAGAAAGAATTAAAAAATTTCCCAGTTTATGAAATACCTGTAAAATCACTTGACATTTTCCAATGAGCTTCTGTGATTTCGAATTATTAAAACGAGCATTAGGAAAAACGACATCGAAGAAAATTGAATGGACTTTAAAAAACAGCGGAAAAGGAATGGAGTAAACTTGGCGTGACAGTGCTAAAAAAATTACTGCCATTGAAAATTCGAGCTAGAGCTGTAATCACAAATCATGGCTATCAGATAGAGGCAAATCATAAGAAAAAATCTGGCTTTTATTGATAAAAATTAGCCATCAAAATAGTTTAAATAAAGTGCAAACGACTTTCTGTAACAAAACAAAAAGCAAATTAAGCCTGTTTAATAATCACCTTCTTGACTGGATTAGCACAAAATTTACATAGAAAATATTAAAATCAATTATGTAAAATCGATCAATTAATAACTGGATTATGGAAAAAAATGTATTAAATCAGCTACAAAATGACGTTATTATTTCTCTTAAATTAGTTTCTAAAATACCTTCAATAATAAAAATTTTACGTTTGGTGTTGAAGTTATAAACTCAATAATTACCTTTACAAAATATGTTGACAGTTTTGTTATAAAAGTTAATTTTTCCGTTAGACTGATTAGTTTTATAAAATCAAGCACTATGTAATTAAAATTTATTTTGCTTAAATAATTCATAGGATAAAATGTATTGAAAGTATAATTTTTTTTAAAAAAAATGTTCTTGTATCTTAAAGATTATTAGAAAAAATTATTATCAAATTATAATCATAATTTGTGCTTAGAGCACAGTTAAAGTTATTTGAAGAAAAATTTTAATACATTTAGAATATATCGAAATATTTTAAAGGCTTTTTATGTTCATTTAATTTGATTTTTGTGATTTAAATTTTAAGTATTGTTTCCAATAACTTAATCCTTAAATTTGAATGTAAAATAAAAAAAAATCAAACACATTAATTCTTAAGTTGTAGCTTTATGAAATAATCATTGTTGTGTATATTTCAGAGCTCCAACAAAAAAAAATTGGATGTACTTCCCCATTAGAACTGTTCGAATTAATCTAATACATTGGAACTGCATACATTTAGAAAGTAAAAAAAAAAAAAAAAAAATGAAATTTTTTTACCATCAAAGTACACTACATGCTTGTTAACCCTTTATCGGCCGACTGTACTTTTAAGTACCACTCACTTTAAAATTAAATAGAATAACCATTTTTACGAATACTCTGTAGATACTTAGCCGGAATATTCTTTTAAATCCAATCTTCCCAGATATATGGCAGCACGGGTTCTACGATGAGTATTTTAACGGGGAAGACGAATAATTTTATAGCAGAAATAGCATTTTCAGTGGATTGCGAAGATTGTCATTTTTGTTCTTAAAAAATAGTTAATGTCAAAAGGATATTGTCTTTTTTTTGTATGTTAATGATGACCTTAAATAACAATTTGACTATTTATTTTACGTGAACAGTGTATATAATTAATTTTGCAGTTGAATATATTTAATTAATTAATTAGCTCTAACGGATTAAATATCCCAAAGTTCAGTATTTTGTTTATGTATATCCCTTAATTTTCTATGCATTCAGTCAAAAAATATTGCATGAAAAAGCTGCAGTAAATCATAATGTTGTTGATAAATGATTTTAATTTGTGACGATTATCAAACCTTAGATGGAGATAATCCACTTAAAGTCAGACATATAGAAATTTATGTTCTAATGAAATGACACTTTGCGTGTATTTTTGGCTGATAGGAATGGGAAAAAAATATAAAAAATAATAAGCTCAACCCAGTTTTAAGAAAAACATTTATACTCCCTAAGCACTTATAAAAATTAGAAAATTTTAAACAAATTAAAAAAAAAATCACATAGATGGATCCTTCTTTATTGTACACAGATTGTTTTAAATTTAAGAATCCTTAATTCACTATTTGTATGCAAATCATTTTGAATATTAAAAGAAATAAATAAGAAAACACTGAATGTAATGGAAGATATTAGAAGCATTAAAAGTATTAAACTTCATGAAAAAATCTATCAGGGAAATTAATAATATAAGCAGATATTAAAAAAAAATTCCTCATTTCTATTATTGGGTACTATTTTAATTTCAATTATTTTATTTGCTTCTATAAGTTAAGCTTTCTTTTGTGTATCGTTTTCCCTTAACTCTGTGGCTGTGGAAGCCGAGTGGTTATGATTACGAACTCGCTGCCGGCGTGTCACGAGTTCGAGTTCTGGTGCCACTGAAAACCATCCATATAAAAGGGACTGATGCACGTTAAATCTGTTGACATCAAAATGTGATAGCACCCTGCCTGAGGAAGCCATCTCTTCATCTACTCTACCTAGATTTGTAGGAGGTAAGGATTGATGACCCAAGCTATCCATAATAAAAACAATTTATTATTATCAAATATAATAATCAAAGACAATCTTATTACAGGGAGGAAATCAAGAATGATATACCGCAGTCCTAAATCTTATGTGAATAAGTGCCTCAAACCCTAACCACTAAACTTTAAGTAAAGTAATCATATGAATCCTAACTTCCTTACTTTACTTGAATAGCTAAAACCTGCTCTATAATTACGCGTCTAAGTTCAGACATTTAACATAACGGCACTGAGTTCAGCAACTCAACTTCCTTTCCTACCTCTTCTTTACGGTTACTAAACCTCCACTATATATCTACTAACTAATCTGCATATCTAGGTTTCTTCTTGAGAGGGTTAGCTGTGAAATAACTCAATTGACGGCCTCAAAGATTCTCCAAGAGGATTAATTGAAAAACTCCGTAAAGCCTCGTCACAAAAGTCACCCGTTGGCCTGGTGTAGTAGTTTGGAGGGGAATGTGCCAGCTCGGGTGGTGTCATCTTCATTTGACCATGGTTCAAGATTACGATCTACGACCTGTGTACCCCTCATGTTGCTTTATAGTACGACGTAAGTAAACGCTCAATTCCTTTTATCGTTTTTAATGATTGGTAATGATACAAAAAATTGAAATCGGTTGTAAAAGAAATTATTTCCTGATTTATTGTGACAATTTTCTCCTTGATGAAATCAGTTACCTCGCTATTTTGAAGATCGGGATTTTTACCAATCTAAAAACTTTGAGCTCCGCCTTAACTAGTTTCAGTAAACTAAACTCACCACAATACGTTACTCCCTTCAATCCAGCACCGACTTTAGGACTCATTATCCAACCAAGCTTCAACCACCAATCCTAAGCTTATTCCCGCCCGAAGGTTTCATTTACCCCAACCCCAGTGGATCTTAATTGTATAGTTAGAGGGGTCCACCACATCCCCACCCATACCTCGAAAAACCTGCAAACGATCTCGAGTTAATGAATTGGAGCGAGAAACTGTGGTCATCAGAAATAGGGGTGGGGGTGAGGGTGCGTTCGAAACTTCAGAGGGTGATGTGAAGTTTCAGGTAATGCAATGATCAGCGGCTACTACTAAGTAGCTTAAAGCCCAAAGAGGGATTGTGCCAGCTTTCACCAGGAATTATTAAGCCTAAGTAACTTGCTGTGTATGCATTTCTGGTCACCTCAATGTACCACTCGAAATAGGGACTTTGGACATATTGCGATATGAAGTTTGTAGACCTAATTTGAAATCTGGGACTGTAGTTTTCAAAATATTGTTTTCAGATTTGTTTATTTGATTTTGATTTTTAGAGCTTCATTCTTGAATTTAATGTATAGGTATTAATTTTCCCAGCCAATTTAAAAGAATAAGTTAAAATTATTTTTAAAAATGTATGTAAAAGCTCTCAAAAATAATTCATTTATGCGTAAATTTTCCCGCACATTAAATACTGAAAAATCTGGGGTATAACGCGCACTTTTAGCACCGAAAATAAGATCGAGATTCACGGGTGTGCGTTGTACGCCGGGTATAAAAAATAAAGCTTTAGAAAAAAGAAAAATATGAGCACACACACACGCAAGAAAAATTAAGACTTCTACATAGTTTGAAATATGGTTTTTCGAAAACATATTGCATGCCACATATGAACTTAAAGAGCTGTACTTCTAGGATTATAATATTTTTTCAAGAGCCTAGAATAATACCTCGAATAAATTTCAGAAACTAAAAGCACTGCACACTTACATTTCAGGTTTCTTCGTAAAAAACAAGGATGAACGTTAAACGGCGAACTTACCTAAAACTTGAAAAACTCAGCTTGAAAGTATAGGTGCGCGTTATACGCCGGATTTTACGGTATATGTTTCGGTAAAGCGTGAAAGTTGTTACTATGCAGATTACTTAGCTAATCTTCATATTAACTGATTTGTTCCATTAAACTCTTAAGTACTAATTAAAAGTTGCTCGATTCAATCCCCAATGCCACTTGTTTTTTCATAGGCGCACGAATGCAATGTATTAGGGAGAAAAGAAAGGCACGAAGTACATTTTCCTCTAAAATAAATAAATTCTTTGCAAACACTGTCAATGTCATCTCACTGTATTCCAAAGCCGTTGGACTACTTTTAAACAGAGCGGCACAATGCAAAAAATCGTACGTAGGAAAGACGGATATATTCCTCCACGACACTTAACGTATAAGTTGAGCAAGACGGATATTACTCCGGTGGCAGTTAAGGAGTTAAAAAACGGAATCAAGAGTTTTCCTTATTTTAAGTAATTAAACTTCTCATTAGTGGTTTCCTTATCCTTAAAGTTCAAAAGTTTGTGTTTCCCTTATTTCCTTTCTATTCTAAAAAACTGTATGTACCACAAATAGGTGTGCTTGTCAGTAAAATCAGTTGTTATGCAATTCAAAGTGTCTCCAATCTTTAGGTTTCATAAATAAAAAAGCACATTTTTATCATGTTTCTCAAATTCATTGCCTTAGTTGTAATAATATATATGTTAACAATTAACTTCCCAATTTTTTAAGTTTCTATTAAAATATTATATCAGCTAGTTCACAAGTAATAATAAAAGGGAAATATAAATATAAAAAATTAAGCTATTTTAATTTGAATTTCAGTCATTTTATTTTGTTTGTTGCAGAGGTGCAACATTGCGCAGTAGTACTGTAAACTACAAAACTTATATATATATATATATATATATATATATATATATATATATATATATATATATATATATATATATATATATATATATATATATATATATATATATAGGGTTCTATTATTCATTGTTATAAATTGCTTTAGCCTTACATACAATGAAAATTTTTAAAGCAGTTATTGATTTTGTTGTAACAAAGTCCTACGGTACACTTTTCGCGCTCCAAATCCATAATTTCTCTTGGGAGCGTGTCACATCTCCATGGAATTTTATAACTTCTTCATTCAATGAAATGTTTTGATTTTTCCATAAGAAATTCTTTGACTATGTTTTATTACTCTTAAAAATTAAATTTAAAAAAGGTTCGCTGACTGAAATATTTCTATCTAATTTATTATCATCGTCGGATTTTTTTTATATTCTGAATTGTATTTTGTGAACCAATACTATTTTCACAGTCGCTATCAATTTCATCTTGGGTTAGTATACGCATTTTAGTCATGTCAAAATGATAACCAAAAACCAATGTTGCAGACCTGCAACATGTAATTAAAAATAAATTTCTTTCAAAATTTTTCCGTTAGGAAATCAAAATTGCTTTTAAATGAACATAAAATGATTAAATTTCTTACCCGGTAATTTATTTCGTCAATAAACAAGATGAAGTATAAAATATAATGGATTCTTTTTATAGCAAAAACACAGTTCTTGAGGCATCAGATATTTTTATAATTGTTGTGATTTCTGGAAAAAGAGAGTGTACTTCATCTAGTGACAAAATTAGAATGTATTTCATTGCAGTAATCTTTTTTCTCAAAAAAGTGGTTTGTATGTAATTAAAAAATATTGAATCTGTAAAATTAGATTAAAGTATATGTTGCAGAAGTGCAACAGTGGGAAGTTAAGGGTTAAACCATTTGGTTATTTATATTATAGTTTTCAATTGATTGATGATTGAATCTGCCCTTTAATATGTTACTTTCTTGTTTATATTAACATGATTCTTTAAATATAAAAAAATAAATAAACATCATTTAAGTTAAGGGTATGGAAAGATTGCTATGGTTCCCCAAATATCTTATTTTCACTCTGATGAGTGTATAGCGGGTAAGGAGGAAATTAACAAATATCTAGTAGGTAATGCACTAATTATCTAGGTAATTCAGATTACCTAGGTAGTTTTAGGAAACACTTTTCCTCACTTTCGCGGTTTCCCTAGATAATGTGCAGTTACCTAGATAATGTGTAGATTAGGTAAAATATATACTAGTACATTATTTGTCGCGTCAGTCATTGCATCTCAGCAGGTCAAAATTTTGCACATTAAAAAATGAAAGAAAATTAATGTGTACACAATTACACATGCATACCGTATTTATTTGAATCTAAGTCGCTCTTTTTTTCAATGTTAACTCTACTGAAAAGCAGGTACGGCTTAGAATCGAAGAGAAAAAAATCGTTGCAAGGCGCAATTAGAGCAATTAAAGTTTCATATATGTATTTAAGAAATTTCATTTTGGTAAAATATGGTATACATATATGAGCGAAACATATTTCTTTCAATATTTTCATGGATGAAGGAACGCTCTGTGTAAAAGGAATAATTAGGCAGGAGTAACATATTGAAACTGACAATTAAATATATGTGTAAACATTTACTTAAAAGGTTATTACTTGAAAAATTAATACATTAGTTCAGTGCTTCTCAAAGTTTCAATATTCGCGACCCAATATTCAATCATAATTTTCGTCACGCCCCCTCATACAATAACAATGTATTGAATTCATTAATACTATACTTCGACGCTAAAACTACAATATATATACGACCTTTATCTCTTAAGTTTCACCGGCGTATATAAATGTTTACTCAGTCAAAGCATTAATTTCCTCGGACGTACATATACGTCTTTCTGAAGTACGATCTTTTCTCTGCAATGTTATCCATATAATTATTCCGAAGGCTTTTGAATGCAATAAAAGGATCTTGACAATATTTGCCAAAGATTTACTTATTTCCGATTATTTGCTCTTTATATTCTCCCCTCCCCAAATAAAAAAAAAACACCACATACGCACTCCTACTTGGAAAACGAATCTCGTAAATTTTAATCGACAGCTAAGGGATTAATTATAAGCAGTACAAATTAGAAAGATAAGTGTTAATTTGTGTATATAATTTTATCTATGACAATCCCATGGGGTCACTGGTAAATATTAAAATTGTTCTTAATTTAATATTGTTAAATTAATTCTAAAATACATTGTGCAGCTCTGATACATTTATAAGTGTAATAAATCAGTGTAAATGTATGCATTATTTTTTATTATGTCAGAATATATTTTGTTGTTTACACTTTCATTAAATTAATAATTTTTTAAATAATCTTTTGTTTTTGACTTTTTAATATGCTCGCGCCCCTCCCCCTCGTAGAGTGGTCACGCCCCCAAGGGGAGGCGCGTCCCATAGTTTGAGAACATATACATTTGTTATAATAATTCATTACTGTTAGTTTTTCTGTGTATCAGGAACAATACATATTAATTGTTTTTCATGAAATGTTCAGTATCTTAAATGTTTGAGGAATTAATAGGTATGCATTATTTTTTTAATTAAATAGATTTATAAATCGAATGCATTTCTGACTGTTTTGAGGATCAAATTTGTGCTTTGTATATAAAATATTCCATTGAGTACTTTGCCAAAAATAATTTTTTTGTTTAATTTTATACCCTTAAATATCATTAATTCTTTTTCTTTTGAAAATGCGAGGCATTTGAACACTAACCCATTAGTCTCTTTCTTGCGCGTGATCTTGCTCCCCAATACTTAAGAACAATAGAACTTACAGGGATGTGGCGGTGTTATATTTGTATAAACCAGTACGCGCGCGAGCGTGCGCGCGAATCATCACGCGAAGACGATTGTTTAGGCGTGATCGATAAAGTACTAGTTTATATTTGCACATTTTTTTAATTTAATGATTTTCATAATTTGTTTGGTAGCCTTCTATGTGTATGTACAATGTAAAACAGATTTTGTGCTCAAAACTTCATAAAAAAACTAATCAGTTAATTTTTTTAAGGAAAAAACTTTAAAATTATGAAGTGATTTTAAAATGCTACTCCTCCTACAAATATTGACGTACATTTATGAAATTTGATTTACTAGTACATCAAACTATGCATAACAAAAAATTGTATGGGTTTTGCGATAACATGATTGGTGTTCGTACAAAAATTCTTTTTATGAATGCTTATTAAAAATTATTTTTAAAATGTGTAAATTCTAAATTCAATTATTTTTTAAAGCGTAAGTTTCGCTTTGATCAAAAAATGAATACCGACTTTTATTCCATGTACTACTAGCAACAAGTGAAACAAATTCCCAAATATTAGGAGCATTAGAGAAAAAAAACCTTAGCATTTTAAATGAAGTCATGCGAGTTATATTTTATCTTTCTGAGATAGGTCAGTTTAAAGTTTTGATTTGCCATGGGGATGTGAATAAAAACGATTGCAAGAGTTATCACAACTCAGCGTTTTTTAAACGTGGCGCTTTCGAATTTTGTGAGAGTACAGAAAAATATATCAATATATAATTTATGATAAGCAGACTAGATTTGATTTTTTGACCAATTTTTGTTAATTGAATCGTACTTTGTCCCCTTTAAGTTATTACCTCAATGCATTCAACATCATGCTCTCTATCCATGGACTGTTCAGAGTTACGAAAAGGAGAGACATGGAACAATACTTCACAAACTCTCAATATTAGCGACTCAATTTTCAATCATAATTTTTTCACCTCCCCTCTCGTACAATAAAAATGTATGGATGCACTAATAATGTACTTTACCGGCAAAACTCTAACACATGATCGTAATTATTAACAGTACAAATTATCAAAATAAATATTAAAGGAGGAGGGTAAAGATCAGGCCTTTTTTCGCCCATCAGCAAATTCATATATATATGTATGTATTGGAATTCTAATTTATCAATATCTATGTATAGAAATATTATTTTTAACTATATTTATCGCAATAAAGTATTAGTTAGCGATAAAGCTAATATTTTTTTAAATCTTAAAAAAAATTTTAATCACTGTATTGAACATGGATACCCTGCTAATTTTCTTTGTAACTATATTTATAATGATTTTTTATGATACAATTTGTATTAATGTAATTATTCACTGTTATTATGTTTTGTAATTTTTTTAAATTTAGACAATATCTAATTTATCCTACAATTATTAAATAGATGGCGCCACATGCTTGCTTTTTTTTTAAATCTTTAATATATATTTTTCAGAGTTTCTTTATAATTTACGCTAATTTTATGATTTTTATTTTTATGATTTTTTAAAAGTATATATATATATTTCTTATTATCGTATATCGTATCGCAATTAATCGTTTCTTATATCATATCGCAAGTAACTTTATGCGGTTCTGCTCTCCCTATTTGGCGGGAACACGATACTGCACTCTTGGCCATCGTTATAAATCCATTTTAGTACGTTATGTTTATGTTCATATATTCTTGTTTAATGACTTAATATTTAAATTTTACGTATAGAACTCTTTCCTTTCCTCTTGGTACATAGTATGACAAATTACAGGTGAAGGTTGGCGCCGCAAAACTTGTTTAAACCTGCAATCCTGGTTCCTAAGGCCAGGAATTTGTCTTTATACTGTGTGCCTACTTCCTACTTTTAGTTATCTTAGGTTTATAACTATATGATTATTTTTATATTTTTGTTTATATGTATATGTATATGTGTGTATAAATTTATATATATGTGTATGTATATGTATATGATTATATATTAAAAAATTCTTATATTGGTTTATATATATATATATATATATAACTTTGATACTCAGTCAAAATGAAAAAAAAAATGTTAGGGTTTTTTTTTTCAAAAAAAAATCTTTTATTAACTAGAGAAAACAGGAAAAAAATAACTATGTTAAACTCTTTGCAACAAATGTCACTTTAGCAAAACAAAACATAATGAAAATTAAATTCTAATAATGACATTTCAAAATGTAGGTGCTTAGGTGAGGGTCAGATAAAATTTAATACTTATAGCACCCTCTATTGTAAATCTTTGAAAATGTTCTCGTACCTTCACTATATATTTAGGTATTAACGTTATTTTTAGATAAAAAATGAATCAGTTTTCTTATGCTTACGCTCAGAGTTTTGCATCTTTTTCCCCGTAAAGGAATTTTCTTGCCACGAACACATTCTTCAGTTACTTAATTTAATGAAACTGCCGGTTAATATATATATATATATATATATATATATATATATAGTATTTTTGAGAGGAGAGCTAAACAAAATTCATAGTAATTTACAACTTCATTTATACCATGCATATGTTTATAAAACACAGAAAATTTGATTTAAAGAAGCTGTATATTCATTGCTACAGCGTCTACTACTTTCTAAGTTTGGTAAAGTGAAAAAATAAAAAAACTAATTATAAAAACATGAACAGTACTTTGTTGTTTAGGCATAGATTTGTATGTAGACCACTAACGTTAAATTTAATCTATCTGAATCTAAAATTAATAGATTTGAAAATTTGTTACACTTTATTATTTAAAAATTAAAAATAGGGCAATTGTATATCAACTAATAAAAAGTTTTTTGTATACACACTGTTTTCTATTTTATATATATATATATATATATATATATATATATATATATATATATATATATATATTACTGGCCCAGCCAGTAATAGTCTCGCTAACCTGTATTTACACCACTATGAATCAATTCGAAGAAAGGAACCATCTTGCCTCTTATTAAGATACATAGATGATATAATTGTTATAGGTCGTGATAGGGAATTTAAACCTAGCATTAATTTTTATCCGGAATACCTAAAATTAATACAGGCGAATTTGAACTCAAACAAAGTTGAATTTTTAGATTTAGATTTAACTATTATTGACAACAAATTATATAGCAATATATATGATAAAAGGGAAGCATTTGAATTCAATCTCATAAAGATACCGAACTTCTATATTTGTCTACATATATCAGTATTTAGAAATATAATTTTAAATTTTCTAATGAGAAATAATAATTTACCTACGAAAACAATATTGATAAATTCAAGAATATCCAGAAATTTATATTGTGTTCATACAGAATGATTATCCCATCAACTTCTTGAGAAAATATATAGATCAGAAATATTTCTTAAAAATATTTTTAAACTCATAAATGCACAAAACCACCACACAACATTAGGTCCACTAAGTCAGCTTGTTAGTGGTCTAGCTGTGAAGTATATGTGCATTCCAGACACAGGATACATTTTATACACACATAGGCCAATATTTACACGACTACACTTGAAAATTATTTATGACCAATTCAACATTTATATATATGTCCAATCACACATTTATGACCAATCAAGCAAGTTTTTTTAAATGCGGTCTGGTTTGCATCTGATGCCAAGTGGTTAAACTCTAGTGTTAGATCATGAATCGTTTGGATTGACATGGCATTGGTAGATGTTATGAGCAAAATATGGATGTGGTAATTGATATGTTAAATATGAAAAGTCGTTCTATAAGATATGGATTGAATTCTTGATAGGATGCTGTTTGGTGAGTTTTTAATGATTTACGCTATTCATTTGTGAATATACTGGGTTTTTAATTTGAACATTCGGTTTTTAGATATTTTTTAATTTGAACTTTCGGATTTTTTAGTTTGAACTTTCGTTAGTTTGAACTTTTTGATTTTAGATATTTTTTAATTTGAATTTTCGGATCTCAAATATTTTTTTTAATTTGAACTTTCGGATCTCAAATATTTTTTTATATATATATATATATATACAACTATTTTTTCTACCTATACAACTATTTTAAAGATGGATGCATCATCTTAGGTGTTTGATGGTTCACTTATATTATGCACTAAATTGTTTTTAAATTTTGATATTTTAATGTTGTAATATCTTTCAGAATGCGATGGCGAATAGTTTAATTTTTCAAGTATAATGGTTTAATTTTAAATTTTTAATTTTTAAATTTTTGAAATTTGGATATTTTCCAATTAACTTACCATGTTGCAATAGGGGGAAAGTTGGCGCCATCAAACTTGTTTAACCCCACTTATCGGTCATAAGTCCGAGATTGCACTTGAATATTTTATAAATTTTTATTTTGTTTTATAATTTTTTAATTTTGTTTGATAACGATGGAATTTTATCTTTTGTATTCGCCATTGATATTTTGAAATAGGATTTAGTATTATAAGATTCATATATTTAAATTTTTCTATTGATTATTGTGATTGATTTTATATATTTAAATATGAATATATATATATATATATATATATATATATATATATATATATATATATTTGAAAACTCTCAGATGGTTAAAAATATATAAACAATTAAATAAAGGGAAAAAGTATCTCGGAACTTTTTGTAATGAGTATAGACATATAAAAATATCCTTACAAAATGAAATTTTGTTCAAGGTAAAAGTCTTGACGTATGAGTATTGATTCCATAGACACGAACACACACAACTGTTATCAGTGTATCAGTAACGATAAGAAATTCAATTAGGGTCTTATGAGTTTCACAGGAATAAATATATATCTGATAAAATCTTTTGTCTTAATATATTTAATACTAAAAATAGGTACTGTTTTCAATATGCTTGTTCAGCAAAAATTTCCTTCAAAGAACATTACGATTCTGTATACTCATAACAAAACTATGCAAGAAAAATATTTAAAAACCGCAATTCCATAAGCATTAACCTGAATGTTGAAAATATATTATTTGTAATTATTGGAGAGCATGAAGGTCAGATACTTTTGGCAACTTCAAGAAATAAATTCAAATTCTTAAAGGCTTATTGTGAAAAAAAAACGTTCTAGTCCAAATATCTATGAGATCCAAATTATTCATGCAGGGGGGAGAGTGCGATAGTCTAGTAATCAATGTCACTGTCGTGTCATAAGCTCGAGCCTAGTACCTCTAATGACCCCCCAAGTAGAGTGGGCCAATGCTCGTTCAATCTGTCGGGGTGCGAACGTCCTCATGTCGTGTGATGTGGAAGTTAGGAAAAGGGGTTTTCCAGCTGAGGTGTCGTCCTCGTCATTTGATCATGATTCAAAATTATGAGATCCGTCACCAATAGCCGTTGCGTAACCTTCCAGTGAGAGGTTAATAAAACTCTCACTTACTCACTCCCAACTATTCAGTACTATGATTAAGCTTAAATAACCTATATAACGTTATCGAGAAGATGAGTACTTTTGTAGAATCCCTTTGCTCTCTCTGAAGAAATATCAATTAAGATGACTTGGTACCCTAAAAATCACAAACCTATCGTTTTTTTTAATTTTCATTTAATCTTATTCTTTGCATTATTATCTTTCGATTGATATATCACTTGTGCATGTCGGAAAGTTAGAAGTTGACTAAAACTTCATTTGAAAACAAAATAGGCAATTCAGCCACACCCCCTTTTTAGAAAAAAAAGCTAAAAAATGCTTTATTATAAAAAAACATCTATTTTAGAAATAGAAATAATAACTATAAAAAAGAATGTGTAGTATTAAAAGCAGAATATTTCCGAGGCAATACAATAATGTAATTTTTCTTCCTTGTGAAATGTGTGCATGTAAAATTTTTAAATTAAGGCATTTTATATTAATAATTTTATAATTTCAGTTCTTCTTCCTTATATATTTTTCATACAAATGTAATACTTTAATATTATAAGAAGAAAAACAGCTAAAATTTCTGTCGTGACAGAAAATATTTTTTTTTAAAGTTTTTCTTGAGTTATCTTGTACAATTAGTACTCTGTAAAAGTTGATCATTTATAAAAATGTGTGGGTTGAAAACATGAAAATGCATTTTTTTAAAGAAAAACGTATAAGTAATATCTTAAAGTGGTATTTTAAGTTTAATTAAGCTTATAATAATTACTTTTTCAGAATTATAAACTTTAAAGTGGTTTTTCTCAGTTTGTGTTTTTCGAAACCTTAGTGCATTCAAAATGCTACTCCTTCGACAATTATTTACCAATCACTTTAATTTTTTTCCTGCGTGTTAAAAATAAAGCATGTAATAAAATTAGGGATCCGTTTTGCTATAAACTGAATAATTTTTTTTAAAAAAAATAAAATGTAAGACATGTTGGCTTTTTCGTTGATTTTTAGCCTGTATATCAACATTTTATTTTTTTTCTCAAAAACGAATGAAGTTATTCTAAAATCGATCCCTAAAGTTGTTTAGATCATCCATAAGAGTATTATAAAAAAATTCAGGTCAAAAAATTAATTTTTACAAAAGGAGTAAGATTTTAAAATTTTCCCAATTTTCTTCAAAAAATTAAAATTTTTAAAATTGTGTGAATAACATATGAAAATTTTCATCTGGTAACATTTTCTTGAATAGAAACATTGTATAAAATGCTAAAATATAATTTTTAAATACGTAAATAAAGAAGTTTGCTCAAAGGGTGCCAAGTCCCCTTAAGACATTTTAAAATTTTCAACAAAAGTCTACATAAAAGCAGATAAATAAAAGCAAAACTAGATTAGTGACTTGAAACAAGATATTCTCAATAGAATATCTCATAACCAGCGTGTCACGAGTTCAAGTCTGATGCCACTGAAGATCCGCCTGTAGAAGGAACCTATGCACGTCAAAAATGTGGAGGCTTTATCTCCTCCCTTTCGTATAATGTGGTAATTAGGATGGAGGGTTCCCGCTCAAGTGTCATCTTCGTCCGTTATCCATGGTTCAAACTTACGACGTCCAACGCCAATAAACCTATTTTCGCTGTATAATTCGAAGTAAATAAAACACGCGTATATATAAAAAAACTGATGTTTGTAAAAAAATGTATCATCATGAAGAAATCATCAGAATTAAATGAAATTTAATGCAGAACCGACTTGCATTAGTAAAAATAAATGACGAAGTTTTCAAAGCAAAAAAAAATCCCACGCGTGCTCAATAGGCCACATATCTGGCGAATGAGCAGGTCAAGGAAGAAGTTGCATGTGTTGTGCTGAACAGAAGTCTCGAACAGTCCTTGTAACTTGTGGACATGCATTATCCTGCTGAAAGATATCTCCAAGTTTGACTTGAAGGAAGGGAATGACTTCGGGCTGTAGAGAGCACTTCAAGGGCGTACATATTGCTATTGAGATTATCCTAAATTCGTTGCAAATTGGATCGTCCAAGATTCGAAATCGCACCCCAAACCATAACTCCGGGTGTTAGACTACTATGTCGTTCGATAAAGTACTCTTTAAGGCAGCGTTCACCGACATAACATATAACATGAATGCTGCCATTATGGTCCCACAAAATGAAGCGTGATTCATCTGAAAATACAACTTGGTTTCAAGCAGTTTGCCAGGATCTCTGCTCATGAGCTCATTGCAGACACAGCCGTCGATTTTTTGCCGTGAGGGGATCCTTGCGCGCAATCCACGGTGCAACAGACGTCGACGCATTGACGAAACCGTCATTAGTACACCTGTAGTAGTAGTAGATCAACGTGCTGTCAACTGTCTGGAGGAAACGGGAAGGTCATTCCCCTCAATGCGAAGCAGATGCTGATCGTCGCGCGCTGACGTCACCTTCCGTCGTCCACTGCTTCCAAACTCGCATCACTGTGGAACTATTCTGCTGCACACGAGCTCCTGTTGCGCGATAGGAAAATCCTCCTTCTCAAAGGCCCATAATCCTCCCCCATTCAAACTCCGTTAGTTGTTGGAATTTCTTCTTATTTCGTCGTGGAGGCATACTTAGGTCTCACTAAACGTTCGCCACTAACAAATAATCATTAACTGTTTTAAACGTCCCACTACAGCCCCCTATATATACGCGTTCAGGTTCAGTTCAGAGGGTGCTGCGCACGCCACGCATGCGTGATGGCTTTGAAACTTTACTATTTTACGTAGCATCTTATAATTGGCATTTGCAGCAACGTTCATTAAATTCTGATGATGTCTTCATGGTGTTGCATTTTTTTACAAACAGCAGTGTACATATAGTTTTAGTAATGCAACTAATGATATAACAGATTTTCATTAAAAAAGAGTAAGCTCATTAATCCTCGTCTTTAACGCAATGCAATTTCGTGGAATTAAAAGAAAAACCCAAGGTGAAAGTATAATAGAAATATTAATTGATCTGCATTTGAAAATAATGTTGCTATTAAAACATGTGTAATAGGAAGCAAAATTAGTAGTGAGTAGTTTCAATGAGCTGAAGGAGAAATGATAACCTTTTAGTTATAAATCCTCATCATTTGGTTATTTTATAATTTATTGCATACAAATTTGATAGTTGACCAATATTTAATGCCTGTGCTTTTTTGATATAACCAATTAAAATAGTCATTTTTGTTATAAGTTTTATATATATATATATATATATATTTTTATATATATATATATATATATATATATATATATATATATATATATATATATATCTGGTTCAGATTGTAAAAATCGTTAATAATATACTTTCCATTCATCCATTCAAGAACAAATACAATTTTTATTTTTTTAAATTTGTAGTGACTGACACTTGATGTTAATACATATTTTTCATATATTAAATCATTAATGAAATTAAAAAATGAATAAATGGTAAAAAACAAAATAATTGTCCAACAATATACATTGAAAGGACAACAGCTCTTTGTGTCCCTGTAGCACAATGGATACCGCGTTGAACTTCTAATCCAAAGGTTGTGTGTTCGAATTCCACCAAGAATGGCCTCATTTCAGAGAATATGATTTCATTTCTAGTATAATATTTTTTTAGAATAATTAATATAATTAAATTTAATTGATGAATAAAGAGTAACAAACAAAAAATAGTCCAACACCTTATATAGGATGAGAAATTGCAAGAAATCTTTTTCTATTTTGTCTCTAAATACTGATATTCTGTCATATATATATTTATATTAATCTTAACTATTTAATAAAAAGTAACTAAAGTAAAGATCTTCTTTGTTAACTTAAATAAGAATTGATTTAATTTTTTTTTACATTACTAGTTTAAAAATTAAGTTAAGTGCCAGTAAAAGTATGCATGAAAAGCGTATTCGCACAAATGCACTTTCAACACAACTTTCTAATTTGTATACAACGAAAATTATGTTAAAATAAAATATTTATGATTGTTTTTTTGAAAATGATAAAAAATACTTATAAACCTATGCAACATTACTAATTCAAGTTAAAATATCTGTTTATCAATATGATAGCGAATATAGTTTTAGCAACTTTGTCAATAATTAATTTCTCTTAGAACCTGATATTGTCAAGAGCACTCTATCAAATATCATTTCGACTCCCCTTCTCATTACCCGGCGATAGGGTAAAGCCAAACCTTCAACGCAGAACGGTAAAATCGCATTACGTACCTACCAGCCGCTTTGTTTGGCAGCTTTAATTCGAATAAGAAGGAGAGGGTGGTCTTTGAAATCGAGCACCCCTTCCCACAAACCTCTGTCATCCAGAATTGCTGCATCAGGAACCCAAATGTCCGGCCAAATCATTCGCTCGTGAAACTTAACCCCCTTCAAATGTTCTAGAACTTCCAACTACCAGCAAAACCCTTCCCGGATAGTTTCCAAAATGTAGTCCGGTTGGTCTCGTTAATGTCATTGACAGGAACACCGGACTGCCTGACACCGCGGTTAATACGTGAAACTCTATTAGATCCCGCAATCCGGGCACGAGGAGTGGACGGAAGCCTAATTAGGGAAGGGTTTGATCCGCGGTCCGGGAGTTTTGAATTGCTAAGTATCACGTTTTCGATGCCTTTACACAGAGAAAGCCCCCTTTCCCCTTGAAGTTTGAGGGTGTTGGGCAGTTGGACCAAAGGGGTTGGAAGGTTAATTGGATGTGTCAATTTTGTAGAGGAAGGGTGTTGCTGTTAATGAGGGGCTGTTGAGTAAAAAGAGAGAATTTATTTCTGAAAAAGATTATTCTAATATAAAAACAGTATATTTCTGTCAGTATATAAGTGTTGAATGTGCGTTTAGATAAATGATAAAAGTAGTAATGCTTCACACTTTCAAGTTAAGGGAAGTTTAAAACATCTCTGTCTCTATCCATACTGACAATTTTAAAGTGGCGTTTTTCGATGTGCCTTTTCTCAAATTCTGCTATATGTACATGCATGAAATTTTTCATACAATTAAAGTATACCTTTCTAAATATACTACAATAAGCTTTTAGCTAATTTTGAATTTTTTTTTATAATTTATAAAATATTTTATTAAACATTGCGAAATTTGAGCCATTTTTCGCATAAAAAATGTGTAAAAATATAAGGTTTTGTGGTTTTTACAGAAAGCTCATTTCAGGATATATTAGCCATCATTATGAATATTTCATAAAAATTTATATACCTGGGAACAGTAGTTTCTCAGAAAAGGTACATCGAACATCAAAATTCACATTTTGATATAAATTAATTTTAATGTATACAGTGAAACTTCCAATCGGCAAGGAAATAAATATAAAAGACTCAATAAACAATAAAATATACATGTTTTGATTTATATGAGAAGTTCAACTTTTAAGCAAAAACGAAGTAATTTGTTTACATTTTTCGCCATTCAAATGGGTGTGGTACAGTTTCAATGATTATTCAAAAATAAGTTTCAATGGCTTCTAATTACCCTAGAGGTTAACGTAAGGTGTTTTAGAAAGAATAAGAATAATAAGAACGTATAAGAATCAGTTTCTTGAGTTTGTTCTGTCACAGAAAGTCAATATTATTTAAAAATATAGAAATTAATAGTCTATGAAAGGCTTTTTATTAATTTCATATCTTCAAAGATTAAACGTAATAAAACCCTCGTTAAATTTTTAAATGATATTTTACAATTTTAAATGTATGTTTTTGATACATATACACCTAATTTTATATATTTTTCATTAAATATAATATGATTCGCAACAAATTTTCTCAAAGTCTGCTTTGCAATTTTTGTATTCAGCAATAATTTCTTTTAAATGGGTTTGACTTCATTTTACTCGATTCGTTTGACACTGAGTTTAAGATTCTATTAGGAAATATATATTTCATGATTTGAGATGAAATAAAAAATAAGTGAATCAAATGCTACTTGTAAATCTTTCTGCTCCACATTCAAATAGTATGAAAATGCATCTGCTAAATGCAATTTCATGAATTTTTCATGTTAAAATAACGAAAAAATTGATGTTGAAGTTTATAAAAAGTAGTGCCATTTTTTTCTTATTACCGACGATTTTACTTTGAGATCCTTACCATATATGTTTTACTTCCTAGAAATATGTAAATTCAGAAACATCATATATAAACATACAGCACTTTTAATAAATATATTTTAAATTCCTTTTGCATTTAAATGTAAGTATGATATTTAATAAATGCGTTTATGTGAATAGATTTAAATAGACAGAGATGTGAGAGAAGTCTCAATTTAACATGCATTTTGATTTACATAGTATAGCTAGGTAAAAACCATTCAAATTACTACATGTCTTCCTTATATATTATTCTACTTGTAAAGTTTGTGTTGACTTAACTGATTTAAACTGCATGCTATGGAAAATTAGCCAACACATTTTAAGTCAAGATCAACCAACTTGACTTGATAAGACACGAGAACCCCTCACTTTTCAATCAAAAGAATTCCTAATATTCATATATTACAGAATTCCTTCATGTAAAATCTGGTTTCAAAATTAGGAAACAATGGATTAAAACTGCATTAAAAATAGTTGTTTGATGCACAAAGATTGGCGGAATGGATCAGAATAACATGCAGACATTTGATGGGATCCAGTGGTTTTATACCTGATCATATTTGTCTTAACTATATTTGTATTTAATTGAACTTATTAAAAAGAATTATGTAACGGTATATATATATATATATATATATATATATATATATATATATATTTCCTGAAGAACTGAAAGGAGGCTCTTAATCTTAGTTGGTACGCAAGAATTCCCTAGGTATAGTAAAAAAATACCATTTAAGGATATATATTTTTTGAGACCTAGTTGAAGTTGCTTCTATATTGATCATTCCCTTTACCCAGGGTTCGGAAAACCGTGACATTAATCCCACCCTCCATTATGTACACTGTTATGAACTGACGCCACCGTCCACTACGCGCAAACCAACTACGCCATCGACTGGGTGGCGTAGTTGATTTGCACGTGCATTGTACGCTAAGGTTGCGAGTTCGACCTCGGTCCAAGTCGGTGGATTTTCATGATGTACCGATTACATGGTATTGCTACTCACTAAATTATTATACTGTTGTATTTGGTTAAAAAAAGACATTACTTATTGTTCGATGTTATCTCTGCGGATTGTAAATTTTCTACGCAGACATTCTGATGCTACGTAGAAAATGATAACTGCTACGTGATGCTGCATACACGTCACGCATTCTATATATTTCTAAACGAAGATAATTCATGTCCATTATGTACAGAGATAGATACATAGATAGATACTAAAATATTCATATGCAGAATCTACTGTAAAAACTTTGCTGAAACAAAACACTTTACAAATATATACAGAATTTAAAAACATCCTTACTTTTTCACAATAACCCAACCTTCTTTCGTAAATATTTTTTGCCATTGCACATATAATGATAATTGTGAGATTATCAGCTGTGAAATTTGTCTGAGCAGGTCAAAAATGCAAAATATCAGCTTTAGATAACTTAACCACTTTCCATTTCACATTATGAGGTAAGTTCTTAATAACAACTTTAAAAGAGTATTATATATAAAACCAAAACAAATACATGTCAAAAAAGTGTGCTCCTTTTATTAAATTAGTATAATGCAGAACATAGTAAGGTACTTCAGTATAATTACAAGAAACCTGGGAGAGGGGGAAGGGTGGAGAAGAAACATTTCTGCAAATCCTGCAAATAATCTACAAATAAATTTATTCATAACATAATTGTATTAAGATATACTTATGACTTGTAATGTGAATATTAATAAGATTATGCACCTAAAAGAAATACTATACAAATGTATTTCATATATTCCACGTGAATAATTCCCAAACTCGATAAACTTCTTTCTATTTTTCTGCAGTAACAAATAACAACCATCCACAAACTTTATTTTCCGCGCAAAACTGAACATTTATCGCTGACGAGTTATTAATCAACCAATCCAAGATATTAATCAACAGAACCTTTTGTACCTGGAAGCCATAACGAGGTACTGGAGGAATCACAAATAAAATTAAATCACCCATTAGATATAAAACAAGTGATAATAAACGCAGCGTTAAGTGAACAGTTAAGATAAAGCGACGTGAGGTAACGTAAAAAAAGAACGAGGGGAAAAAAGTCCTCTTCAAATGAGCGCTCTCAAAGCATTTATTGAGAACAGAAAGAAGTTTGAGTGTACATATCCTCAGGGTTCCCTTGAACCACACAGCAGTCATTTATTGACAAAAGCTCTAATCCAGTTACGGTTATGAACAATCAAATTCTCTCATCTTTATTCAATAAACTCATTTGAAGAGCAAAATTTCTCTTTTCCCTTGAGCCTGCTAATTGGAGTTATGGAAAAGAGTATACATTCTCTCTCTCTCTTTTTTCTTGTCCTTGGATTCGATTAATTCATTTTCGGCAATCAAAAATATTTGGGTGGGCGTGTTCTTGTCTGTATTTTTTTCGTTGTTGTTGTTGAAGGAGGAGAAACTGTATTTTTCCAACAAATAAAAAAGGATTATTGTGATATGATGTTAACGAGAGGGAAATGAATTTTGAATGATCGAGGAGGTACGTAATCGATTGTGGAATAATCGTCATCAGTATTGTTTTGAGTTTCTATTGTTAACTTAAAAATAACTTAAAGATATGAAAATCACCCTTATTCTAAGTTATTTAATTTTGTTCTGTATCTCATTGATTATTTTACTGGCAGCCAATTCATTTTTATTTACGAAATTGTTTGTGAAAAACTGAAGATATTTTACTTATCTCTCTTAAGACATTCATCTATGTGCCCATTAATGCAATAAAATTCAATCATACATGCAATCAAAAATAAATAATGTTGCTATGA
The DNA here is from genome assembly GCA_019973935.1 of Trichonephila clavipes. Taxonomy (NCBI): domain Eukaryota; kingdom Metazoa; phylum Arthropoda; class Arachnida; order Araneae; family Nephilidae; genus Trichonephila; species Trichonephila clavipes. The sequence continues at coordinate 656,734 of BMAU01019720.1, forward strand.
AATGTATTGACTCAAACTCAGTGGCGCAACAGCCCATGAAGGTCAGAATCTACTATGCCCATCCCTGTATACTTGACCATTGGGCGTTGAGATGCATGACCAGATGTCCCGATCCGGTAGTCAGTCTAAGGCGAGACCCCTAGTATCTAAGTCCCTAAGAAAGCTTGATACCGATATATGGAACCACTGCAGTAGGGATGAAAGGCTGAGTGGACTTTGCCCATCCCGGGAATACAAGCTGGACATGTGGTGTGGAAGCGCGGTACGTTACCACTTGATCACGGGGCCTTATGAAATGTATTATTTCCTTAAAAAATTGCGCCCTATAAAACATTGCATTTGCTATACAGGATGGAGCTTTAAGTATAATTATTTCAACTCATGATAATTCGACAGTAATTTTTCATGATGGATATTTCACATTCTCTTCTAAAGTTAATCTGTTTATTTCAAATTAAGATGTAATTTGGTTACATTGAAAACCATTTGATTAAAAGTAAAAGAACTAGAACAGAGTTATTTCTTCATTCTGCAGTGATTTTCCAAATTATAAGCATTCCAAGATAAACCGTTGAAACTACAGCCAAAGTAGAACTTGGAATTTGTTAAGATTAATATTAGCTCCAATAAGTGGACTAGAGAGTACTGTAATAAACTATTTAAGACAGTACAGGGGATTAAAATTTATAGTTTAAAAATATTTGCGGACACTAGTTTTTATTTCTTCTTTTTTTCGTTTATATAATGTTTATGTAATATAACTAAATGTGCGTATTTGTAATGAAACAAATTAAAAATTAAAAAGTAATTTTCAGCAGTATGTATCTTTCACAACAATTTAGCAGATCTCTTAAAATTTTGATATTAGAGCTAACTATTTTCGCTTAAATCTAAATTAATTCACTTGGATGTATTGAATGAATTAAAAGATTGGGCTTACAATAAATTATTTGATCTTAAGTAAGAGATAAAATAGGGATATGTATGCTACAATTAATCAAAAACTCAATATTCTCGCATTTTAACTTTTTTTTTCTTTCATTAAAAATATTCAGTTTATTGCGAAATGGGCACTTACATGTACTATATAGAATTCACAGAAATAAAATATGAAACATATGCGGGAAAAAATCCTTTTAAATGCATACATGTGTCGAACAAAGTAAAACCAAGAAGAATAGTTCATGATTATGAAAAAAAATATATGAATAACTTTCACTTAACCATAATTGCTTTCTTAAAACACAGCTACAACCTATATTCAAATATAACCCGATCTGTGTGTAAGTGGAAAGAACATTTTATCCATAAAAATATGTATCCAAAATTCGGAACCTGCGCATAATCCGAATTAAAAAGGTTCACATTTCGTGATGAGACTGAAAATGTTTCCCCCCGTGTGAAATGGATGAGATATTTTTCAATTAAATCGAAGTTAAGTAAAATGCCAGGCTCCAATGAAGATAATTTTAATTTGATCGCCCTATCTGAAGTTAGAGCATGATTTTCATCTGTTTGTAGTTCGGTGTAATGCCTGTGCATTTATGTTATATTCTAAGCTTTTTTTTTTGAAAAATTAACGGGAAGAAAACTTTGTACATGGCTAACTTCAAACTACAACTCTTATCACGTTTACTAACAAATCTACTTACTGTATGGCTGTTCGGTGTGTCCTTGTAAATAAAAAATTAGACCGAGAGAAAAAGAAAAACATCTCGAATTAAGGGAAATTTCAAAATAAAAAAGCAGCATGTGGTCCTACCCTGGAGTAAATACTCACCACATGATGATCATATGTATTCAGGACATACCATAGAGTGAAATGTGAAATTTACGAACTATTTAGAAACTTCGATACTGATGATGATTTCGAAAAAATGCATTCAAAATATTAGAAAAGTTACAAGATCAAATACGATTGAAAATAGTTAAAGGGAAACGTAAAAAATTAAAAAAGAACAAGTTCCCCCTTATATTACATTTTCCCCCAAGATTAAGTTGACTGTGGTTCAAAGTTACTAGGCCCGTAGGTAAAAGTCCTAATGTAGCTGAATATAGTGCTACATTGACATTCACTCTCTCACTCCTCAAGGTTACCAGACACTTATATGAGTCACCATTTATAATTTGACTTCAAGGAAGTACCAAATATAATTATCAACTTATACACGGAAAATATTTATCTTAGATTTAATTATATTTCCATATATAGCTACGGTATATATTTTCAATAAGCCCACTGTATAATGCTTCCACGCCACAGATTCGGGGTTCACATCCCGTGATGGGCAAGGTCAATTCAATTCATCCCTTCATTGGGTCGATAAATGAGTACCAAACTGGATTGGGAACAGAACACTGGGGGTGTCTCGTCAGACTGACCACTTGACCGAAACATCTGCACATGCATCCCAGCGCCTAAGGCCACGAAAGCTGAAATAGGCTCAGTAGGTCTTGACCATCATGAACTGTTGCGCCACTGAGTTCAGATATAACTTCTCAATAATTGATCACATTTTCATCGTATTTATTACGTCTAATTAACAAGAAAAACCAGAGAAAAACATATAAAAAACTTTTAAATATTTGCTTTAACTGATATCAAAATATTATATTTGTATGGAAATTTATAAGTAAATAAAAACACATAAATTATGAGACTATTGATATTTTTCGTTTCAACAGCAAAAACATTTTAATAAGTCTTATAATATCTTATTAATTGCCTGAGAGAACCATAAAATGCTGCAGTAATGATTAAAAAATAATATTCTTAAAGCTGTTGCTGATAAAAGAAAAAAATTTACCGCGTGTATTTACTACAATCTCTACGAAAAGGGACAATTTGTTTATTTATAGTTTTCTAATTAACATCTCCCAATTACTCCATCTTCTAATTATCATATGCTGAATAATAATAAACCATCTCAAAAGATATAAAATGGTAAACAATCAATTAAAATATAATGGTTCAAAGATTATTACTATATAATATAAAGTATATAAAATGTATTGCTACCGAGGCATCCCTTAAGCATGTAAAAAGCTATACAAATTATATATTTTTCACTTATCCTTTAATGTCTCAATTTATTAGCAATGTTCATCCTTAATAATTTTAGGTATAATAAACACATTGTCACATTTCAAAACCTTTTTATCAATATAAGTAAACATACAGCTTAAAAAGAGAAAATATTTATTTAATAAGGAGAAAAGCATTTTTTTTTCAAAAAAATATTAAAAATAATATATAATTCTGAAAATTTTAAATTCAGCGTAAGCAATGTTTTTTGTTATATGCATATGTATATAGTATATATTAAAGATAGATTTTAATAACCTTGTCTTCACTCTGCTTTTGTAACAGAATGACAAAAAAAAAAATTGTTGAAAAATTATTTGCTGAAATGTTAAAAAGCGATAAATTGCATGATAGATGATGAGTCACATTCCATTATAAAAATATCCAATTTTCTGTTGGCAGCTCAATTCTAAAACATGAATAATGAGGCTGAACTGCGCATGAAATGCTTAATTAATCACTCAAGTACACAATAAGTTTTACGATTACTTATGGAACATGAAATTATATTTGTCATCGATTTGGAACTTTTGCCATTTTAATCTAATAGACAATCATCTCCAAATGACTGTTATTAGAAACTTTTTCGAGTCGAAATCTGAATGTTTAAGGATGATGGTTGTGATGATTTATCACTCTAAGATACAATATTCATCAATGAGGTAACTGTTTCGATAATGCTGGTTTTAAAGTTTTTTTGATCATTCACATTTGATGCAAATTACTTCAGATAATCTTAATTTATTTCTCGATCATTTGCAATAAAACTATTGAAATATTTATAACAAAGTATTAAGTTTAAGAGTATCAAATGATTTTCTATATCGTTAAAAATGAAATAAATTGCGAAATTGTCATAGTTGAGCACTATTGTATAGCCTTTTCTTTTTCTGAGATCATTTCTTTTGCGTCAGTGTTTCTCAAACTCTGAATGTTAGCAACCCAATATTCAGTCATACTTTTCATCGCACCCCCTCCATGCAATATTAATGTATTGAATTCAGTAATACTATATTTTGACTCTAAGCTAACAACATGACTTCAACATCTTACGTGTCTCTGATGTATATAAACTTCTCTAACCAAAACGATTATTACCCCGGACGGATATATACGTCTTTCCGAAGTACGATCTTTTATGCACACTGCTATCCATAAAATTATTCCGGAGACTTTGGAATGCAATGAAAGGACATTGACAGTATTTATGAAGGATTTATTTATTAAAGAGTATTGGATTACTTATGACTTTTCTCCTCTCCCCATACATCACATACGCGTACATACGAGTAAAATGATAGCATTGGAGAGTGATTTGCGTAACTTTTAACTGACAGTTAAATGAATAATTATAAACCAAACAAATTATAAAGATAAGTATTTATTTTTGGATATAATTTTTTAATGAAAAACCCATGGGGTCACACTTTTAATATTCAAAGTTGTTTTTAAATTAGTATTGTTAAATTAATTATAATATAAATATCGCACTATACTGATACATTTATAAGTGTATTATATCAGTGTAAATGTGTATTTTATTTTATGTTTTATCAGTGTAAATGTGTATTTTATTTTGTATTATATCTGTGTAAATGTGTATTTTATTTTGTATTATATTAGTGTAAATGTATGTTTTATTTTGTATTATATCAGTGTAAATGCGTATTTTATTTTGTATTATATCAGTGTAAATGTGTATTTTATTTTGTATTATATCAGTGCATTTTGTGTGTTTACTTTTCAGAAATTAATAATTTTCTTAAACAATATTTTCTTTACGAATGTGCAATATGCTCGCACCACCCACATTAAGTTATCACGAACCACTAAAAGAGGGTGCCCCACAGTTTGAGAACCCCTGTTTTGCGCTGTTATCAATAAAACTCTTTCAAAGGTTCAGAAATGCAATAAAATGATCTTGACAGTGTTTGTGAAGGATTGACTTATTTCATAGAAAAGTTTGCTTATTTTTGTGCCTCCACCCCCTATACACCTCATACACTCGCCTGTGTAAACAACAGTGGCACTGGAGAGCTAATTGCGTAAATTACAGGATATAATATCTAATAAAATATTTACACATTTGAGTCATGAACTTTATTTAGAAACAAATAAATTTTTTGTTATGTTGAAAATATCATATTTTTATACACATACCAGATGGTGTTTATAAAGTGTGTAAAGCACATTCGAGGAATATTTTCTCAACTAACCTCAAGTTACCCATAAAAAAGCAGTACTCTATGACCTTTTATTGCTTGCTAAGGGTTCTGAAGCAGATATAAAAATATCGAGAAACTACATCCGGCATCTTCCAAATCTGAACTGAAATTTTTGTTTTCGTTTTCGTTGAAGAACCAAGCTGGTTCCTCTAACCTTGAATCCGAAGAATCCCAGCTACTTCCTAAATCTTTCCCTCTGGCCTGCTGTTGAAGAACCGAGATAAATCACCACCAATGCGTTCGGCACTAGAAAGTGCGTATATGTTTAGAAACTGAACGATTCGCCAACAGTTTGATTCATAGATGTTTACTCCCTTTTATACTGAACATTACTATGCATATAGTTTTAATTGATACTGTACATAAATTCACAGCTTCCACACACAAATAAATACTGTTTTCTTTTATAAATCCTACGTAATTCTTCTCCATATATTTATGTATTTATTTTCCGTAACATCAACTACAATATACAAAATATTGTGTTAATTGTACTTAAATGAGGTTTAGAAATCAACTAAGTTAATTAAATCGTAAAATGCTTTTCAAATTTCACAAATTAATTATTCCAGAAGCGAAACATTCAATTTGACGCAGCAGTTGTCCAAGCAATTTCATCCATGCCATGTGAATCATAATCATTATAACATTTTTTTCTTTCAAATAGCAACAAAGAACGATAATTGCTTAATTTGAAACTTATTTGCAGTATTGCAAAAGCTCATCACACACAAAAATTTTATTTAATTTAAGCAAATGGGATTACTTTGGTAACGCAATGAAAAATTTTAAAACGTGCATATGGGGAAAGAATTGAAAACGTTAATTATTTTTCTCTGCATTCTTCTATTTCAAGAAAAAGAACAAAAAAAAAGAAAATACTAAAGAAAGAAAATTAAAAAAAAAAGAAAAGTCGTAAACATTTCTCATTTCATTTGCTGCTAAAAGGGAATTTCATTTGGAATAACCGAAAGAGAAAAGTATTTAGAAAAGACAAAATATTCTTCCAACTTCCTCTACTCCCCTCCAAAGCGAATTTAACGTTTTCAATTAAAATGAAAAGAATGAACACAATAAACCACCCTTTTTTGTTTTACCATGAAAAATTCTTTTTTATTGCTCATTTAATAATTAAAATAAGTCATCTTTACAATTCGCAAGTTTTCGCAGAAGCAGACATTGCTTTAGAAAAGAAAAGCTCAATTGAAAAGCGTTTTAGACCTGCCGGCTCTGTTTGGGTTTGAGAATTCCTTTTGAATATTTCTTTCTTTTCATTTTTTTTCAAAGAAAAATACCCTCTTTTTCTTTTCCAGACGTTAGTTACTACGATAAACATGCCATCCCTGTGTGAAAACACGTCTTTCGGGCAAAATTAGTCTTTTGTGATTTCCTTTGTGCAAAGAGAGATCATAAAAATATGAATTTTATTATTTATCTTTAAATGTCGCTGGAGGGCATTTCAATTTATTTTACCTGCTTTTTTTTACATTGCTTACGTATTTGAAATCTTCTTTTTCATTTACTCATTGGGGGAAAACATTGTCTGTGGAAATTGTATAATTGTTTAAAAACCATATGCACTTACTTAAATTTTTATTTTCATTTTTTTTCGAAAATTCTAATGAATGTTAAACAAAGTTTTGGAATGACGTTTTTATTACTTTGATTGCGTAACTCAACACTATTTTAGAATTGCTCGTTTTGTGCTCAACAACTTATTTATTAATGAATGGATTTTAAAACATTTCTGTTTCATACTGTTATTTTCCGTTGATGTGTAAATCATTGCATGTATTTTACGTTTTATATATTTTTATAAACCTCAAGAAAAATTGCAGTACTTCATTAGTTATATTGAGTAATTTGTTTATGTGTGTGATATGATGCTACACAATGTTTCTATTTGAGGTCTTCAATTATTAACTAATATATATTCAATTATATTAAACAAAACTAGTTTCAAAATTTAAATACATTCGAACCTCTATATTGAGAATTTTTCTATATAGCGAACTTTTTCCTGGAACCAAGAACATTTCGAGATTTTCTTTGTAAAATAACCTCCCTTTAGCGAAGTACATTTTCTATATAACGGACTTTTTCTGTTATGATTCAATTTTTTGCTCCCAATTTCTAAAGTATATTTCTAGACATATATCAAATTATTCTCTCTTTTAACACACTTTATACTGGTCATAAATATTGAACTGGTTTTATTAAATGTTCACTCACCGAAAGCAATTGAACTTTGGCCAAGAAGTGCAACATGTAGCTCGCATTGCTCAGTTCACTGTAAACATCTTCTAAATCCCATTTCGCCTTTAGTGGATTTGTTTCGCGTCCTCGTGTACAAGTGAACTAACCCCCTTTTAGTTGTAGTGTTGATCCAATGTTCTGGTAGCTTCGTTTCTTGTTGCTCGAAAATGTCAAAAAGGAAGAGCTTGAGCATTAAAGAAAAACATTTAATTCTTCAGGAAGTGAATAAAGGCGCTATAAGAAACTTTCCTTGCAGTTTTTCTTTCTTTCTTTTTTTAATAGGTAAGGCATATAAAATAAATGGGTAATAATTTACAAAAATGTGTGAATAGTTACTTTTATTAATATATAGTTTTTATTAATTTAAAATTATTTTATTTGGTTTACAAAGAAAATTGAATGATAAACCTCTATATAACGAATTTTCCATATAACGAACTTTTTTCTTTCGTGATTAAGCGATTTGTTATATAGAGGTCCGAATGTAAATAGTTCAATGGTTCAGTATAGTACTTGCTATGGTATTAGGAAAGGCCTGTCGTGGTCTTCACCAAAATAACCATGTCCTCTTGTTAGGGAACTAGTGACGTCTCAACGGTCAAGTAGTTTCGAGCGGGATAATATTCCAGACGGGGCACCCCGACGCTTACGTTCAAGGAAAGTCAACCTTTTACCTTCCTTGATCCAACAGACCGTGAGATGGCCGTCACAGTTCCCACACCAATCACCGGATTCTAAATCTACCACGAGAGGGGGACTTGGACCAATAGTGGAATAGTTATCTTGGCTGCGTCCAAACAGAAGTGGTGCTAAATAAAGTGTCACATATGTGGGCGTGACGTATTCCACCTTTATCGAGACACCTAAAGGGGAAACCCAGGGATTCGCGATATGCTAAAGCAGAGTTTCTCAAACTGTGGGCCGCGATCCCTAGGAGGGCGCGAGCATATTGAAAAGTTGGCAACAAAAGAATGTTCTTAAAAATATTAATTTACTGTAAGTAAACAAACAAAATACATTCTGACATAATGAAAAGTAAATTCACATTTACACTAACATAATGAATGCACTTATAAATGTAGCAATACTGCACAACGTATTTTATATATGTGGGGGTGTTTAGGGGTAAGTAATGTTTGGGATCTTGATATTTCAAAGAAATAGACAGATTAGAATGAAATTACTGTTTAATGAAACATTAGATTATTTACAGTTAAAACTTTACGAGTTATTTCACGGAGCATACTCTCAATTGTCGCTAAGCCTATTGGCATCCACGTTGAACGAAAAACATGGCTTCTCGCCTGTAAAACCGGAGGCTCTTTTCTCGCGTCTGTCTCGTTCCGCGTCGCAATCGTTTTCTCCCCATAAAACCATCATTCCGTGGGATACATATATTCGCTGGTAGCACCATCCATTGGAGAGGTTGTAACCTCACTGATCGGAGAATATATTTAATTCTCTAATACTTTAAATCCTACAAACACGGCCTATCCTGACAGTCGATGACCTCAGCGACGCTTGAGAATGCTCTCATAATTACGTATCGTATTACGTTACAAAATATAAGAAAAAGTACGCAACACGCATAAGACATATAAAGTGAAGGGTATACTCTATAGTTATTAAAATTAAATGTATACATTTGTAATTACTATTGTATTAATGAGAAAAATACTTCATTAAACCATCGGAAGTAGCAGTTACATTTAGCCCAGCGTGGTTCCTTACTTTCTCAACTGTATATCTGTCTCTAGGTTTCACTTCCGTAATCTGATATGGTCCGAAAAATTTGGGTCTAAGTTTAAGGCCTCCTCCAAATTGTGTACGTTGGACCGCAACCAAATCACCAACTTGGTACCCGGGAGCCTTTTTCCTTTTCTTATTATAAGTTTTCTTGTTCGCAAGTACTATGGGACTAGTATACTCGGATGAACTTGGTATGACTATTTCTTGTTCGAGCCCTTCTTCAATGTGTTTGCTCACACTTTTCTTTTCCGCGTACGACAACCGACGTGCTGGTTGACAGACTGGGATATCATCGTTCAGTATTATCCTCCTCATCACATCTGTGGATTCAGTCTTCTCAGGGTTGTACGATGAAGTTATTCTGATTAGATCATTTTTCACTTGTGAGTCAAGGATGTGACTGAAATCTAACTCATCTTCAGGATTTACTCCGGATATTTTCATTAGGCATGCATTTCCTTCATGCTTATGGAACATAACATCCTCTTGGGTGAAATTCAAAGAAGCTTGTCCCAAAATGTCTGTACCTATAACGGCTTCAAAATTGAGCTGTTTGGTTGACACTACATGCCACGTTAAAGAATAGTGATCTTTGTCCAAGACAAAATCATACTCGAAGGAGCCCTTGGTTATTACTTCAGTTTGTACTAAACCGTACAGCACAGTGTTTATTTTAGATAGTCTTGAATGGTCAACAATCTTCGAGCTTACATCTTCTCGGATTAGACTAACTGTACTACCAGTATCTATAAGTGACGATACAATTTCATTGCCTAACATAATGCTTTTTAAGTGTAGTCCTTTCTGCGGTGTGGCAGAACAGCTTTGTGCTTGGTGATTGGGTTGTTCTCTTTTGATCTCTTTCATTGCTTTAGGGCAATTAAAACTGAAATGATCTAAGGAATGACATTTGTAACATCTCCTAGGTTCTCTTCTATCAAAATCTCTACTAGGAGGAGTGTCTAAATATCTTCTTTCAGGATTGAAATTTCCTGTTCTCCTTGTATTGTGGTTATCAAAAAAATTTCCTGAAATTCTCCGCTTCATTCAATCCTCCAACTTCAGGTCTTCGAACAGGCGTTAAAGTATGTGTTTTCTGTTTCAACGTCCTACGGACAGCCTCAAATTTTCAAGTCTCTCGGCAAATTCAACTGGGCAGTTGATACTTGGCTATTCGTCTAGGTGACGTTCTTTGAATTCGACAGGGGCTCTTTTCTTCATCTGGTCAGCTATCATCAGATCCCGTAGTTTGTCAAATGTTTTTACGCCCAATCCTTCATTCCATCCATTAAAGAATGTTCGAACTTCTTGGTAGAAATCACGCCATGTTTTATCCAAACTTTTCTGATGTGTCACAAATAGCTGCCTGAACTTCTCTGGGGTCAATTTAAACCTTTTCAAAAGCAAAGACCTCACGTGGTCATAATCTCTCGACTCTTGTTCGGGTTCTCTAGCGATCAACTGTGTGATTTCCTGTGGGAGTAGGCCTAACAGGTGTGAAACCCAAAACTCTTTCGGCACATTCATCATACATGCTTGGCTCTCAAACAATATTATATATAAGCTGATATCCTTTTTCATATCAAATTTAGGTAACAGTTTGTTCAATTATTAAATTCTAGATGTACGATTATTCCTACTCAATATTTCCTAAATTAAACCGATCTTAGCTTCGATTCTAAGTTTCTCTTACTCTAAATTATCCCGTCGTTTCCTTTCTTCTAATAATTCTCTCTCCTTTCTCTCTTCAACGATACCTTCGTACATCAATTTGGTGTCTTCCTCATCGTACCCTGCACTTTTGGTTATTAAATTTTTCAACATTGGTTTATTCATGTCGACTGTCGCCTCTAAACCTAACTCTGTATCTAATTCTAACAAATCTTCCTTTTCCATTTTAACAAGAAAGACATTCCCCCCCCCCTTTTAATTAAGGAGTTAAGAATTTATACAAGAATTATTGTACTGGAGAATAACAGGTATAGTACTGAATACTGTGAAAGGTATAGGATGCTAGCTCTGCTAAATTTTACCCACACTTCTACTAAATATATAAAAATTATGCAAATAAATATTTTCAATTAAAAATTTCCGAAACCAATGTAAAATTCAAATAATAATATATCATGCATCAATAATTTAAAGCATATCAAGTAATAATTTAAATTGGGATATATAATTCAAAATTAATACTTATTAAATACAACTTCGAAAAGAAAGAAAAATAATATGAAAGTATATAATGGCAAAATTAGGTGAATAATAGGTTCATACAAATTATAGTGAAAATAGAAATAACAAAAATCAATTTCGTTTCAAGTATTTGCTCACATTAAAAAAAATATAGGTTCAAAAAGGCAAATCATCAAAATACTGATTGTCAAAAAAAATAACAGATAAGTAAACATAAATAAGTCTGACCTTGACGGAGCTAAGGGTTTGACACAAAAGAGGGAAGGAGAAACTAACACTCCGTTCTTTTCCTACGTCACAAAAGTCGTTTACTCCATCAACCTAATCCGTCCTTTTGAATATTTATTCCGCCCGTGCAAAATGGCGGATACGAGGCTTTTACACAATCTTGAAGGTTTTTCACTTTCGTGCACACACAAATCTTTAACAATTTCAAACGCAGGGACTGCACTTTCCGCTTGGCCAGGACATCGTTCACTCAAGAAATTCTAATAGCAGGTCAGAATTAACTGTAGAAATTCTATTACCAGGGCGGCATTCACTGAAGAAATTCTATTACCTGGACGACATGCACTGAAGAAACTATTTCACCAGGACGGCACTCACTGCAGAAATTCTAATACCAGGGCGGTAATCAGAAGTAAAAACAAATGTTATTCGTGGCAGGATAGCACATTACTTCGCGATGTGCCTTGGCAATCTGGAATCGATTCTGCTATTTTTTCTTTAAATTAAAAAAAATTATCCCGGCCGAGTCCCTTTTAAATATGCAGGGGTGTCTAGGGGTAAGTAATGTTCGGGATCTTGATATTTCAAAGAAATAGACAGATTAGAATGCAATTACTGTTTAATGAAACATTAGATTATTTACAATTAAAACTTTACGAGTTATTTCACGGAACATACTCTCAATTGTCGCTAAGCCTATTGGCCTCCACGTTGACTGAAAAACGCGGCTTCTCGCCTGTAAAACCGGAGTCTCTTCTCTCGCGTCTGTTTCGTTCCGCGTCGTAATCGTTTTCTCCCCAAAAGCCCGTCATTCAGGGGGATACATATATTCGCTGGTAGCACCATCTATTGGTGAGGTTGTAACCTCACTGATTGAAGAATATATTTAATTCTCTAATACTTTAAATCCTACATATATAATTAGCAATAGTAAGTTAAGAACAAGTTTAATAATTACCACTGACCTCATGGTTAGTGACGTAAAGTACACCCCTGCATCGCAGGGAATCCAGGGTTCTAGGTGCTCCATAGCCGGATTGATGCCAAGTATCTATCCTTTGTAAAATTGAACTTGGGTGCCCAATAACAGACTTTGCAGAGGGTCTCAAATGTCCTCTGTTACGCCATTGCCCATGGACTTGTCATACACAAAGTTAAATACAAAAAATAACACTCATCTTTATAATTTATAAAGTTTATAATTAATCTCTTAACTGCCGATTAAAAGTAATGCGATTCCCTCCCCAATGACATCGTTCTCCACGTAGGTGTGCGTATGTTTATTGGGAGGGGGTACATAAGGAATAAATAAGCAAATGCTTGGAAATAAGTAAATCCTTCGCAAACAATGTCGAGGTCATTTTAATTCTTTCTAAGCCCTTCGGCAGGGCACAGAAAATAATCGCATTTCTGAAAGACATATATATACGTGCGGGGCACTTAATGCTTTGACTGAGTGAGACAATCATATACACCGGTAGTACTTAAGATATTAGCTTTAGCGTTAAAGTATAGTATTATTGAATTATAACATTTTTATTGTTTGGGGGGGATGAAAATTATGATTGAATATTGGTTCAAAAAAGTTGGAAGATTGAGAAGGATTGTGCTAAGGAGCTGCGCAGAGACTAGAGACAGACTTTTTAAAAGCTTCAATACTCTACAATAGCGATACTCAACTTGCGGTCCTCCGGGCCTTTTTAAAAACCTGGTCATGGCCCATTGATCTGAAAAACTCATTTATTTATGAAAATTTGGTGGGAAATTTTTTGTTGAAAAATCAAATATATTCATTTTGCTGTCGATGTCGTATGGGTGCGAATATATATATATATATATATATATTTCTGATTGGTGATAATAGACAACAGTGGAGTTGCAAACATTTTATGAGTGGAATAGATTTTAACTATTCATTCATATCTAGCAAGCGACAAAAATATTCGAAGAAAAAAGATTGTTTCAACATAATTAGGGAGTTGACTATTTTGTATTGAAAAACAAACATGGCTCAGCATTTGTTTGATTTTTCACGAAAGTGTTGTATTTAAAATGTATGAATAAACAGGAATAAAATTTAACGATACTTTTCCTCGAAGATCTCTTTGAAAAGGGGATAAATCGGCTTTCTTGAATAATCTTTACGACAGAGCAAAAAAAATGTTTTGTCAGTAGTAATGTCACAGCGGTAACAAAGGTACACTATAAAGTTTGTTATATTATTGGTTAATCATATGAAACCTTTTACTGATGCAGAAATTGGGAAAGCATGATTCTTAAATGCTTCCAATTTAGAAAAATTTAGTTAAAAATGAATAAAAATATAAAAAAATAATAATTAAAAAAGCAAAATAGAAGTTTTTTAATATTTTGATCATTTTTCACATTTTAAATTTTCTATATTATCTTGATCTAAAAACATTTCTCCCCCTCCACTCATTATCATGTTGTGACCCGTCTGAAATAGCCATCATATGTATGCGGCCCGCGTGAAATAGCTAACATATGTATACCCCTTCTCTACACGTACTCTCCCACCGATCGACTACCAGATTCACTCTGCCTCTCTAACACTTACTGTGACCCATCGAAGCTCACATTTACGAGCATTACAATGCCACCTTTATTAGGAGTAAACTGGTATTAACAGCGACTCAACAGCGCAGCACCATAGCAGCAGTAGAAACCAGAATCGTGACAGACTATATTACACATCTCATTGTAATATCTGGTTGTGAAATTAAAGTCCATCATCAAATACTACAAAGAAATGTTTAAACAGAGAAATAAATCGCTTAGTGTTGTTTTTCTCATTGTGGCGTTCACTATGGTATGGTTAGTAGTTCAATTAGTAGTGACTGATTTTCTGTTATGCATTTTGGAAAAAATTGCACCAAAGTATTCCCTACAAAATGTTTCTATCAAGATTCTATTCAAAAATTGAAGCGTGCTGACTGATCAATGTCGAACCAGCTTATTGACAGCCGCAATGTATAGCCTTGCTCGCCGAGAAAAGGGTTCTTGATAAATTCACAATAAATAAATACACCCCCACAGAGATAACTTACCTTCAATTTGTATTATGGTCTCATTACATATGCATTGGTTATAGGCGCCATCCAATTTACGTCAGAGTTCGCTCTTTTTTAAACTATTATTATATATAATAACCACATTTATAATAAATTATCATATGTTAAGAATATGATTGAGTGATTGTCAGGTTTAATGGTACAAGAGCCACAATTCTAGCTAAACTGCGGCAAACAAGCACACACTGTGCAAATCGGACGATATTTAGGTATCAATTCATTGGATGTTTCTGATATCACAGGTTATTATCAAATGTATTCTTAGCTTCTTCATGACGAATATCTCAAAAGTACAGTTAAAGAGCAAGTGTATGAAGAAAAAATGGTAAATGAAAAAAATATTCATTGAGGAAGAAAATACTATTGTAAAATATGGAAGAATTATTCAAGTTCATATTGTTGTTGTTCCTAATGCCACCTTTCTGACATGTCAGATCGAGGACCACGAAATTCAACGCGGCAGTGTCTAAATGTTTGCCCGTCCTTACACGTAGCCTTGAGCACTATATAAATGACAGAACGATTTGTCTTGGTTCCACCCCAATTTTGTGGGTGAATGCCCATATTCAAGTTTCCGTGAAGAACATGCAAATTGATTGAAGAAAGTCATCTGAATAAAAAGATGAACTTTTAAATAAGACAAAAATTAGATTTATTGTATTATCGATTCATGCAGGAAGTGGCAAAAGAGGAGAGGGGACTAGTGGCAGAAAAAAAGTTATTCCTTATTCTCCAATTTAATTTTTTTTTCTTTTTCAATTTTGTAAGCTTTAGGCAATGCAGTGTTTCATTATTTTTGCATTTCAATGTTTTATTTTCAAACATTTTCGTTATTCTTACCACTTATTCCAAGAATTGTTCATAGAAATAATGTTTTCCTCAATGCAGATTCCTTTATTGTGGTACTTTAAGGGAAACAATTAACATTACTAAGTGCGGTATTCCTGTACTTTTATACTATATATGTCGTTTATGTACCTCAGAATTCTGATAACGTGCATGTCAAGTACGTTGACCTCCCTCATTGCTGATTCCTTTAATGTGTGTATTTTAAAGGAGACAGCTAACATTACTGAGGTACTCATGTACTTTTGTACTGTATTTAACGGTTTATGTACCTCAGAATTTTGATACGGTGAATGTCAAGTACGTTGACCTCCCTCATTGCTGATTCCTTTAATGTGGTGTTTTAACCCGTGGAAACAATTAACATACTTTTAATCTATATATGTCGGTTAATATGTCTCAAAATTTCGATATCGTGCATGTCAAGTACGATGATCTCCCTCAATGTTGATTACTTTGATGTGTGTATTTTAAAGAAAAACAGCTAACATTACTGAGGTACTCATGTACTTTTATACTGTATTTAATGGTTTATGTACCTCAGCATTTTGATACGGTGAATGTCAAGTACGTTGACGTCCCTCATTGCTGATTCCTTTAATGTGGTGTTTTAATATGGAAACAATTAACATTACTAAGTGCCGTATTCCTGTATTTTTATACTATATATGTCGGTTTCTGTACCTCAAAATTTTGATACCGTGCGTTTCAAGTACATTGACCTCCCTCAATGCTAATACATTTAATGTGGTACTTCAAAAGAAACAGTTAACATTCTAAAGAGAGGTATTCATGTACTTTATACTATATTTGTCAGTTTATGCATCTCAGAAATTTGATACGGTGAATGTCAAGTACCTTGACCTGACAATCTCTAAATTCCATTTTAAATCCGATGACTCCCTATCCTGGTAAACTCGAAATCCTTTTTAATCAATTTCGTTAAATGATGCAGAATGATTGGCCGAGAAGCGTCATTTCAGAAAAAATGATTGATCTAGAAAATCTATCAACGCTTTCATGACACGCTGTTCAGAAATAAAAGAAATGAGAAATATATTAAACTCTTTGTTAGGTCTTCGGAAATGATGGATTATTCCGTTAGACAAAAATCTCTTTTTTTCCCCTCCTCCTCTCTCTTCCCATTTTTCATTTCTCAAAGATAAAAGCTATTTTCACGATTGTTGTCGACGTTCGTAAGCAGAAAGTGATGGAAATATAACGAGTGGAGTAAAAAAATGCTTTTTTCTGATCTAAATGACACCGACGGACGTAAAGTTGATTTATAAGGTACAAAACGTTTCGAAAGATCTGAAAAAAAATTCCAAAGACTTTTTGTTCGGAAATAACTATACTCCGTTCTAGTTTTCACATAAAAAGTTGGCACTGGTTTTTTCATATATATTTATATATTTTTGAAAGTATGAGTTATTGTTTTTGTAGTGAAACTTGTCTAGACGATAAACAGAATTAAATTTATGATAAAAATGGCAGAACCAGTTGTCTAGTACCATAATTTAAGTTTAAATTCATAAATAAAAATCATGACACAGTTGTCATCGCAAAACAACGTGTTAAATTATCTAAATTTTTTTTCAGATGTTGCTATTTGTATAAATTGTAAATGAATTATATGCTTAGCTTGATGAACCATTTGAGCTTTTTTCTTGGTGTTGACATTACAGTCACAGCAGTCATGGTCTCAAATTTTGCTGTGGCTTTGCCGAGTCATGAACTCCAATCCTCGGGCAAAAAAAGACCCATTGTGGGGTGATTGACGTTAAGTTTGTCGAGACTCAATGTTTTGAAATTTTCACGGTAGGGAAATTTAAAGAGTTACCTTCCAGTTTAGCGGTTATCCTCGTCAATTGACCTCAGTTCTGAAATATAAGGTTCATCTAAAGGTGGGAAAAGCATTCAGTCGATCGCGATCAACCGGTGAACCACCAAGACATTTTGGGTTGACCACCTGAACATTAGCAATTAGTAATTATATACCGAAATATTTAAGATCGTCAGTAAGTATGCAGACTCAAGTCTTCAACATAATATAACTACGAAAACTAACTTTAGATGAAAATGTTTTATTTTTTAATATGTTTGAATTGTTTCATAATAAATGCGTCATTTGATATTATTATATTTATGGCTATTATTATTATATTTGTATCTTACATTTTGCTTTAAGGTATCCGACAATGTTCAGAACCGTGATTTTGCAAAAGCGTATAAATGGATGATATTTATTATATTTAGTGTCACTTAGATTAGAAAAATGCATTTAAAATTGTTTTAAGAATAGTATTACAATAAAAAAATTATTTAAGTTCAATATTTTCTCTAAAATGAACATAGAATGACCAATTTTCAAAATATTCTCCTATTCTTAAAATATATTCCTATTCTTAAAATATATCTATAAAATATATTCTCTATTATAATAATATTTTGTCTGTATATAGCTCAGACCTATGTGCAAATGCTCAACTAGAATTTCTGAAATATATAACTTAGAAGTGGGTTTATCCATGTTTTATGACAACAGAAGGAAAAAAAAATTAAGAAAGACGCCGATAATTATTTCAAATGCTTGTAACTCTGAAAATAATGTGAATTTTTAAACAATCATAGTTGAGCCTCAGTACAGAGTTTTGAGCTATATACAGGCAAAATATTGTTAAAATAGATGCATTTCTCACAAAAGGAGAACATTTTGAAAAAAGTTTATTTTAAGTTACTTTTTTTGCCGAAATATTGTATTTAAATATTTTTTTTCTCAAAATGTCCTTGAAACAATTTATACATGTATTCTAATCTAAGTGACAGTAAATATCGTGAAAATTAAACATGTATGCGCCTTTTTAAAATCACGGTTCCGAAGTAAGTCGGATACCCCTTAAACACGGTTTTAAAAAAGTAAGTATTTTTTAATTTTATTTATGTAAGTAAATACATTTATGTATCGCATTTATTATTGAGTTATAATAAATATTGAAGACTTTGTTCTTATATATATCTTAAAACACCTACGCCAATGGGAAGACGGCAGCACCTTCAAAAAGGTTAGAAGTAGCCCGTTCCCTGAAAAAAGTCTGTCTTCCCCTGATCTATAATAACTCTAGAGTTCCTTCAAAGTGTACTTAAAGTGCGTATATATATATACATTAACGTAACTATAAAACTGCACGGGGACTATTGGTGACAAACCTTGTAATTTTGAACCATGGTCAAGTGACAAGCACGATACCTGAGCAGGCAACCTCTCCTTTCTAGCTTCCACACGACTCTAACTGGAGGAATTTGAACCCAGACGAACTTAACGTGCATCGGTTCTTTCTACATATAAGGCCTTCAGCGGCACTAGTTTTGAACTCATGAATGCCAACCACGAGACCGTTACTTTTATCAATAGTCTACCATGGCCTCTTAAAGTGTATTTAGATGAAGACTCTTGTGATGCTGAATAAAAGTGAACTGTACTAAGCACAATTTGGCACCAAGTTTAATTTAAAGGATTGTGTTTAGGCAAAACAATGCCGCCCCTCTTAGAATGGTGGCTATGACACTCGGCATATAATCGAGTAGGCTAGGATTCAAATCCCGAAAAAGCCATGGATGTATTCTTCGGGAAACGAAGCCTTACTTTCGCCTGAAATGGATTCACGTCTCGAATGGAAAACAGCGCACCTCTTCTGTTCTATACTGGGATCATCGCTTATAATAAAAAGTCTATATTCTTCTGTGTTTGTATTGTATGTCAACGTTCATCCGTCTCTCGTCTTTCGTATGTATCCAAGTATGAAACACACGACAACAACAGACAAAATAATTTGTTATTTCTATCATAGCACTGATTCCCTTAAATAGATTCAGATTCATCGTTCTTATATATCAATACGATTTTTATACTGATGAATATTCCGCAAGCATAATTCATTTAAAATCACTCAGCCCAATTAGGGCACAGAGCTACTTTCGATCTAACTAGAAACTGGGTTCACACGATTGTGCCCCAATAGAATCTATAAAATTATATAATTCACAAACTTACCATTTTAACTTTAGCTTTGATTGTAATAAATTTCAGGTATCTGACTACGTTCGGAACCGTGATTTTTAAAAAGCGCATAAATGGATAATTTTCATGATATAAGTGTCACTTAGATTAGAATACATGTATAAAATTGTTTTAAGGACATTTTGATAAAAAAAAATATTTAAATATAATATTTGGGCAAAAAAATTAACTCAGAATAACCTTTTTTTCAAAATGTTCTCCTTTTATAAAAAATGCTTCTAAAATAATAATATTTTGTTTATATAATGTGAAGCCTTCTCCCTAGAATCTGAACTATTTGTTTTTGAAAAATTCACATTATTTTCAGAGTTACAACCAATTGAAATCATTATCGGCGTTTTTTTCTTAAAATTTCTCCCCTCTGTTGTAGTAAAATATGGATAAATCAACTTTTAAGTTCTATATTTCAAAATTTCTAGTTGAGTCTATGTACAAAGATCTAAATTATATACAGGAAAAATATTATTATAATAGAAGCATTTTTCTCAAAAGGAGAATATTTTGAAAAATTGGCATTCTATGTTCATTTTTTGTTAAAATATTGTACTTAAATAATTTTTTTTATTGTAATAATATCCTTAAAACAATTATATATATATTTTTAAATCTAAGTGACACTAAATATAGCTTTTGCAAAATCACGGTTCCGAACATATAGTCGGATACCTTCATGAGTTACCCATATTTTAAGTTTAACAGATAATATGTATAGGTGTGCATTTCTTATTAATGTAAACATTCCGTTATTGAAAAGCATTTGCCTGGTTGATTTAAACTTATATTACTTTAGAACCACATAATAGCGATTAAAAAACCAAAATTCCTCATAACTCTTTATGCTGTCAAATACATATAAAGGACAACACCTTAACTGATACGTAAGTACATAAATTTCGATTTTGCTTCATTTGATTCACGTTTACTTGGTATGGAAAATTTGAGAGTGGGGTACACGCTCAAGTATCATCCTCGTCACTTGACCATAGTTTAAAATTGCGAGTGAGTGGCATATAAATAGCTCTCAAGTTTGCTTAAGAACGATTTTTGTTGAAAATGGAGCTATGAAAACAATATAAATTGGCCAATGTGGTTTCTTCCCAATTTGTAACCCAGTGCGTTGTTATATTGCGGTTTGGTTTTTACGAGCTCTGGGTGTGTGGTATTGCATATTTAAAGTAGTTTTTTGGAGATCATATACATATTTTATGTTTTATCATACTGCCCATATATGATATATATATTTCAATTATCACTATAGTTATTTACGTTTGTATCTACTCATTTGTTTGCGTTCTTTGTTGTAGAATTATTATTGCTAATAGAAATATTGCAAAAGAGCATTGTTAGAATAATTAATTTTTTAGCAACTTGTTTTATTGTCTGTGTCATTCAGTACTGTTTTTGATTTTAATATATTTCAATGGGGGCCTAATTTAGGTTTTTATATATTGTTATAGTTAGTTATTTATAGACAAAAAATTTATAATTAGTATAATAAGAATAATTAATATCTTGTAAAATAATTAAATCAATATATATTTTAAAAAATATTTAAGAAGCTTTTATCAATAAAAAAGATTTTTTTCTTGAGCAGCCATTTTTTCATGTGCAAGCGGTACATCACAATTAATTGTTCAATAAACATTTTTAATCGATTTTTTATATTTCAAAGGAAATAATTGTTATGTAACGAATGATTTAGTGAATGAAAATATCAAACCTCTTTTATTATTTTAAGCTCTAAGAAAATAATTATTGTTAAAATAATGAATATGTTATTTTTGTATCATACACCTTTATTTTCGTCTGGTACATGGTTACATGATTTACTAAATACAGATGAATGAAAAACTATAACATTATAATAAAATACTAAAATATTTTTATCATACAGTATTTTTTGTTTTTAATGTTTTTTTAGTGAATGTAAACACACACACACATTTATATATATATATATATATATATATATATATATATATATATATATATATATATATATATATATATATATATATATATATATATATATATATATATATATATATATATATATATATATATATATATATATATATATATATATATATATATATATATATATATATATATATATATATATATATATATATATATATATATATATATATATATATATATATATATATATATATATATATATATATATAATATATATATATATATATATATATATATATATATTTATATATATATATATATAGAGAGATATATATATATATATATATATATATATATATATAGAGAGAGAGAGAGAGAGAGAGAGAGAGAGAGAGGAGAGAGAGAGAGAGAGAGAGAGAGAGAGAGAGAGAGAGAGAGAGAGAGAGAGAGAGAGAGAGAGAGAGAGAGAGAGAGAGAGAGAGAGAGAGAGAGAGAGAGAGAGATAAACATTCACCAATCACATTCGAAAAAAACACAGAGACAGTAAAAGAACATACAATGAAGGACATTAGATTAAAAATTATAAAATGGATGCTGCAGTATTATAAACATTTCTGACTTAGGACAGCTAATATATAAAAGTGGGGTTGAACATGTTTTTTGACCAGCCAACCTTCCCCCTTTATGTAAATAACACTGAGCAAAAACCTATTGAAAGTAATGGATAGGAATATCTAAATCCATTACAAAATAGAGGTAACTTACCTAAAATTTGCACTTGAAAATGCAAAGCCCGCGCTAAATCTGAGTGCAATAAATAAGTTATTGCCAGATTCTGGACCCTAATGCAGATTCAAAGAATGAGAATGGCTGAAATATAGCACTTAACAAAAATATAAAAAGAATAGAAAAAAATTAATAAGAGTTACGAAAAATCATAACTTTAGAGTCACTAGAGAATATATGAATTAAATAATAATAATAATTTTAAGTAATAATAGAATATGGAGGTAACTATAACTATGAAGTGTTTAAATTTATAGTATTAAACTATCTAAGAATTTTTAATCCTTACAATATTGAATAGCTTTATTCCTAGAACTATTAATAAAATGAATTGGGTATTTCTGGTTTAAGCAATATTTAGTAAAATGTTTAGAGTTATTTATTATTTCTGATTTTTTTTTGACACTAGAAATTTATTGCGTTGTATATAATTAATAATAATATTTCTAAATATAGAAATATGTACATTACTCTCCCAATGCGGAACTTTTAAGATATTGAAATTAAAATCTTCTCTTTTATCATAAATATTAGAAACTATTACATTATCTATTAATTTGATATGTATGTTGAGAAAATTTGCTTCATTGTTATTATTTGTCTGTATTAAATTAAGATATTGTGGATAAAAATTAGAATTAGGTATAAAATTGACTTGCTTGCCAAAAATGATTATGCCATCTATATAACGATAAATATAATATTTAGAATTATTAACATAACTACTTTCAAAATAATGTAAGTATAAATTGGCTAGACAGTTGCTCGCAGGGCCACCTTGTGAAAAACCTTTAATCTGCAGATAATAGTTACCCTTATGAAATATATAGTTCTCTTTGAGTACCAACCTAAGTAGTGAACTAAATCTATCATAATTAACATTATTAAATAAATTATTTTTAAGCAAATTTACAAGTATATTAATCATATCATCAATATCAATAGAGTTAAAAAGATCTTCAAAATCTAAACTATAGATTGAATAAATCTTTTTATCTTTCATGTTTTCAATAAAAGATTTACTATTTTTAAAAATGGTTGTGGGTTTAAAATTATTTATTGTATCGTGTAATATTTCGTGGAGAATTTTGCTTGTTTTGCTGATATATGCATTAAATCCATTTGTAAATGTCTTAAATTTGACTGGGAAATTTGGGAGTAAGAAATATATGAGGAAATTTAAAACTATAATTAATTTGAATTCTTAATTGTTTATGAAAAGCCAAAATTTGATTTTTTATTTCTCTATCAGAAAATGATGACTTAATAAATGCTGTATTATTATCAAAATAACTGTTGATCATTAAATTATAATAGTATTTACATATGAAGGCAAAATTACCTGGCACTTTATCAACATAAACTATAATGAAATTATTTTGTAATTTTTTAATCTGATTTTTAATATCATTAAAAAAGATTTTATTATCTGTACCAAAGTTATATTTATTAATCTGCTGTGTAATATTACCTTTGAATTCTGTGAATGCCTCTATAGGCTTACTATACTTAAGAGCTATTTTGTATATAAATTGCTCAACATCCTTATATAACTGTTTTTTTATAATTTTATTATTATTCGAAATCATTAATCTAAGACCAGTACCTTTACGCATTATGTTTCTAAGATTGTTGTATTTTACAATATTGAGGTCACCAGTAACAACATGCTTGTGATGTTTACCTATGAATTCTTTAAAGTCTTTACATTAACATATTAAGTTTTCTTGCTTTATAGGCACATTACAGTTAAAAATTGATCTACCTATTTCTTTATTGTATTTAAAAGCTTTTTTAATATTAATATTTTGTATTGGGAAATAATATTTGTATTGGCCTATATATATATATATATATACACTGGTATACAAAAATTAAGGACGAAGTCGAAAAATTAGCATATCAGCTGAACGAAGAGGCAGAGCGGACAGAAAGACCAATCAGGAGATTAAGTAAGGGGATGTACGGTAGCACATGCGCAGATATGCAGGTAGACGTAATGGAGGAGTGTCTAAGTAGTATAAAGCATGTTGTCGGTGTAAGATCAGTATTTCTGGCAAAGAGATTGCACGTCGTATAGCAGTTAAAATCACACCGAGTTGCTGCCTCAGCGAGAAATGGCGAATAATCAATCTGTTAGACGACATCTGGATGCTTTTACCCGAGGTCGAATCATTGGGAAGTTGGAGGAAGGCCGCAGTGTGACAAGTGTGGCTGAACAGTTCGGAATTGCTCACAGCATCGTTTCACGACTTTGGAGACAATTTCAAACTACAGGAACAGCTATCCGGGGGTTCAGTAGTGGTCGTCCACGAGGAACCACACCCGTAGATGACCGGTACATTGTCTTACAGGCCAGAAGAAACAGGCGGCAGACAGCGGGAGAAATAGCTAGACACACGACACAGGCGACTGGACGACTGATATCGCGTTTTACCGTGGCCAGAAGACTGCACGGTGGTGGTCTGTTTGCACGACGCCCTGTATGGTGTGTACCTAGAAGTCAGGGGAGATCATATCCCCTACTAAAGACCGGATGTTTCTTGTTGGACACCCATCACAGGGATGTTTCAGCCTTCAGTCGCATTGCGCTCCATGCTACTTTTTCAATCAAGCGTCTTTTTATCCCTCTTATTTCTCTTTAATTAAGTGTTGCTTACATTACACATGTCCTAACACATGTACCTTTAACGCCTGTCCATCGGAGAAGGCGTTCTCTGTGGTGCCGGTAACACCGGGATTGGAGAGACAATGAAGGGGGACGAGTACTCTTTACAGATGAGAGCAGATTCAGTTTGAGTAGCGATTCTCATCGCATACTCATCTGGAGAGAGTGGAGAAGCCGCAATCATCCCTCGAACATCATTGAAAGGGACAGGGATGGAGGTCGCGGTGTTCTCGTTTGGGGAGGCATCATGCTTGGTAGTCGTACAGACCTTCACATCTTCGACGCAGGTTCAGTCAACGGGACCCGTTATTGTAACGAGATTCTTCTTCCATGTGTGCGTCTTTTTAGAGATGCTACGGGTCTGCAGTTCCTTTTCATGGACGACAATGCACCATGTCATCGCACAGTAGCTGCCGAACAGCTCTTAGAGAGTGAGGATATTGAACGTATGGATTGGCTGGCACGATCTGTTGATCTCAATCCCATCGAGCATGTATGGGATTTTCTAGGCAGACGCTTGGCAGCTCGTACCTTACCACCAGTAACGATTCGGGAGCTTCGATTAGCGCTGCAAGACGAATGGGCAGCAATGCCTCAACAACTTATTGACACCCTCATTCTCAGCATGGGCAGACGCTGTGAAACCTGCCTAGCAGTCAGGGGAGATCATATCCCCTACTAAAGACCGGATGTTTCTTGCTGGACACCCATTACAGGGTTGTTTCGGCCTTCAGTCGCATTGCGCTCCATGCTACTTTTTCAATCAAGCTTCTTTTTATCCCTCTGATTTCTCTTTTAGTAAGTGTTGCTTACATTACACATGTCCTTACGTATTGGGGATCTTCCGGTATTAAATGTGTTGATTTGGAAAGCTTTTGTACAAAGTTATATTGAAAAAACCGTCTTGTCCTTAATTTTTGCACACAAGTGTGTGTATAGCCATTTCCCCATGCATATATATACAAAGTGTTTTTTACACGTACATATGTTTATCCAAACAATCAGAATAAAAAATAATTTCAATAGCTCTATGTAATTAAGCTCGGCTATAGAGAGATAAAAGAAACGTGTCTGACAATAGAAAAATGTGAAAGAAATTTCGAAAGGGGAAATGTAATGGCGTTCATACAGAAATGATACACACACAACAGAAAGTGCTGAGAACTGGAGGAGAAGGGGAATTTCCGTGAGAATATGTTGTGCATTCAAAAATGTTCGTGCAATGAAGGGGGCAAATGAAGGGAAAAGAAACCAGTCACACGGTGAAAAGAAGTGAAAAAATTCCGAAAAAGGTAATTTTAATGACATTATTATAGCAATACACATCGTACGCGTACACACCCGCACAAAAGGGCTGGCGTCATGAAGGAAAGAGACAATTAACGTGGAAATTAAGCTATACACTCGGTAAAAGCCCGTGCAATGACGGGCTAAGCAGAGGAGAAAGAAACTAAAAAGTCAAAGTAATTTCAAAAAAGAAAAAGGGAAGTGCTTATTTTGTGAAGGGAAAGCTTAAAAAAATAGAGAAAACCCGTGCAACGCCGGTTCATGCAGCTAATTAATGTACATAACTGTGTTTTATGTGTGAATACACTATGTGCTATAAATTAACCAAAATTCCATCATTCCTGGACCGAAGATGTTATTAGATTTTATTTTAAATGATGGATATGCAACAATTCTAATAGGCAATAAAATAATCAATCAACTATTTTATGTGTGGATTAAGATCCCTCCCCCTTCCTTCCTTGAGATGTTCTCCGCAACTGTCACATACATGTGAAGCTCATCACTAACCACTCTCTCGCTTAACCATCCAGATACGGTAGTGGTTAGCAACATTAAATACTGTGTCGAAGGGCTTGTGTTCGCATCTCTCCCCAAGAAAGCATGAGTGTATGTATGGCATGGGGGCCCTCTTAATATTCAGTGAGCCTAAAGTCATATCGAGAGGTTGGTGGTAGGGCATGAGAAACAGGAGACCCCAGATCCTTCTCCCGGGATCTTCTCTCTTAACATAAGTGTGAAACAAAGTAAAATGTAACTGTCAACTAAGTGGTACTCAAAGCTGGGACTAACAACTGTCGTAATCCAGCTCTTTCCACGATGAACTTCGTGGGATAAGTAACAGCAAGGATTAAGATGCCGAGTTTGATATATCTTCTAGATAACTTAATTGCCCAATATAATGGTGGTTTCAAGGTTTTAAAATTTAGACTGAACACCTCTAGCATTGAAAATCATGATCATTAAGAATAATGCGTCCACTGAAAAGTTTTAAGAATTAATCCATAATATTTCCTGTGCATTTGTTTCAGATTTTTCAATACATAGCCTTGTTAGATTATAATTTGATTAACCTTATGTTAGCCCTTTTTTATTCATGAATTCATTAATATCTCTCAATTTTGTTCATAAAAGATTGTACTCCTCAGAAAATTCATTTTAAGAAATAATTAAATTAATTTAAACTAACATATCAGAAGAGAAAATTTGGATTTCAGTATTTTTACACAGATTCACACTTTATTACAATTAAAAGTACATTCTGGAATAATAAAATACATGTGGAGAATTATTTATCTAAGCTGAGTATAGAATTATTAGAGCTATTTTTAATTTATATAAGACATTAGAACGTGTTTACCTCACGGAAATATATACCACAGGTTAAAACCTTTGTCTACCGCATTATGATTTACTGCAGTTTTTTTTCATGCAATACATTTTTTTTTTTAATCACTACATTGAAAATTACGGCTTTTGCGTAAACAAAATACTCAACTTTGGGAAATTTAATCCGTTAGAGATAATTAATGATTTAAAGATATACAACTGTAAAATAATTTTACACAATGTTCAATTAAAATAAATAGTCAAATCGTGTTTTTTAAGATCTTCATTAACATACCTAAAATATAAGACACTTACTTTTGACTTTAAATATTTTCAGAACAAAAACGAAAATATTCGCAATTCGTTAAAAACGCAGTCAGCTGAAAACGTAATTTCTGTTATAAAACTATTCACCTTCCCCTTAAAATACTCATCACAGAACCCGTACTGTCATATATCTTGGAAGAGTGGATTTAAGGCTGCTTTCGGTTAATGTTAAAGAATAGGACCCGAATTAGGTACATTTTTTCAGTTATAAAAGAGATAAAAAATTAATATTAATATTATTATACTATCCCTTAGAGCAGTGTTTCTCAAACTGTGGGGCGCGCCTGGGGGGCGCGGTACTCCTGCTAGGGGGCGCGAGCATATTGAAAATAAAGGGTTTAAAAAAATAATTTTTTGGAATGAAGAAAAACAAAATGCTTTCTGACTTAATAAAAAATGCACATTTACACTGATATAATTTATATATATCATCTGGTGATCATCAAAAATAAAACATTCCACTTCAAAAGTTCATTAGCTCTCTTTGATCCTATAACCAAATAAAAAAGACATTTTGTTTGCTTTACTGTAATCACACGATGAGTGATTTTTTATTACGTTTCTTTTAACCCCCTAAAATGCTACTTTTGAGTATCGTATATTTGACCTTCAAACTTACTGGTATGTTTCACTCCATCTGTTTTTCTTTTAGGAAAGTTGTAAATAATATTTTTTCTGTTGCTTTTTTTCATGTGAATGAGTTATATGATATATGGATAAGCATATTGAGTACTTTGAATGATTATTAGGCCAACATATAATGCATTACGGAAAACTTTTACGCAATTCTTTTTTAGAACTAATATCCATATGTTTTATTGAATAAACTTTTAACACGGGATCGGTCGCGCGATGCGCAGAGTCACCTGATGTTCACGAAATCGTTAATTCTGGGAAAACTGTTTATTTGTTACCACTGGCCTTGACTGAGTATCCTCCAATAAGGCAGTCTTAATGGGAACTAAAATGAATTTACCACATTTCGCCCTCTTTTTCGGGGAGTTTCAAACGTTTTTTTTTTTTTTTTACAATTAAGTTACTAGTTTTGAGCGAGTTCCCTGCGCGACCACTTTTGTTCAAAAATATTTTCTATGAACATGCTTTATGTCCTTTATAAAGGGCACGCAGATTTGGAACATTTTCATTAGTTTTATTGGATTTTTCTCAAAAAATCAAAGAAAAAATTGAAAAGTCCTTGAAATAGGTAAGTATATTTTCTCTTAATTAAATTATTCACTGGAATTGAGATTTTTATCGTGTATAGTAAAAATAATTATAAATTAAATTATAGTTTAAAAACAAATTAAAAAAAACACGCTTTTATAGTGAATCGAACTAAAAAGTAAAAAAAAAAAAAAAATAAAAATATATATTATTTAAAAGTAACATATACAAAACTTAATACTTATCTTGTTAATTTGTACAGTTTATAATTATGATCGTATTGTAGCTTCAGCAGCTCCCTCCCCCCAAAAATTGCATTATTATTGCATTCATTACATTATTATTTTGGGGGGCGATAAAAATTATGATTGAAAATTGGGTCGCCAATAGTTAAAGTTTGAGAACCACTGCCTTAGAGAACAACATATTTTATCATTCTTCACTTTTGTGACAGAGCTAAGCTATATCTTCTGGTATAAACTGTGTTTCACGTTTTTTTTCCTATATCGTAATGTTAAATGAGCTGTTCTTTCACTTGTTAAAATGAAAAAAAAAAATAATACTCACACACACAAGGAATATTTTGAAATTTTAGAAACGCTATACTGTTAATACATATGTTATAATGTTGCAAATTTTCATGAAAATTGAGTCATTTTTCTGTCTGCAAATGTGCTCCGCGTTTAATTCAGGCTCTCGTATTTTTGCCGAAAACACAGCCTTTACTGAAACTGAAAATTTTATTCATATATAATTACATTATTTTTCAACACTTTTTAAATGTTTGTTATAATGTACTAAAATATTTAAATGTTTTATCTTTATGTATATGCTTTCTACTAGGTTGTGAATATTATATTGTTTAATATCTTGGGTTCCACGAGATAATTTTATACTCCGTAATTAGCACAGTGTGTTTCATAACTAAATAATTTTCTAAAAGAAAATGCAATAGTTTCTAATTGTGGATAAAAAAACACCTATAATGAAGGAGGGGAAACAATGTTAATGTTAAAATCTAAATTTAAGCAAGAAAGTCTTCTAAATTTTGAATTGCACATTCATGCAAAGTACTCGAGATTTCTCACACAGCTGTAATAATTTTAATATCATTCAGAGCATGTTTTTAAATGAAATATATTTCTCAACATAATGATGGTTATATATATAAACAAAAAAAATTAATCTCAGAATATATGATGCGATTGCATTTCATCTCAATTCACCTAGACTTCGACAGTTTGTATGAAAAGAAGAAACAACATATCCCAGTCACTATGCATAATGCATGGATAGGCGACATTTGGATCACCAATTTGTATTATTAATGAGTAAACTATATTATAAAATTTCGATTAGAATTTCCTAATAATAAATGCAATACTTTTTTTATAATGAACTTTACATTAAGTACCTATTTCATGTTGATCTATTTAAATATTATTTTGAGATACATTTTTGAAAGTATGTGTGCGGAATGCGGTTCCTCGAGTACACTTTCTAGTTCTACGGGTTCCACGAAAACACCTTTAAGTTCTAGGGATTCTGTGAGTTGAAAAGAAAATTTTGAAGACCACTGCGATATACAGTATCCAAATTTTTAAAGCGAAAAAAAAATTGCAAATGACAATACGTTTTAACACTTTGTCAAATCGTGCCGATTTTATTAACCCGAATAAAACTTAATAAAGGGATGTGTAGAGAAACTGGGTTTATAAGATATGTTCTTCTCTTTCCCGCAAAACAATATCCTATTTACCAAATTCCAAAATCCGCAGCGCGAGAGATCATTCACTTCTCTAAAACTCCCTAATTCAATTCTTCCGGAAATAAAGATACATCTAATCCAGCCGCTTAGATCAGCAATAAACAAGCACCCTCCTCCACAGCAATCCCTGAAGAATTCTTTTGTTATCGACCCCCCCTCCGCTCTGCTCTTGCAAATGTGACATTTACTTCGTCTCACTTCCTACCCCCCACACCGAACGATCCGACATTCCCTGAGGAAATAAATCCGATAAAATATAACAAATCTTCTAATGAGACTTCGTTACAAACCGACCACCCTTTTCCGTTACAAAGCAAAAATATAAAGAGCTGAATTCACCAACCAAACTTGCTGGAACAAACAGACCCTCTGTGCGAGTCTATGTGTCTATTACAGATCTGGCTTGCATCCAGTTTTCTAATCAATAGCAGATATAATATATCTCGGCAGATATCTATATAAATAGATGGATATATATAGATAAGGTGGGTTTCTTGTTTTCCCAGATGGTTTGGGGAGTATATTATTCTACGGAAGAGACTAAAGTGTACCTGTGTTTCCCGTTCAGGGACGGCTTAACGAAGGGTTTTCGTTCTTGTTCTCCTCGGATGGGTTCTGTTTCGTTTGCTATGTTTTGGAAACTCGTTTCCAAGTTCTTAATCAAACAATTTTGGGAAGAGAGAGGTATTGCTTTGCTGATAATGCATTTTGGTAGTTATTAGTTGGTGTGTGTATTGGGATTCCGATAGACAACGTAGATGTTGGTATATGTAACTGCTGGGAATAACTTATGTGTGGCTTTATAAGAGAATAATTACTGTAGTAGCTTATTAACAAGGGTAAAATTTGTTAGTAAATTTGTGCATACGCTCTATGAAATTAATTTGAGGTTAAATGCCTCTTTGTTTCCTTCTGTCCTAGGAACAGCGTCAAATATGTTACATATATTTAGATAATATTTTCAAGATTACGAAAAAAGTAACTTTTCTAACTGTAGCATATTTTTAAGCATTTTGTTGTTATCGCATTCATACTTGAAATTATTAAAACGCGTATATTCGCAAACCTCCTACTAATCCTCTTGGGGAAATTTTTTTTTAAATAGCATTCTATTGAAAACTTTCTCCAGAAGAAGAAGATGCGACTTATGTAAATCAAGGTTTATATTTAAGCATTAACTTTTATGTTCGATAAAAACAGAGAGATAGGATAGGAGCTAGATGATAGAAGTTAGTGCTTAACGTAAAATAATAGAAAACTAGTCGGGTGTGATTCGTAGATTATTTGTTTAATATTCAAAATTGGAGATTGACGATTTGGTCAATTAGATATTTAAATCGGAATAGTGTCGGCTTGAAGTAAATTAACTTAGAACTAAATTTCGATTACATGGAACGTGTATTGCTAAGACGTTCCAAGAGAAAGTGATTCTGTTTATAATTAAATATGAATTATTTCGTATACCTTGCTTTTGCTCCCATAATTAAATAAAGTTGCATTTCCTAACCTGGATTGTTGCGATTTGTGAAGTTGTTGAGACTTATTAACAAATTATATTTGCTTTGACTGCCTAATCTTCCTTCTAACTTTCGTGCACTGATAGACAGGAGGTTCCATCCCTCACAAAATGAATTATATATAAGTAATATATGAGATAAATATATTAATGATACAGATTTATATGTTCTGAGTTGTTCAACACAAATCTGCACATTGACATTTATGGAAAAATAAATACAACCATACTCGAAAGGTGGTACTAAGTGACAATAGCGTAAGTAGAATTCGTGTAAGATAGGGTAAAATTTCGGATATAAATGCATATAAATTATTTTTAGTACGGATTGAAGACGAAAGAAATTAATAGCTTAGAAGAAAAAAAAGTGTTTAATAAAATATTAGACAAAACAAATACAAAATATCACACCGAAATTATTTTGTTGTAGAAGGTTTCATAAAATCTAACAAATGAGTCTATCGACTCATTTTTTTTTTGTCCTTCAAAATGTCCTCGCAGCATGCTAACATTTTTTCCCTTGTTTTGTTGAAAAAATAATCTCATCGCTGGAAAACATATTTTCTGAAATTTGTAACCCTTCTGTCAAATACCCAACCATCATTTAATCTTCTCATTGACCTCTCTAAAACTCAAGTTTTTAAATGTTTTGCTCTTTCTTATGCATTTCAATGGGTTTACCAATTGTGAGCTACTGATTTCGGAAATCCAGCTGTTCTGTAGAACGCGTCATCATTGACCACATCTAAATTTATTAATTGTATGAATAAGGATATGTTTAAATAAATCATGATGAGACTAAGCGTCGATTCCTAGCGATACGTCAGAACTTGTGCATTAGCTAACCAGGAAGCATAGAGAGAATAATTGAGTTGTGTGTAACACTCAAACACAAGACGAATCGATGAGATTTGAAAATCGCGTAACACAGGCTTCACGTAAGTCTGGGTAGCATTAAAGTCGGGGTATAACTAAAAATAAAAAACTTCATAACATTCTAAATTGCCTATCCATCAATAACATATTTTATCATATTTTTTTTCTATTCACACAAAAAATACACAAAATAATCATTCAATTATATTTTTATTGCATTACAAAATCCGAGAGTGATTTGTATCATTATTTAAATTAGTACAAATTTAATACTTTTAGATCATATATTTTCAAAGTAAGAAGAATGATATTCCGATAAAATGCTCATTGTTTACTAATGTCACATTCCAAAGCGACTTAATTTTGAACCACGATCAAACAAAAAGTGTGGCCCCAAACCTCATTCTCCGCAAACTTCTACGATATTTCATTGTGAGGTAGAATTGAATTTCTCAAAAGATTAACTTGTATTAGCCGAGTTTCCTTAGTAGCACCTAAACCTGACCCTCTAAAACTGCTATTTGCATAAATCAGTTACCATTATTATTTTTTATCGAATTTTTCTAATTAAATAAATATAAAGTTTTTATAGGTGAAAAGTATTATTTTAAATATATAATACAAAAATAAATATCAATAAACAAACTATTTTTTAAAACCTTTTTTTAACAGAATTAAGAGAAAAAGAGCAGTAAATAAATAAATCATTTTTAAGTTGGTTTGAAATAAGGATGTGTAAGAAGTTACATACGGGTTATGAAGGCACGCTTCGTAATTGTGAAACTAACCCGAATATAAATATTTAAAGAACTTAACTGGTATTTATGTTTCTTAGCTTTCAGGTAACATTAATCGAAAACTTTCAAGCTCAATTACATTTAGTGTGTTACAGATACAATTGAAAGTAACTCCTTGATGAACTCGAAATCATGACTCCAGTAGAACAACCCTAAATGAAAATTAATGGCTGTGACAATTTATTTAAAAACATGCAGATAAATTTTGAATCATTAATCGTTAAAAGTATGTCATAATATCACAATAGCTAATTTACTGCAGTACTTTTTAAAAAAAAAAAAATGATTACACACACACACACACACACATATATATATATATATATATATATATATATATATATATATATATATATATAGGCAACAAATTCAAATGTAATTATTATTTTCTCAAATTTCTAAAAGTGTTAAGGTATACGACTACGTTCGGAACCGTGATTTTGCAAAAGCATATAAATGGATAATATTTGGGATTTTTAGTGCCACTTTAATTAGAAAGTGCACATGAACGTGTTTTAAAAATAGTACTACAATACAAAATTATTTACCTACAATATTTTGACAAAAATGAACATAGAATGACCAATTTTCAAAATATTCTCCTTTTGCGAAATATTTTTCAATTATAATAATATTTCACCTGTATATAGCTCATACCTTTGTACATAATCTTAACTAGAATGCCTGAAATATATAACATAGAAGTGGGTTTATCCATGTTTTACGACAACAGAGTGGAGAAATTTTAAGAAAAAAACGCCGATAATTATTTCAATGGGTTGTAACTCTGAAAATAATGTGAATTTTTCAAAAATCATAGTTGAGCTTCTGTACAGAGCTTAGAGCTATATACAGGCAAAATATTATTATAATAGAACCATTTTTCAAAAAGGAGAACATTTCGAAAAAAAAGATTATTCTAAGTTAATTTTTTGCCGAAATATAGTATTTAAGTAATTTTTTTTTTTGTCCAAATCTCCTTAAAACAATTTTATACATGTATTCTAATCTGAGTGACACTAAATATCATGAAAACTATCCATTTAGGCGCTTTTTTAAAATCGCGGTTCCGAACGTAGTCGAATACCTTAAATAAATGTTTTATGTATTGTAATTTTAATGCTCAAATTTATTAATATCTATGGCTTAAAACAAAATGCAGTAAATTTCCTGACAATCGTAAATGGGCTAAGTCCATGTGACGTCATAGACATGTGCTAACGACAATCACGTGTTTCCAGTCTGTCACTTCATACTTTTGTGTGACTTTATAATCCCTTGATGCGCCAATCACATGTTTCAAGACTGTCAGTTCATACATTCATGTGACATCCTAGTCACATGATAAATTCAAGTGATCATGTTTCCAGTGATTCAGTTAATGGGTTTTTCTGTTTGTGTCAAGATTTGCTTTTTACAGAAAGGTCCTTTTAAAAAGTTCTTATTTGTTAACAATAATAATGTGCACAGAGAAACAAAATGCATTTAATTTAAAAGTGCACGTACAGTATTAATTGTGCTTTTCAATTCTTATTTTTAATTTACACTCTCTATATATTTATTTATTTATCTTGCTGGAATTTTCAATCGTTAACAAAATACATTTTAAAGCACTCGATTGAGCTGAAATTTTAAATACTCGATTATTTTGGATGACAATATAATAATGTTATTAATTTAATAAAAAATAATTGATCAAAATTAATTATTTAAAGAATTAAAAATACAGTCCCGTTGGCGACTTAGCGACCATTGTGGCTACTTGCGTCAAAACTAGGAACATTTTTCTCCCATTTCTTAAAGCATTCAGTTGAACTGATATTTTATATACACGATTGTTTTGGATGACATTACGATACTTTAATGATAATTAATATATATTAATTACCACTTAATGTTGTGATTCTGTCCTATTATATACATATTTATATATATTAATCGTAACTATTGAACACAAGGTAGCTAAAATAAATTTTTTTTGTTGATATCAATAGGAATTGACTTAATTTTTTTTTATATTACTTGTTAAAGTTGGAAAACCTTTTTGCAGAATTTTAACATTTAAACATCTTTACCCGACTATCAAATTTGAAGCTCTATTATTTTTTACAAGTAGAACAACAAGTACAAGTTAATGTATCTTTGTTTTGAATTCAAAGGATGACACGTGAATGTATTTACAATGTGATCGTCATTTATTTAGACAATTGTAGATTTTTTTTTTCTTTTTTTTTCTTTAAGAAACAAAAAGTTTAATTTATTTAAAAATAAGTGTTTCTATTTCATTTGCTTTATTTCATTTACCCACATAAATGCCCGCTTTATATATATAATAACAAAAAAATTTATGAAGAATATATGGAAATTTTCCAGTGACATTACCCCCAGAAAAATCACTCGACAATCATATAATTGTTCTCTCTTAAACTTTTAGACATACATCTAGCATAATTTTAACAATTGTATTTAACACTTTATAACCAAATATATATTACCTATCATTTACAATTATTACCATCGTAATCCTCACTATGCCATCGCACATTAATTCATATTAACGAAATACAGAGGCACAAAACAAACTTACTAAGTTTGCACGAGGGAACAAACATAGTTCATCCACGGAAGAACAATGAACCCCAAAGTGGCAACAACGGACTCATAAAAGGTCAAGCAGCGTTTGCCCCAGAGCAGTGACGGGAGACTACAAACATGGGGCGCCCGGACATTTTGCATGGACATCCGAGTGTTTGGGCGGAAATAATGTCTTCCCTAGAAAGGAAATTGCCCCACAATTCAATTCAAAGCACGCATGGTACCGTTTGCTCAAAACTCGTGCGCTTGTTGCGAAATGGCACCACGGTTATTAGAATCGCTGTTTGTTCGTTGCCCACTTGAATAGGAAAGGGTCGTTTCCGCTGAGTCTCGGATGGCTATTGTCTTGCAAATATTTTCTCTCTTTTGTTTTGACTGTAACTACGTGGTGTCCTGGATTTTCTGTTAACAAACATATTTCAGAGGGCCTGCAGGGGAAGGAAGAGTTAAGGGAGATATCAACAAGTTTTGAATACAAATAAGATTTTAGAAACTAGGGCGAAAAGTATCGGAGAGATTGCTATAGGAGATTTGAAAAGGGATTTTTTCCTAGATGAGTTGGTTAACCACATTTTGAAATTACACCGCATTCCAAATAAAATATTCGAGCTATGATAGTAAATTTAAACAACTATGCTAATAAAATAGTTTATACTTAAAATGGATTAAATCGATTGATTGGCAACATAAAGCTATTCTCCTCTAAGTCTGTTCGAAAAAACTCAATATTCATTGTTTATTAGGCATAGGTTTTCGAATTATAATGAATTCATAATGAATAACGACACAGATTCGCCATTCGAAAGCATGGGTGTTTTGAAATGTATAGTGCCTTTGCTCCATGGAGACACTCTTAAAATTCGTCAAACCAAAAGTTCACACTAGAAATTTGTGATAGGCGAAGAAAGGTGAAAGGCCTCCTGACCACTCCACAGTAGGTGTGGAGTGGTCAGGACTTGGTAGGTCCTTCAAAATTGGGGGAGGGTGGATGGAATCAAGTTGTCGCAACTCGGAGTTTGTAGGTGCAGTTTGGGACGTCGAATAATCATGCATGGTTACAGACATAATTACTTTTATTACAGATTAATTAATTTATCATCAATTAAAGATAATAGAGGGAGCAATCCAATTTAGTTCTCTAGTTTAAACTTATAGGACAATTAATTAAAAATTTTTCCGTTTTATTTCGATAGTAGAGTGCTTGTCAGATCTTTCCTAGGTTGACTGTGGTCCAATTCAAAACTTCTCACAGACTTCCTTGTCTTCGAACGGCAATTCTTTCAACTCACTTATGGACTAACTCTAAAACACCCATTGCCAGGGTTTAAATATCACACAAAGCATGAAATTAAGTTCTCTCTACGGAAAGCGGTTTTAAACTTAAACCACAAATTAAGAAGAATTTCTCCATGAAGATTAATAAAAGGACGACGATAGAACCCGTCACAACCTGCATTCTGCGCAATGCTGTGGCTAACGACAGATGCAATCTAGAACCTTGCTACGATGAATTGTATGAGTCTCGATCTGATACAGTCGATCGGGTGACATTAGAAACAACAACAGCAACACAAACCTGTATCTCTCCTACAGTACACCATCGTGTAACCAACCAGACTAAGTTCTTGAAGAGGGGTGGATGTGTAGTTCGAATTTAATTTACCTCAATTAATTATTGCTGCTAAGCTCTTTGCCTCATAGTTTTCGTAATTTTTTTCATAAAACGTTCAAAAGCACACAACTAATCTTTTTGGGATCATGGTAGAACACGTTGTGGTGGAATTATCCTAGTAGTGATGGTCACGAGCTCTTGACCGGCGTGTCATAATTTCAAACTCTGGTGTAACTGAAGACCCAACCTATAGAGGAGCTGATGCATGTTAAATCTGTCGAAGCCGAAATCCATCCCATGACGAGGAGTGGCTGTTTGGAGAAAAGTGTACCACAACTCATGTATCATCCTTATCTCTTGTACATGGTGCAGAATTACTAGGAAAGTTGTCAGTAACTTTCCTGTTGTTTTATAGTGAGACATTGATAAACACTCACTCACTCAGAATTTATAAAAATTTTCTTAGAAATCACATGATTTTATTTAAGGTAACGCGTATTACGATTTTTACAAAGTATCGTGCATCCCATTGTGTATATGTGTTTTATTTCAAGAAATGTAAGCTACGTTTCTTCTTCCAGTAAAAAAAATCAATAAAAATATTTATTTGATGGTTTTATCTTTATTTCCAGCATACCTGAACTATGTACCTCATAATCCCAAAATGTGTAGGAATTTCTTTAACAACAACAATGAGCTTACTTCAGTGTTACAACGTTTTGTTTCAATCACACTCTACTAGTGGTAAAGACTAAAACAAGTTAGGTTAACTACAGTAATTTGTCCGTAATTAATAAGTAATTTGACTCAGAAGGCGATAGATTACACCCACAGTGTACTGCAATTTATTTTCTGAGTACTGCAATTTGTCTCTCAGGAAACTTCCTTCACGTTGTCCAATAAAAACCCCAAGTCTCACACTATTGGAAATAATACATGAAGTAGCATTCTATAACTCTATCTTTGTGTGTGTGTGTGCTTGATTACTATTTTCATTTAAGACAGCTTTATTTCTTTGATATTGATTTCTGAACCCATTGCCAAGAGTGAAAGAGAGTGAGAAGAATCTATAAGAGAGATATCTTATGGTGTCTTTATAACATGATTTCTATATTTTCAAGTTGTTACTTTGAATTATTTGTCATTAAAAGCTCTCGAATCTGTAAAACAAAAAAATTTTTATCTTGTAATTTTTTTTTAATTATATTAGGTTTATCCATTACCTTTCCTTAATTA
Source organism: Trichonephila clavipes (assembly GCA_019973935.1). Classification (NCBI taxonomy): domain Eukaryota; kingdom Metazoa; phylum Arthropoda; class Arachnida; order Araneae; family Nephilidae; genus Trichonephila; species Trichonephila clavipes. Next base: position 696,367 of record BMAU01019720.1, read on the forward strand.
TTGATTTTTAGAGTGATGTATTTAAAACCCTTTCTTTAAAATCTGTTGTTTTTTAGCATTACTAAATACCGTTTTCTGTAATCTAATGCACACAAATATAAAATTATTCAATTCCTACTATTACACTGTCTATATATTTATTTATTTGGGGGAATTTTCAATCGTTAATCAAATTCAAAGCGCTCAATTGAGCTGAAAATTTATATACAAGATTATTTTAGATGATAATGCAATAATTTAATTATAATTAATAAAAATTAATTGCCTAAAACGATTTTTTTTAATAATTACTAATACAGCCACGTTAGCATCATTTTTTGGTGACTTAGCGAAGAATTTGGTGATTTTTGTCAAAACTTGAAATTTTTTTTCTCTCATTTTAAAGAATTTAGTTGAACTGAAATTTTTTATACACGATTGTTTTGGGTGAGAAGACGATACTTTAATACACTGCTGGACAATTGCTATGGACGGATCACAAATTGCTATGTAGCATAACATTAAGCGAGACATGAGGCCTAGTAGGATAAAATATAGTTGCCACACTGTTCAGACATTAAAATAAAGAATATTTATTGTTCTGGAAAGTACAAAAGCTGTGGAACATCTGAAAGAAAAAAATGTTCATTTGATCTGCATACGGAGAAATGGAACAATGCATCTAAAAGTCAGCAGGCACCTTAAAGAAAGGTATCAGTACGGGATATGTCCACCGTGGAGTGTGATGCAACATTCCACACGTCGTACCATACTTTGCACAACATTATCCAGCAGCTGTTCAGGCAATTTATCCCATTCCTCTGTGAGTGCACGGATGAGGGTGTTCTTGTTTGTCGGAGGATAGTTTCGACCAGCAACTTGCCTCCCCAAAGCATCCCACACATTTTCAATGGGGTTTAGATCTGGAGAACGCGCTGGCCATACAAGACGTTGAATACCCTCGCTGTCTAGACAATCCTGAACAGCGAGTATTCGATGACATGTTGCGTTGTCGTCCATAAAAACAAATTTATCACCGACAGCACCACGGAAAAGACGAACATGAGGAAGTAGAACTTCATCAATGTATGGTTGGCCCGTCATAGTCCCATTCGCAACCACATGCAGGCGCGTGCGGCCATTGATCATGATGTCGGCCCACACCATGATACTGCATGTCGGATATCGGTCCTTTTCCTGGATATTTTCTGGACGATAAGCAGTACCACTCTCGCTTCAGATCAGATGGCGTCTACAATCCGATGACAGACTGAACCTACTCTCATCTGAGAATAGTACGCATGCCCAGTCCTGTTCAGTCCAATTGTGATGCTCACGACACCATTGCAAATGGGCAGTACGGTGCTGTCTGGTCAATGGGACACACACAACAGTTCTGCGTGCGTATAGTCATCCTCCCCTCAAACGTCTGGCAACAGTTTTTCGGGAGATCTGCTTTCCTGAGGCAGCAAGAAACTGATTTGCCACCTGCTGAGCTGTGGTGCGCCTGTTCCTTTTTGCTGATAGGATGATATATCTGTCTTCTGCAGGCGTCGTACTTCTAACACGACCTCCCCCGTGCCGTCTACTACACATTCCAGTAGTTTTAAATGACTTCCACAGCCGTGAAACAACGCTGTGAGCGATGTCGATCTCCCTGACAACATCTGTTATTTTTCGCCCTTCTTCGATCTTTCCAATAATTCGGCCACGCATAAAATCATCTATGTGATGACGGGAAGACATGCCAAAAATTTTAAGTTCGTCTATAAAATCTTTCCTGTAAAACTTTTACTTGAAACAACAACTGTCCACACGCGTCAAAACCTTTAAAGCTCTTATGAAAACGCTATCACGTGATAAACAGACAAGGACAAAAAATTTGCATACTCATACTTCTTCTTACTAATATCCCGCACTTATTCTAATTTTCCACATTTTGCTTCCTTTCATTTTTTGGTTGCTATGGATGATAGTGTTATCCGTCCTTAGCAATTGTCCAGCAGTGTAGTAATTAATAAAAATTAATTACCACTTAATATTGTGATTCTGTCATATATATATATATATATATATATATATTTATAATAATTGTAACAATATATTAAAAGTTGCTGAAATAAAATTTTTCTTAGTCGATCTAAGTACGAATTGACTTAATTTTTTTATAATACTGTTATATAAATTTCAGAACATTTAACCCATTGTTTACCTGTGTCTCTTTTTTGTGACGCTTGTATTTTATTTATTTCTACCTAAGTAGTAGATCTTTTAGTTACTATTGCTGAGCTTAAATGCCGTACTGACTACTATAAAAGTTACAAAATCAATAAAAAAAAACGTTTTCAGTAATTACCCTAGTGTTAGAAATTAATTATTTAGCGCATCTTTTTTAGTTTTGCACTTGGCAGTTGCTCAATGGAGAGCAATATTTTTATGTGGATATGTTTGTGAGATTAATATACTGATGTCCGTGTAAAATTCAGTCTATTCTACATTGCCTGAGGTAAGTGAAAGATCAAATTATTTTATGCGTCGCAATAATGAGACAATGGCATATTACAATATCTAACAATGTCACATTTAATTGAAGATTACAACGAATGGGTGGCGTTGGCCTTCTGGAAAACCAAGTATCACTTTATAGAACACGAATAAGGTCAACGAAATGATGGTGGCCAATGTTGACCCAGATGATCGATATTTGTGTGGTAAACACATGGTGTGTATACAAAACTGCTAACCCAGATGAGAAGCTATCGCTTTTGGATGTTAGACGGAGAGAAGAGTGGTTGTATACTTCTCAGAGATAGCAAGATCAACGCCGAAACGTCGAGGACCTCAAGAAAATAAATTGATGGAAGGACGGATTAGCATACATACATCTACAGCTTGATCCTGGAAATTCCTTCATGATGCCAACTAAAACACAGAAGAGATGTGCGTACTGGAAGAATAAAATGATGAAAGTGCGTGGCAGGTGTAATGTTGGTGTCTATGGAACACACACATACACCATACACACACGCACAAAGTGTTTTGTTTCCTTCCACACAACATAAAAACACAATAGCATTCTAAGCTTCCTTTTTTTCTTTCTTTTTGTTTGTTTGTTAATCACCTAGTGTTTATTACGGTTTGTTGCATTGCTAATAATAATGTGGATTTTTATTGCGATAGGTTCAATATTGGTGTCTATTAGAGATGTTTTATTTCGTTCCGCACACCATAGAAAAACAATAATATCAGAAACTCTTTCCTTTTCCCTGGTGTTTATTATAATTTGTTCCACTACCAATAATATTGTGGAGTTTGATAGGATATAAGTGCAATGTTTGTTGTCTATATGTGTTTTGTTTCGTTCTACACACCATACAAACACACAAACCTTACAAACTCAATATAATTTGTCTCCCATGGTGTGTGTTGATTACAGTTTCTTGCATTACCAATAATATTGTGGATTTTGATAGTTTATTTGGCAAATGTCTCAAAAAAGGAATGGTGTACAGATTCTATACCAAAGCATACAGAAACTTGAAAGAATTCTTCCTTTCATATTTCTTTCGTGCAATTATATTATTGTATTTTGCTTTTGGAAAAATTAAAGAATAGAATTTTGCCATATAATGGGTTAATAATATTTGTTTTATGAAGGTATCGTGGTAACAAATTAGGGAAATTTCACAAAGTACAGCAAATGGTCTAAATACATTAAGATAAATTAAGTTCCTAAAAGATATTGCAATACTTTTCAATTTAATTTCATTAATTTAAATGTTAAATTGCTATAAATGTTACTTAGACTTAACCATAAATAAAAAAATAACCAGACAGTACAGTTTACAGGTTACCAAGTAAAATGTTAGCAATCTCTTAGTGTTAGAAACAAAGTTTGTAGAGTTAAACATTGTTTTAAGACACCATCATTCCTCTATATTTTTCAATATCACTGTTTTGAAAAAGAGAAAATAGTGCATGAAGAATTTAACTGTATAACTATAAATAATTTCTAAGGCTATAAAACGAATACTATAAAAATAGCAGAACAATCAATATATCTATGCACCTATCCATCTCTCTCTTTGTTTGTGTGCACCCGCTCACTTCGCTGGGTATTTTCATAATGTTGAATGAAAAATATTCCTATCTAAGTCATAGAATTAAGCGTTCTATTGTATTAAAAACATTTTAGGGATGAATTTTTGGAAAAATTTTTCTATTGACCTCTACTACATGAAAGGAACGTGCTTATCAAATTTCAATTATGTAGGCCAGTGTTTCTCAAAGTGTGGAGCGCCCCCCCCCCTGGGGGGAACGATAAACCTACAAGGGGAGCGCGAGCATATTGAAAATTTAAAGATTTAAAAAAATAACCAGAAAGAAGTAAAACAAAATACTTTCTTCCATAATAAAAAAAATACACAACAACACTAATATAATTTATGTTTATCATCTGGAGTTTTTCCATCATCAAATAGTTATCTTTGATCCGTAAGCAAAATTTAAAGAAAAAAAAACGTTTTGCTTAATTTGCTATATTTCCTCAATGAGAGATTTTTTTATTACGTTTTAACATAAAATATTACTCGTTAAAAGAAAAAACGAAACTCATACCCTGAGAAAAATTCTAAGAAGATAAGCAATTCATCACTTTAATTATTATTGAAATACTGCACATTAGTTTTAGAAAGAAAATGAAGACATGATTCTCGTTTCAGCCAGGCAGCGTAATACAATTGTTGATCATTTGATTGACTTTAAACTTACTAGTATAGTTAGTTCTACATTAGCTCCGTCCCATCTTTCATGCGTTTGTTTTTTGCTTAGGGAAATTGTTAATAATAAAGAGTTTTACGATATTTGGAAAATAATTGATTGATTTGAAGGATTATTGGGCCAAGATTAATTTTAGAGTATTTTTAAACATTTAAAGCATAGTGAAAATTTTCAGAACATCCGTATTATTTTTCTGAATACACTTTTAAGCCGGGAGCGGTGACGCGGGGGCATCTGTGATCTCTAGTGAAGGAAGTTGAAACTAGTCAAGCAAAAGAAGAACCTGCTGAAAGAATGCATATTACTCATGATTGAGAAACGCGATGAATACGAAACGAAAGGAAAATCTTCAAATGCTTCCTAAAAAACTCCATCAAGTAAATTATGAAGTCATAAGTGTACCACAAGGTTCAGTTCATCTTGTCAAAAAGACAAAAGAAAGAAAAAGTTCAACTTGCTAGTTTGTGATCACCAATGGTGTCACGATTTTGAGCCCAGTACCACAAAAGACCCGCCGTGTAGGGGTGAGATGTACGTTAAATCTATCGAGAGCTAAAACGCCCTCTTGTTGTAGTGGTGTGGTAGTTAAAAGAAGCCAGCTCAAATATCCTCCTCATCACTTGCCCATGGTTAAAAATTACGAGGTCTGTCTCCAAATGCCCTCGTGTAGCTGAACAGTGGGACGTTAATATTCACTCACTCGACCATGAAAGCTCATTAAAACTACAATTACTTGAACAAAATACGACAGCTTTGCCAGAAAATAACATTTCTGTAATATTAGTGAAATGTGTCTCTGTAAAGCGTCCTTTATTAAGGTCTTGCACTTTTGAATCATTTTAGTCCATGTTTTATTGGGTTTTTCTCAAATCATCAAGGAAAAACTGAATAGTCCTTGAAAGACGGTAAGTATTCTTTCTCTTAATTAAATTATTCACTAGAATTCCGATTTGTATCTCGTGTACAGTAAAAATAATTATAAACGACTGATCGGGGTGACTGAGTCCCCCCGCACTACCAATAGTGTTAGTATCAAGATCGCACTTGCTCCCGGGTTAAGACCTTTTGAAGTCTTCTCGCTTTAAGTATTAAAAAGTAACACAATTATTTTTCATCGGAATTTTATATTCTTTTTCATTATTTAACATTAATTCTAAATGCTGATTCTGTGTGGTTGAAAATTACAGTTCTTTTAAAACTATTTACAATTTTAGCATTTTTCTAAAAAAACTCATTTTACTTTTTTGTATACAATATCATGCACGCAGTTTACTCTCCTTACAGTTCAGCTATTATATCAAGAATAATGTCTTATTTTTTTAAAAAATGTACTCGTGCGAAGGGCCGGTGTTTCAGCCAGTTACGTTTAATTCTTAATGCTAAATTAGGAACAAGTTTAATAATTATTAGTTACTTCCATGGGCTTGTGTTGTAGAGCAAAGTTTTTCAAAGGAAGGTTTAATATTAGAAATTGACACTCTGAGTAATTTGTCTATATTTAGCTGAGATTTATATTTTGTCTTCAAGCAGCCACCGCATTAAATCCGGTTTAACAAAGGTAGGATGTTAAAAATGGTAAAAGTATACGAAGTGCTTTTGTTTTCAGTGCAGAATCATCATCCATCTCTACTAAAATTCTAATTCAATCTCCATTCACTTTCACGTGTTGTTCTTCAGATTTGTAAGTTTTAACACATAACAAGTCGGGGCTTTCCCCCCCCCCCATCATTTACTTCAGTATTCGTAAATCCGAAATTTAAGTATTTTTGAGAATATTTCCTTGATTTAATTTTCGGAACCATGCTCGTCTGTGTACTTGTTGATCCTTTATTACCGTCGAGTGTTTGCTTACGACTTAAAAATGTATGTATGATTTTGTTTTACTCTACATCTGTGAATACTTAATTACAGTGAATTACAATTAACGTACAGATTTAAGAAATTACATTCATGCGCTAGATTCGGTAGCTATAGAAGTATGAAGTCGACCAAAACTGTCTGGAACTGTACAAGAAAAAGCATTTTTACATGTTTTGCGCAGGCGTCCATTAGGTTGCCCAGACTCACGCAAACATACCCAATAATGCAAGATGTGAAGGATATGATAGAGAGCAACACAGACTAGACTATTTTTCTAATGACTTTTGTACTTTGAGAAATGGATGTTGAAAGTAATAAATATTTAATTAAATATATCATTTTGCTATCTGTTCCATTTTAAAAATTAGAGAAAGAAAAATAACATAATAATAAGTAATATATATATATATATATATATATATATATATATATATATATATTTTATGTAATATTCTTAAAATATATATATTACTTAAAAGTAACATATACAAAATTTATACTTATACATTTTATAATCGAGATCGCATTGTGGCTTTAGCGTTAAAGTGCATTTTTATTGCAGTAAATACATTATTGTTGTACAGAGTGGGCGACAAAATTTACGATTGAAATTTAGGTCGCCAGTATTGAAAGTTTGAGAAACACTGATGTAGGCTGATAGTTCAAAACCAGGTATATTTATCCGTAACGCTCCTTGGACGGGGAAGAGGGCAATGTTTTCTAAACCCGTTCTTAGCGAAAATCTACTCTATGAAAGGAACATCACAGCTAATTTAAATTTTGTATGTCTAATAGTTCCGGTAATATCATGATGAGTGAGTGAGTCTGGTTTGTTCCTTATACATATAAATATCTTTTATTTACAGAAGAAAAATCTGTACTAAATCTAAATGTTATACAAAACGCCATATCATTTTTAATTTGGGTACAAAAATAGAATCATTACCTACATAATACATACAAACCGATTTGATAAATGAAGGTTCTAAATTTCTGGCGTAGCCTAGCTTTGAAGGGTCCTGTATCAAAATTCCTTCGGGGCCCTTTCTTAGGTATGGGAGCTCTGTTAGTGAACTGTAGTTGCACATATTGGGGTCTCCAGAACATTGATACGGTGGTATTAATTTTAATTAATCAAAATAAAATTTAGTATCAAAATTAAGATACTCGCTGTCAATAACTTTCGTATTCCTTGTAAATATGATGGCAATCTTACCTATGCATTAAAATCTGAAATAAGCTAATATATGTATTTAAGGGTAATTTATTTCTTGCAACGTGTACATTTCGTACAGAAATGGAACTTTTACAATATAAATATAGTATGGATATAAAACAAATATGTGTTATATATGGAACAGAGCGCACAGTACCCTGTCATTTCTTTAAGAATTAAAGGAGAATTTTTAATCATTGAGGTGTAAAATGAACTTAATAGTCGATGAAATCACCAGTCTCTTCTAGAAATTGAGAATGTTTCCTATTAATAGTATGTTGAAGATATGTAGTACATTATAACAAGTATAGCTGTAACAAATATTACTAAAACACCACTTGTTTACTAAGTAAGCTACTGAAGAAAATTACTTAGTCTACACAATTAAGTTTTTTTTTAATGTTCTAGAATATTTTTTCATATGCAAATATGAACCCCTTGGGAGCTTTATTTTAATAAAATTCATGTGAGTATATAAGTTCCATTAACAGAATTCAAAAAAATTTTCTTTCTTGTAATGAATTCCTCTGTCTCGCATAATGACTGTTCTCCAAGAAATAATTCGCAACTGGACGTGCACATATATTATATAATGTATATCAAACGCTTTAATGGAATCTAAAAACAAAAATTTCCACAATCACACCCCCCTCAATATTTTTAGGTGAAAAAAAGAGAAAAGCGGAAGGATGTTGCCGAAAATGCGCTTCCTTCAATTTTTCATACTTCGTAAGATTCTTGATTCATCGAAAACAAAATCAGTTGAAATGGATTAGATGTACCACAGGGGGGAAGGGAGTTTCAGGACTTGTGAAAACGGGGAAGAGAAACACCCACTAAGGCGATGGCCTACTCCATTAGGGGTTCCTACAGCCTAATAGAAAAACAGTCTTTCCCACATTTGAACAAAAGTATTTTCTGACATATCCATTCGTCACTCGATTCCTACCTCTTCCCTGTTCGCTAAGTAGCTCCCAGGGAATTAAATCATTTTGTGAGCAACTTAGGGGGTGGTGTATCTTTGAAGATTACATCTGTACCCCTCTAATGTACTTTGCAGAAAGACGGGGCACATTCACAGGGCTTCTGTAGAACGAATGGTCCATACGTCGAAAACGGGTTTGTCACGTGGTAGAGTTAAAAACTATGGAAATAATATCGATCTTTCATTAATGGTACATTAAAAAGTAGAATATATTTTTTTCTGAAAATGTACTGTGAAATCCGGCGTATAACATAGACTTTTAACACAAAACATAAGATGGAGATTTACGGGTGCTCATTAGACGACGACGGGTATAAAAACAATAGCTTTAAAAATTAGAAAAGTGGTGAGTATAAAAAAAACTAAACTTCTGCATATATATATGTCGATAAACTGTTTATTTAAAGGAAGTGACATACCTCTAATACACTTAAGAAATTGTAGTTTTAGAAGTATAATATTTTGTGTAAAATCTTGAGGTAATACCTCGAGTAAATTAATTTAAAACATGCGAATATTTATCCGTTAAAATAAGAGTACGCATTATACGGGAAATATACCAAAGCTTTTCTTAAAAATTCAGCTCGAAGGATTAGGTACACATCTTATACGTATGATTTTAACGTAATTACTTTTCTCCTTTGCGTAAATGAAGATTATTTTGATTTATATTCAAATTTTTATGTGCTAAATTTATGCAATTAATAAAAAATACATTGTTTTTATTCTTAAAACAAAGAACATGATTTAAAACTATTTCAATACACTGTATTCATTCAATAAAACAAATTAACTACTAGTTTTCTGGAATGAAAACAGTATGTTGAAACTGATAGAGAAGAAATAATTTATTAAATTAATTAGAAATATTTATATTAGAAATAATTATATTAGAAATAATTATATTAGAAATATTTTTTTTTACATTTTTATTTAAAGCTATCATGTTTAGTTTAATTTTTCAAACAATTTAAATACTTACGCCGTATTATTTTATAAATGTTAAAATGTATCTTACAGAAAAGGAACGGAGATTTCCAATTTTAGAAATAAAAAGAAAACTATCGATTTTATTAGAAATCATAAGAAGTAATAATTTGTGGCCAAATGGTCTAAAAATGTTAAATTAACTTGATGGAATTGCTAATTGTATTAAATAAATGTAAAAATGCCAACATTGAATTTTTAGAAAAATGTTTCTTTTTTCCTCAAAGAGAACAATTGTTTCTATAGAAATCAATAATTATTTCAATATAATAAAACGTTTTAGTATAAGAATTAATAAAAACAAATATTTTTGTCAAAACTATAATTCATGTAATATATTGGAAAATGTGAAATCTCATTAGATTATAAATTATCTAATCATAGATTTCCAAACTAAGCTTCGAATGCTTTTTCTTTTCCGAACACTTATTTTTCGGAGAAAAAATTTACCACATAGTCTTAAAGAACATGCTAATCAATCAATATCCCTTTATACAATTGTTTATTCTAGTACGTACTGTCTGTAGAATGCAATTACTAGAGCATATCTAATGCATGTTAGGTTTCCAACAATCTACAAGCTCTAAATAAAAAAAAAAGAATACGAAAACCTTTGTTGTAATTATCACATTCATTATTAGTAAAATAGTGTTCAAATGAATATAAATACAGGGTGATTCATGAAGGAATACGCACTTTTCTGATGCTTTAAAACAATAACTGTCAAAGATATGAGGGTTACCAATCCCGTGTTATATTTTTAATTCCAGGATTTCGGTGTTAAATTATCCAAATCTCGTTATTGGTCCCGGAATTAGCATTGGACTATTTATTAAAATTACTCACACAGTAAAATAGTTGAAATTGCATAGTTAAACTGAACATATAATTAAAATTTGGTTTAATATTATTTTTTATTCAAACAAATCAAAGCAAAATTTTACGGCTCAAAGTTATGCAAATGAGCTCCTGAGAACCTACAGGTTTTGTATTTTAAATAATGAGAATATTTTTGTCCTGACGTGGTTGTACGCCAGAGGGTGCTCCGACCGGTTGGAGTAGGTAGTGGGGCCTTCAACTTTGATAATGCTTCGCTCCACGGTCGCCTGCTGGCTTTGGTTGAGGCAGGATCACGCGTGGCGTAGACGTCTTGAAAAAAGTGTGTGCAAGTTCAAAATGCAACAAAGCTTGAACAGCGTTAAGCAATCAAGTTTTACGTTGGCCTTGGAAAATCGGGTGCATCAACGCTAGAAATGATTCAGCAAGCGTACGGCAGGGAAAGCTTATCACAAGCTCAAGTTTTTAGATGGCACAAAATGTTTTAAGAAGGTCGGGAGAGCGTGGAGAATCAGCCCCGTGCAAGTCGCCCGTCAATATGAAGAACCGCAGAAAACGAACAACGTGTGCGACATTTGCTGAACACGGACCGGCGTTTAAGTGTTCGCATGATCGCAGAACAGCCAGGAATGAATAAAATGGTTGTGCACAAAATAATCAGATAGGATCTTGGGATGAGAAAGATTTGCGCCAAACTCGTGCCGAAAGTTTTAACGGACGTTTAGAAATTTCCAAAAATTGGAAGCTCCACCACGACAATGCGCTATCTCACACCTGCTTCGTGGTTACCGAGCACTTGACAAAAAAGGGCATCGTAACAATTCCACAGCCTCCCTACTGCCCCGACCTTGCCCCAGAAGACTTTTTCCTACAAAGGGAAAACCGCCCTCAAAGGGCGCCACTACGGGACCCTCGATGATGTCAAAAGAGCTTGCACGCACGCACTGAAGGATGTTTCGGTTGGTGACTTCCAGGGAGCACATGAAGCATGGAAATGTCGCCTACAGAAGTGTGTCCATGCTCAAGGAGCATATTTTGAAGACTACTAAAGTTTTGTAGCGATATCTCTAATAAATTATTTTTTGTGGACTTATTCTCATTACTTAAAATACACACCCTGTATGACGTACATAAAGCAGCTGTCTTTGGGGATTTGTTTCATTTAATGCAGGATAATTCCAGACATCATACAGCTCGTCTTGTGGAGAATTTTTAAAGCTGAAACAATAAAGTGTATGGAGTGGCCAGTATGCTCTCCTGATCTTAATTCGATCGAGCATGTTTGGGACACACTCGGACAACGCATTTTTTACAATTTATTACTGGTCAAGATTTACAGATCGCACTTAGTCAAGGGTGGACTTACCAAAGTCACATTGGTAACCTCATCGCATCCATGTAAAATAGGTGTGTGACAGTCTTAGGAGTTCGGTTGATCCATACGCCGTACTAAACATTCTGTATCATTCCCAAAGCATTACTTCTTTGTCAATTATACTGTAATCAAATTTTTGCCCTAAAGCATCACTTTATTTTCTTTATATCATCCCACAGAATTAAATTTTCCATACAATTGTGCTTTTGTTTCTTTTTTTTCTGTATTGCTATTTGTGACACATACATTCTCCATTTTATAAACAAGAATGGATATTTCGCAACAGTTTCTTCACTTTGTTGCTTAATCTCCTAATTTTCTTCCTAAAGCAAAGTATTTGCGTTTAAAACTACATATATTTATAATTGAATGAATATTAATGTTACAAAAGTTAAGTACTAGATAACTATATATATCATAAAATGAAGTCTTCAAAGTTCAATGGTGGCGAACAAATTTGGGCTGAATATCAAACTAATTGAATGCTTTCTCTTTCATAATTCATTTGAAAACATATTTCAAAATAAAAATTCATTCAAAAATTAAAATCCGAATTTCAAATATGCGAACTTTCGAGAAATTCAATTTTCCTTCTATTTCAAGTATTTAATTTATCTTAGAACTCGGATATTTTAATGCAAATTAATTTAGAATTCCATTGTTTCACTACAATCGTATATTCATTAGGATAAGTAATTATTCAGTTAAGTATGTGTCGGCTAAGCATCATTTGAATTATTCGATCATGGTAAGTGTCGCAACCTGCTACACAAAATGTGTACACGACTTTGCAATTTTTAATATTTCTCGAAAATTAATCATTTCCTTGGAGTTTTTAATCTTCGAATTACATTCCTCTGGAGTTTGTCTTAAACTCTATAATCCTGAATTAATTCAAAGCGAAATATTAAACTTTATTTCGATTATGAGGTTTCAAACTTGTGAATTCGCATATTTATTCAATCCTTTAATTTCAACATTTTTCTTTCCTAATAAAAAGAAAAGAATGCGCGGCTATGAACTTTTGATAAGATTATTATGAACAAAAAGGAATATGAAATTTTGGGAAAACAAAAGCTGTTTTAAGTGTCATTTTTCAAAGAAAAATGTCAAAAACTACGTAATATTAACTTTTGAAAAACATTTAAGGACATCAAAAGTAATATATATATATATATATATATATATATATATATATATATATATATATATATAGGTTTAAAAATAATAAGAAACTCAAAATAAAACAACAAAATGATCACCAATTATACGTCAGAAAGATTCATGGCCATAAGCCTCGTGGTTAATGTGAAATAAATTGGAGCCAAAGTGCCACTGAAAACTCACCGTGTAGAGTGACTAATGCATGCTTAATCTATAGTGGCTCAAAGTCCTCTTACTAGCTCAGTGGGGTAGCTTAGATAGGCAATACCATCTAAGTGTCATCCTCCTCTCTTGGACATGGTTCAAATTGATGAGGTCCGTCGACAATTTTCATCGTGATTTTTTATACTACGTTAATAAAACTCACTCTCTCCTAAAGGATTATCAGATTTGCTCTATGGACTAATACAGGATATATATTTATACAAAACACATTTATATAAATAATCATATGAAATATTTTTAAGGTATGTACTCGAAAGCACAGGTTATGGCACATTCACCTATCTGTTTCAAAAGGTAGTTACAAACAAACACAAAACAAGATACAGAGCAAAGTATTTTATTTGTGAACACCAAATACGATGCCATTTTACATTGATTGGTTTTAAAAATTATCTCCGCTAATGGCGTTTTCCAATGGTGAAACATTGATGAAGTCTTTCCCAAAAAATCTTAAAACATTAGCGATGTTTTGATTTCGTGTGACAAGACCCACTTCTACTTGTCAGGCATTGTGAATAAGCAAAATATTCACTATTGGGCAGCATAACACCCTCAGTTGCATCACCAAGGGCCGTGTAGGGCAGCGATGCACGTTACATCTGTCGAGAGCTGAAACGTCCTCCCGTTGGTGTGGTGTGGTAGTTAGGAGAGGGGGTGCCAGCTCAGGTGTCGTCCACGTCACTTGACCATGGTTCAAAATTACGTGGTCCGTCGCCAAAAGCCCTCGTGCAGCTGAACAGTGCGACGTTAATCTTCACTCACTCACTCACTCACTCACTGCATCACCAAGGACCAATTCACAATTCCCGTTTTGTACTTTGGTGCGCTGTTGCTGAATTTGGTGCGTGGGGTCCTTATTTTTTAAAGATAAAGTAACTGTAACGGTTACTTCAGATCGCTACTGTCACATGCAATCGAGACCTTCCTCTAACCAAAGTTAAGCCAGTTTCATGGGGATCATTAAGAAGCCGAAATATGGTTCCAACAAGATAGAGCCACATCTCACACTTCAAGGTGTTTGTTTTGTCATTCTGAGAGAGTTTTTTTTCTGGACGCCTCTTTTCGAGAGGAGGCATTGCCTGTCCCCCCCAAGGTTACCTGATTTATCACCTCGTGATCTTTTTCTTTGGGGACACTTAAGAGTGCAAGTGTACAAAAGTCGTCCTACATCCCTGCAAGTACAAAAGGAGGCAATCACCCAGGCAGTGGATGTCATTCCACCGGAAATGACAAGAAGAGAACTATGGACAACTTTCGGGAAAGACTTCGTCGATGTGTCACAATTGGAGCATGCCGTTTAGCGGACATAATTTTTAAAACCAATTAAGGGGTTCCGGCACGTACATAAGAGCCCATGTTAAATTCCGTAAGTTTAAATACCTTTTTCTCAGGAATTACATACTTCTCATGGATAAAATTTTACAATTGGTTAAGTGTACTATCAATAACACTGGTGTCTTTTCGTTCAAAATTAAATTATGATTTTTTAAAAATACTGATTTATTTTTCCCCTAAAATTTAGTTTCAAAAAGTCATATTTAAAAACATTTGATAGATATATCTAATTTCCTCCATTAAAATCTGTAAACATGCTAAGAGTCTGCTCACTGAAAATTTGAGGATTATACAATAAGTAGTTTTTGAGAAGAAGGTACATAGAGTGAAAAATTTTACATTTTGAGAAAACCGGCTTTAAAGTGTAAATTTGTAATTTTTCAACATTTACTTTTTTTAATACTTCCAAATTTTTTTATATATATACTCTCTGCTCGTACAAAAAAACTTCTTATTTTTAACAATTTTGTCTTTTTTGGGGATCCCAAGGTACTTTCATTGGGCAGCACGAATCCTACTTGTATCTAGTTTTTTGAAGCACGGCACACATATACACTGCTCAAAACAATTAAAGGATATTGTAAGTTTTATATAAAATAAAGATATAAGCGAAATTTTTTTGCCGAAAGTAGAAGAAGAGAATCACAAATGCAAATTTTTCTGATTATCAAACTGGGGAGTACGCTAATTTTGAGTTCGACGTCAAAAACGTCGCTTCAGCGGCAGCGAATGAAATGTGACTTTCAACTGAAATGAAGACAAGGATGATCGGCATTCAGTGACTGCTTTGTTTCGATGAATACGATGTCTCAGCGAAATCATTTAACTGATTCAGAAGTTTGGAGAGTTGTTGGCAGGTTAGAAGGGGACCAAACTCAAGCCGAAGTAGCGCAAGCCATTGGAGTGTCACAAAGTGTGATTTCCAGGATCTGGAACCGTTTTTTGGAGACTGGAAGTGCAGGCCGAAGACAAGGAGAAGGTCGTAGATGGGCAACAACGCCCAATTAAGATCGTTATTTAGTGTTAACGTCTCAGAGACACCGAAATATGAACGCTACTCTTCTCCAACAACACCTTCGCTCGGCTACTGGCACCACGGTTTCAACTCAGACTGTCCGAAACCGGCTCCATGGTGTAGGTCGGTATGCTCGCCGACCGATGGTATGTGTTAGACTAGCATCAAGGCATCGTCGCGACCGCAGGGAGTTGGCAACAGAGCATGTGAACTGGAGGAGAAATGGATGGAGCAATGTTCTTTTTTCTTACGAGTCCCGTTTTTCTGTTCATCCGGATAATAGGCGTATTTTCATCTGGAGGGCCATGGCAGTAGGAATAATCCTGCGTTCGTCCACGAAAGTGTCAGATTTGGCGGTGAGGAAGTGTTGGTGTATGGTAGCATCTCCATTGACGGGCGCACAGACCTCTACATCATTCGACATGGACATCTGACTGCTCGCCAAATTAGGGATGAGATCCTCAGACCTATTCTAGTCCCTTACGCTGCAGCAATCGGAGATGACTTCATTTTAATGGATGATAACTGCAGGCCACCTCGTGCTAACCTGGTGGAGGATTTCCTTTTCGAGGAAGGAATCGTACGAATGGAATGGCCAGCGTGTTTTCCAGACATGGATCCAATAGAGCACGTTTGGGACGCTCTAGGAAGAAGAGTTGCTGGCCGCCAACCACCCCCACAAACTCTCCAAGAACTGGAAAGAGCTCTTCTGGAAGAGTGGGATAGAATCCCCCAACTCGTGATTAATAGCCACATTGACTCCATGCCTCAGATGTGCTCAACGTTGCTGGCCGTCCGTGGAAACCTTAGCCCCTACTGAAAATGATTTCCTTTGAAGAAAGCACCTTTTCTTATTCTTTTTCTCATATGCACAAATTGTGTTTTTTTCCTTTTGTACACAAATGCTCAATAAAATGCATTTTTTTTTTGCCAAACATGTGTAATTTATTCTCATATAACCTACTACGTCTGTCGACCATGTATCAATCAGTCGAACATGTATAAAAAGTTTCCCTGCCACAAGATCCACCTAAAACCATAATATCCTTTAATTATTTTGAGCAGTATATAACGTGGTTCAATATCACAATGTTTTAAGATAACTAATTTTGCTACATGACTCATATTGAACTTGCACAACTATATTTACCCCTAATATATTTTGGAGTTTTTAATTCCACAAATGCAAATCTTGGAATCAGTATAGTGTCATTAACTAAATCCTTTTTGTTCTAGATCTTTCCATGTAAACATTTTCTTAGTAACATAGGGTCACCTTGATCTTTCAAAATTGGCTTCATTTAGTTCATTCATTCAGTCTTCATTTAATTATCGTGTGTAGGTGTTTATGATCAAAGTGCGTTTCGTCACATTCAGCTTCTTTCTTTTAAAACTTGCACCATGTATTTATAATCGGAGGATGCAGTCTATGTTGAGGGTTCTCATTTGAAGACACAAGATGAAAATAAACAGCTCAAACAGCAGTGTTCATGTTGTGTAGATCATTGATATTATTTCTAATAGCCATTCTATAATATCTTTGAATTTTTGACATTAAAATGTCGCTGAGTCAGTTACAACCACTTAGCCTTTTTCCATCACTTAGCCTTTTTTCTCTCTGTTTCGCCTTTAAGTTCCAAAAGACGTATAACCACACACTTTTGGATAAGCCCGATACTCTCTAATTTTCCCACTTGAACATCATATGGATTCGCGCTCACCAGAAACCAATACAAGAAGAAACACAGGGGCTCCTAGCAGAGCTCATTTGATGCGTGTTAAGGAGTAGCTTCATTTAAAAAGATAAATAAAAATTTTCTAATTATATAATTTACTCATATCATATATCCTTTTTAATAGAAATATTTGAACTTTTAGAAAATATAAAAAAAGTGAAAAAAGGTGTTTTGAAAATTCAAGTGCCGGAGATCTTAATGTAAAATTGCATCGTTTTTGTTATCCCCCAAAAAATGACTTTTCTCTTGTATCGTGTTTTGTTTGTTTGTAACTGCCTTTTGAAACAAGGGAAGTTAATATTCCGTACCCCCTGTATTATTACTAACAAATAAGGCTTCATTTTCAGTCTTACTGGTTTAAGTGTTAAGTATAATTTTCATTTTTTTTGTCTCTACATTTAATGATTTTGTAAAATACCTATGGAGGTTAAATTTGACAATATTTTCATAGACAGTATCAACGATTCAAATGAGAATATAAAATGATGCGGTTTAAGAATTATAAATTCTATTTTCTCGTTCATCAAATGCGTAATTGAAACACCACACTTGAAAGAAATAGCAAAATTAGCATATAAACACTATTTTGAAATAAACACAGCACATTAAATATTAATCGGATATATAAGCCACGAGTTCCTACTTTCTTAACTTAGATCCTAACTCGGTTCATCACTATCAATATATCGGCGACTATAATCACAAAATTGCAATACATGATGCATCAGCATTAAGCCATTTAAAAAAAATATGTGATCAATTTCCTTAACTTGTGACGCAACGTACACCCCGCAACCCCTGCATTGCGAAGGGGGCAGGATTCTAAGGGTCTAAAACTTGACTTACGCATAGTATGTATGGTTTTGCAATCCTTTGAAAGATTCTGCTTGGGGCGTAAAACCTGACTTTACAGGGTAACACTAATGTTCTTCGTTACACTACAGCCTAGTGTGTGTGTGTGTGTGTGTGTGTGTGTGTGTGTGTGTGTGTGTGTGTGTGTGTGTGTGTGTGTGTGTGTGTGTGTGTGTGTGTGTGTGGTTATGCTCATGAACTCTCTGAATGGGGTGAGGCGAGTTCAATCCTAATGTCCTTGCATAACTGCCTTGTAATGTGGGCCGATGCATATTAAATTTATTGAAGCTCAATGTTCTCCTGTTGAGGAGGTATGATAATTAGGAGAGAAAGGTATCAGCTCAGGTGTCGTCATTGTCATTTGACCGATATTAAAAATTCTGAGAACCGCGTTGCCAGTGACATAGACTATATCGATTTCATGTAATGTTCTAGAAATGAGTATTCTTAGCAATTAGGAAAATTGCTTAAAGCACGTAAAATGGGTGAGGTAGTAAGATTTCTTATTTAAGAAAATCATCCCGAATGTCTGTTTCATTTTTTGTACAATAATTTCCTAAATAATTTAAATAAGTATTACATCAAAAAATGGCATTACACGTCACTATTTCACATTCTATTTTTCATTACTTAATATTACTTCACAATCTCCCTATACATGTATCTTGTTTAAATTTTCAATCATTAATAAAATACATTGTAAAGCTCTCAATTGAGCTGAAATTTTATATACAAGATTATTTTGGATGATAATACGGCAACTTAATTACAATTAATAAAAATTTAATTATTAAAATTAATTATTCAAAGAATTATAGATACAACCACGTTGGCATAATTTTTGGTGACTTAGCGACTCTTTTGGCGATTTGTCTCTTAACATTAAAAGGTGTTTTTTCTCACATTTTAAAGCACTCACGTGAGCTGAAATTTCAAATACACGATTGTTTTGTGTGACAATACGATAATATAACTATAATTAATTAAAATTAATTGACTAAAATTAATTATTTAAAGAATTACAGATTTTAGCAACTTCTGTCAAAACTTTAAAAGACTTTTATATCTCTCGCCTTTAAAAGCATTAAGTTGAACTGAAATTTTATATACACGATTGTTTTGGATGACAATACGATATTTTAATGATGATTAATAAAAATTGACTGCCACTTAATATTGTGATACTGTGATATGTATGTACATATTTATATTAATTGTATATAATTATAAGGTTCCTTCAAATGAAACCCGGTCAGTGCGTCTTACTTTGCTTTACAAGTAAGCTGGCACCACGTAACTACGTGTATGGTGGTACCATCTATCAGTAGAGATACTGATGCGAGTGCAATGTTTGACGTTTCATAGCGACAGCGTGGTTGCACGTCGAATAGAAGGTGGTTACACAAGTTTTGAGCACTACTGAACATGCAGGCGAGTAAGAAGAAACAACGAGTAGTTCGATTTTTAATGGTGTAGGGAGTTGGAGGCTATGAAATGCATCGACGGATGAAGACTGTGTACGGTGAGTACAGTCTATGTCATTCAAGTGTTGTGGAATGGCACAAAATATTCCTTGAGGGTCAATGCGGTTAAGATGACATTGCAGCATTTTCAGTGAGAAGCGCTGGAACATTCACCTTACAGTACAGACCTTTCACTGTGTGATTTTCATGTTTTGGGAGCTATAAAGTGAGCTATTCGTTGACATCGATTCACAACGGATAACGAAGTGTGTCCGTCAGCAGCCTACTAGCTTCTTCAAAGATGGAATTTACCGGCTAGTGTCGCAATGGGATAAATAAGCTAACAGTTTTGGAGACTATTTTTGAGTATGTATAATGTGTATAACTACATTTTTGAGTTAATAAAATCGTTGCCGTTATTTTCCACCATTGACCGGGTTTCATTTGAATGACCCTTATATTTGATAAAAAGTAACTAAAATAAAAAAAAAAATTCCTTGACTAAGTAGGAATTGATTTTAAAATTTTTTTATAGTACTTGTTGCTAACAATTACCTCTAAATCTAAACTAATTGTCTCCCATGACATTATTCTTTCATGACTATCACTTATCGATCAGAAGTCATAAATCGTTGAAAGTGTTCAAAATAGTCGTCTACATATTTTCTTGGAAATTAATACCCCGTCAGCTAATGAGGAACTCGCTTCAATAAATATCCCTCCACCCTGCCCAAGAGCGGTTGTGTAAATTTGTCCAAAAATCTCATAATTTTCAAACCATGAAGAAGACACTTTAGTTACACGTGAACCAACGATGCATTATAAATTACTTTACACTTAATGGCGGCATTATCCGATAATCTTGCTTCCCTCTCCTGAGTCCCGGAATTCTGCGGAAAACTTTAGAAAAGAATTTTAATTCAGTTAGCGGCTTTTAATATCAAAATCATCAGCTCCTGGGAGAGAATCTTGAAGTGTGTGTTATGTGAGATGCACTCTTGGTTATGTACTATAAAACTTACTTATGCACAAGACAGGTATTATGTACTGGAAAAGGATAAACTGTAAAAAGACACCTATTTTCGAAGATATTTTGGGAAATAGTTTTTAAAAGTATTTTGAATAATGCTTAAAAATATTGATTTTGATGTTGGTAAATTTGTCCCAAAAGATCCGTAATGAGAATCTTGTAAAGAAAAAGTTTAAATACGATTCGAGTGAACAAGATCGTTCATTTTTGTGTATAGATCTGGGTTTAAGATATTGTTTAATAATACATAATAATTATACCAATTAAATACTGCACTGGTGTTTATTCTAATAAATGTAACTTTACGATATACATTTTACTTCTCTTATATTGTGAACCAACATCACCGAAGAAACACATATTAAATTTCTAAGATTTTATACCAATTTTTGTACTAGTTATAGACTGATATTTATTAAAATTTTAGTCTTACGAAAAAATTATATATTTAATTTATTTCAATATTTATTTTTTTTTCCTTTTTAAGTCTTTCATTTCTTTATTACGTTCAATATTTTTGCAGTTTTTATTAACGAGATATATTAAGGAAAAATTATCTATCCTTTGATGTTGTAGAAAATCTTTTATTGTAATTATTTATAATTATTAAACTCGATTTAATTTCTATAAAAAAATAATTTTTATTCCAAAAAAAATTTTTTTTGAGTTTCTGAAGTTTAACCATTTAATAGAGGTATTTTATTTTTCACATGAGTTTATGTTTAGTTGTTGTATTGTTGTATAGATTGGAGTTTGTGGGATTTATGCTAAAGAACACAATTTAATGACGAAAAGTGGTCCTTGACTACATGTTAAACAACATTCAAACTCTTTAAAATTGTTCCAAAACTCTCTCACACCTTTTGCAGCATTCAGATACAACTATCAGTATGATCATCTGTAATGATTATCCACAGTTATATAACCACTGGGTCGTAGGCAAAATCACCTAAGTGAACACAAAGGCGAGTAGAACTAAGTTTTAGCGAAAGCCACTATTTATTGCCTGCGCATCAACATTCCCCTGATTTTTCGAATAATTCGCTTGGATCATGGATTTCTCCAGCAATTTCAAGAAACATCTATTAGGCAGCCAAGTCTTAAAAAATGTTTTCCAAATATGAAGCCAAATAGGCAATATTGCCAAATGCCATTATAATGCAAGGAACTGCGCTTTATCATAAATAGATTAACCAAAAAATAATTTTAACTTATTATACATGCAGATTTATAATATTTGCACTATGTTAATATAAAATTAAGTACTAATTACTCAAAATTCGTAATTCTACGCTTTTTTTACTATATTTTCTTTGAGACATTTTTAAAAAAATGTGTATGATGAAGTTTTTAAGAAAGTCATAATGAATTAAAGACACTACTTACTATGAATACTGTTTTCATATTGTTACATTGTTCCTTTCAGAAGTAGGCTATTTTTAGATGCGCATGCTATTACAAGAGTATTAAGCATCCTGAAATGAGATTTTTCTTAAGATTATGAGGAAAATACCTGAGAGTCTCCATATCCCCTTTCTATAATCCCATCATGTAATCCAATTTCGTCTGATGAAGCTATTACTAGCTACAAACTAATATTTGCTAAGAAAAAGAGAAAGCCTTATGCTTCTAAAAAATAGCATACTGTTCTTATATAGTTACCTTACACACACACAAATAACGATTTTTCAAACCATATATATCAAAAATAGGGTTTAACAGTTAATGAGGCTGAAAATTATTCTGGATAAGAAGATAAATGTTAAAAAAATCCAAGACAAAACAAATGGTTTTTTAAGTAATTGATTTTGAGTTAAATTTTATTTTTCAAAAAAAATCACAGAAATATATCTGCTACTGCAGAAATTTGAACCTTCTATTTTCTGCTAAATTATTCAAATCATCGTAAGTAAATTACTTTTAGATGTTTAGATGAAATACAAAATAATTGGGTAATATATGATAAATGGTTAATTTTTAAGCAAAAGTTTTTAAATATTTATTTTTAAATTTAAATACTTAATATTTTATTAGTATGTGTGCTGAACAAACGTATTGTAATATTATCAATAATAGTACGAAAGAGAGTTTGTTAGAAAAGTAATTTCTGATTTTAAAATTAAAAAAGACATTTATATTATTGACTATTATACTAAATTAAATTTTAAAATTTATATGAAAAAAACATCTTAACTTCTTGAAAAACAAGTATATTATTTTTAAAAAAATTGAATGTATACCATGTTTTTACAACGGACTTAATAGCATAATTTTAGCTTTCGTCTTTTTCCTTTTCTTCATCTTTCTCTCCTCCTATTCGTTTTCTTCTTAGCTTTTCACATTTTCATAAATTGTCATCCACTTCTGAGATATGGCTCAAAATTCTAGCTGATCGGGAAATTAGTTTAAAATCAATTACAAAATTCCATTCGGACAGACATACAAGCTTCTTTGGGGGACGGGGTTCAAGACTATAACTTCTTTTTTTACTTTATCATGCATCGTCATCCACTTCTGAGCTGCGGTCTAAATTTTAAGTCTCTAGCTCATCGGGAAGTTAGTTTAAAATCAAGTACAAAATTTCCCCCGAATAAACAAGAAATCGAGTTAATAAAAACATGGTAAAAAGTATATGTATAAATGACAGAATAAAATATAACGGCGTCAAAACATGCACATTACTTTTTTTAAAAGCTATTTCAAATGTAGGAAATATATAATTAACCCCTTATCTACCGATTAAAAGATACGCAATTCGCTCCACAGTTCCACCGTTTTTCACATAGGTGCGTACATGCGGTGTATTGGGGGAGGAAAAGGCGGAAAAGTAGTTTTTCTCTGAAATAATTAAGTCCTTTGCAAACACTGCCACGGTTAGTTGCATTCCGAAGCATTCGGAATATTTTAACTGATAACAGCGCAAAGAAAATAATCGTATTTCAGAAAACCGGACATGTACATCCTGGACCCAAAACGTACTGGTTGAACAAGACGGATTATGTCGGTGACACTGAAGGGGTTAAAAAAACGAACATGATGTGTGATATAACTTGAAAATGTCTTATTAAGCTATTTTTTATGTACCGGCATCTGTATCCTATGGCACGTGTGTCAAATGTGGCACGTAGTATAATTCTCACAGTGGCCCTCTACACCACTATACAAAGTTGCCAAGTAAAATTAAATCGTATTGACTGTAATTTCGTTCAGTTCATAGTTCATATACACAAATAGCGAGTATGATTTTAGTCAAAAGTAGAATTTCGTTTAATGAACATCGAGTGCTATATGCTACTTTTAATTTTACGACACGTGTGACAAATCTATACGGAACTTTATCACTAACCTTCTGAGTCGTCTTTTTTTAGGGAAATTTAATTCCCTACCTATTTCCAATCAGCTCCAAAAAGAGGACAGGATTCCTTGTTATATATGCAGATTAGATAAATTATTTAAGTCAAACGGAATCGTAAAGTTAGAGCAGTAGGAGAGAGAGAGATTGAAGCAGAAAGTAATAATAGTGAAGTTAAATTTATAATTGAAGATTTCTTGTTGGATAATTTAATCTCAAGAAGATTTGAGATTCAGTGTGGTAAATATTAATTTATATTTGAAGTCTCACTAAAGATTTATATTAGTTGCGAGATTAAAGTTAAATGTTCAATAAGAACATTATAGAATATAATTCTGGGATCCTCTTATCGTGGTAATCTCTGCGTGATCGATATTCTAACTGTTAATTAATTGGATCATTAAATATTTAAGTTAATTTAAAGGAAAAATACCCTTGTTTAAACCTCATATAGCTATTTCTTTATATATTTGTTATTAAAAGTCTTTGATTCTATTTGGGAAAGATTACCAAATAAAGAAAGTTATTTATAAAAATGGCTACTGGTTCTTATCTGACTCCTACTTATTCTCGTTCTCAAAGTGAGGTCCAAGGGGGGACCTTCACATACGTTCTTTGTTTTATTCGGACAACTTGTATGATATTTGTTTGATTATTGTCTCACATGATTCATATATTTTTAAATGACCGCTAAAAATATAGCTTAATGTTCGTGGTTTTCAAAGCTCTTGGACGAGAGAATGTGAATAAGGATCCGTACAACAAAAATATCATGCTGTCACGAGGGAAGTCATGATGGAGTCGTATGTCACACGTCAAGAGTTCAAAAACATTTTCAAACTAAACTTCAGAACACATTTAAAAATCTCGCTAAGAAATTTGGTTATAAAAAGAGCGGTTACTGAATATAAGTAAATTCTTTCGACAAAAAAATAGAATCAAACCTAAAGTGACCTAATGTAATTGCGTGATTGCTCATTGTGTAGATGCAAAAGAGAAATCTTTCACAGGAACTATACTAGGAATTGAATGACCACGCTAGCTAATTGGGAAAGCTTACTGACTCATGGCTGTTGTGACATCAGTTTAAGCCTAGTACCGCTGAAGGTTCGCCGTGTAGAAGAGTTCGGTGCAGTTAAATCTGCTGAAGCTCAAACTTCCTCCTATTGGTGTGGTGTGATAGTAATGAGAGCAGGTGCGAGCTCGAGTGTCATTCTCATCACTTGACGGTTCACAATTACGAGGTTCATCGCCAATAGTCCTTGTGCAAGTTTAAAGTGTGAGACCTTAATATATTTTTCCCTCACGTTCATATTCATATGCTAGTAAATATTTTTAAATGATCAATAATAAATGTATAAAAAGCTTTTTTATAAATATCTGTAACTTTGACCACAGGAATAGAATTATTTTAAATATTTCTTACTCTGCATCCCTTCTGGACCATACTGATAAATTGGTGTGGCACATTAGAACTACAAGTTTGCCGACTCTGGATCGATAGGCTTTGTTTCTTGTGGGGTATTTAATAGGATTCAAAATTTTCTTTAAGATATAAAATAACAGACGAATCTGCAAAAATAAATACTAAATGATAGTAAAAATCAATACGGAAAAAATACATATTTCAAAAAGAATTCTCAAAATATGAACTGAATAGAATAAATGAAACATAACTTTCACGTTGGGAACGATTTATATGGAAAATCTTACTTTTGTCATCTTTTTCGAGTGATCCGTCGTACAAATACACAAAAAATTGTTTACGTAAGTTTTTTTCCCCCTCCTACTTCATGAAATTCCAACTTCGAAGCATCGAATCCGTTTGAACTATGATATTGTCATATGTTAGCAGCTTCATGTTTGAATTTGAAACTAGAAAATAACACCTAGGGAATATTTCTAAAATTGCCTTACAAAATTGAATTGAAAGTGTGAAGCTAAAGGTTTGAATTAGTGCATCAACAATCCTTCCCTGTTTATACAAAAAAGATTTTTATATGAGGAAGTGCGAATCTACAACAGAGTGGGTCTAATCTTCAACAAAAATTCTCCGAAAAGTTCAATTTTTTATGTAATTTTGTTTTTCATTTAGCACAACCCCTGATCCACAGAGGTTACAGTTCAGTTCCTAGTTCTGTTTTTTCTGCAATTGCATTTCATACAATGTTAGATTGGTTGTGTTTAGTGCCTTGTATTCTTAATTTCAGTAAGACATTTGGATCAATCTACAAAGAAACTCCTTGTACTCCAATTCATGTAATATGAACTGAAATTAAATTGTACTACTTTTTATCATCCAAAACGGATGCTTTTGCATCGTACATTAAGAAGTGTTGGAAAGCTAAAATCATATTTTTTTTGACAATTTGAGATTTTTACATTTTCACAAATTGTATATATTTTAATCTTTCTAAAAATACCTTACTTTAACCTCTAGGGAAATTAGAAGCCCTTAAAACCTATTTTTAAATAACCGTTAGAACTGGACCATGCCCATTTGAATGGCGAAAAATGTAAACAAAGTACTTCGTTTTTGCTTAAAAGCTAAAGGTCTGATGTAAACCAAAACATGTATCTTTTACTGTAAATTGAGCCTTTTATTTTTTTCCCTAGCCGGTTAGAAGTCTCAATGTATACAGTAAAATCAATTTATCCCAAAATGTAAATTTTGATGTTCGATGTACCTTTTCTGAGAAACTACCGTTCACAGGTATGTAAATTGCTTATAATGTATTTATAATGATGGCTACTATACACTGAAATTAGCTTTTTGTAAGAAACTGAAAAATATTTTTTTTCAAATGCTTTATGTGAAAAATGCGTCAAATTTTTTTTTCGCAATGTTTGATAAAATATTTCATAGATTATTAAAAAATTCAAAATTAGGTAAATCTCATTTCAGTGTAATGAGATATGTGTTTTTTAATTGTATGAAAAACTTCTAGCATGTACATAAAATAGATTTTGAGAAAATGTACATCGAAAACATCCAATTTAACATTTTCAGTATGTATAGAAAGAGAGGTTTCCTACTCCTCTTAAAAGGGAAACGATTTGTATAGTATTCTTGATTATAAAGACTCTCACTCTGGAATAGCAGTTATGGTCTCGCATGAGTTTCACAATACTCTGAAATGTACAGGAACTTCAATATGTTCCTTCTCCTTCGAGCTGAAGAGCATGCGCATAGTAGACCAGGTGCTGGATCACAAACTCGTGGCTGGCGTTTTTGAGTCACAGGTTCGAGAGTTGAAACCATTGAAGACTATCCGTCTTGAGGGTGTGATGCACTTTAATTCTGCTGCGACTCAGCCCTCACGTTGGCGTAATGAGAAAATTTGGCTAGGGACACAACTGCACTGTCGTCCTCATCGCTTGATCATGGTTCAAATTTATGAGGTCCGTTGCCAATGGCCTTCGTGTTGTTTTAGAGCACTGTTTCTCTAATTTTCAACATTTGTGGGCCAATTTTCAATCATAATTTTCATCACGGTCCCTATATACAATAACAATGCATTGAATGCATTAATAATGTACTTTGACGCTAAAGCTAATGTATTATCTTAATTATATACCGTACAAATTATGAAGATATGGAATTTTGTATATCTTACTTTTAAATAAGAAATTTTAAGTAGGTTACTTTTAAGTAGGATAAGTATTATGTTTCATTTTATTTTTTTTAAAATTGGAGCAGATAGGAAAATAATTTTAAATTAAATTAAGTATTTATTTCCATTCCCAATCATTCATTTTCCCTCCATTTCAAAGGGGCTGCGGTAGCCCAGTGGTCAATGTATCGGATCATGGCAGGCATGTCATAAGTTTGAACCCAGTACCACTAAAGACCCACCGTATAGGGGAGCGTTGCACGTTAAATCAGTCGAGAGCTCAAACGTCCTTCCATTGTTGTGGTGTGGTAGTTAGGAAAGGGGGTTCCAGATCAGGTTTCATCCTATTTACTTGAACATGATTCCAAATTACGAGGTCCTTCACCAAAAGCCCTCGTGTAGCTGAACAGTGTGACGTTAGTATTCATTCACTCACCCTCCACTTCAAATCCATCTGATTTTCTGTGGGGGTACTTTGTACACAAAATATAGTTAAATGTAGTAGACAGAATTAAGTGTGTACTAAAAAATGACAAAATATGACAGTTTATAGACAAAATATCGGTTAAATATAGAAAAGAAAATAGAATGTCAATTTCTAATATTAAACCTTCAATACATTTTATTCTTTTATTATGTTAGAATGTGTGACGGGTTCACGCGTCTTTTCTTTAACATGTCCTTTGGGTTCTTTGGGCCAGAATTAATGGCAACTCTTTTCCAACCAAATCCAGGAAGTGAAGTGTGAAGGAAAGATGCAAATGAATAAGCTTTTAAATATCGGAACTTAGAGTAAAGGAGATGGCAATGTATGGCAATTTGTGCTAGTGGATAGAAATTTGCAGATAGTTGATGTCTAATAGAGAAATCGTGGTTTAAGTCTGAATGAGCTTTACGTGATTGTGATTAGAAGTTATAAGTGATCAAATATATTTAATTCAAGTTGCACACCAGTACATACAAGTACAGAGTGATTCTCCAAGCTGTAATAAGGTAGGATTGACTATTTAATATTAGAATCAGTGATTAGGCTGTTCAGTTATTAATAGTGGTCTGAATTAGATTAAATCTTATTAGCTAAATGTATATATTGTGTGTTGCGTATTTTGCCATCGTAGATTCTCTCATATTAATTATTATTATTTAATTTGTTAAAGGTTTAAGTTGAATATCTTAATTAAGTCATGTTAAGATAATGATTCCTTCTAGTTTTTTTGTTAATCCTACACCTCTAGCTCACGCTGATACTTCGAGAGATGTTCTCCCAAGAGGAGGAACATCACAAATGTATATTTTGCTTTGCTTCTTTTCAGTAAATTAATAATTTTTGTATAATATTTCATTCTAGATTGATCTATATGCTCGCCCCCCTCACAGTCTGAAAACCAACGCTTTAAAGTGTGGAGTTAATAATAAACACTTACTCAGTCACTTGAGCTGAAGAACTAATAAACAATCATATGCAATTATTTTAATCATTAGACGATTCTCAGCAAAAAAATCTTGATACTGTATTTTCTGATTCAATCCTATTCCAAAACCTTTGGGCTATATTACGACAGCTTTTAAATCGTAAATTTTTGATAACACTATTTTAGTCCCTCTAATTGGCCACCGCCATAAGAAATTGGTTAAGCCATATATTTTACAAATGATCAACAATATCTTAAAACCAATAATTAATTGTCAACAGGTTGACAAAAATTAGAAATTAAAAAATGTAGACAATATCCTCCGGCAGCCCAACTCTTTAAAAAAAAAGATAGTGATGTCTATAGTTGTTTAAGTTTTATTGAACACATGCATACATATTGTTACGAATTTTGTGTAAAATAATGTAAATAATTTGTATTTCGATGTGTAATACTTTTATCTTACTCTAAATTAGATTTAATTTGCGTTAAAATTGTAATATTCACAAGCAACGCCTTCCCTTACGTTATAATGGGGATTCAATAGAAACTTGGAGAAAAATTGGTGATAGAGCCAAGTTAGTGACTTGGTGAGCATTTTGGGGACTTGGCGATCATGTTGGCGAATTCGGGACCCTCTGGATTCTTCTAGAATTTGGTAGAGAAATGCTCTAATTTCAAGATCTGTGACGCAAGTGGGTCTTTCTCGAATCATCCACAAGGGATATAAATAGAGATAAGAGAGATATAATAGAGAAATATATAAATATACTCCCCGAAAGTCATTCAGTCTGGTTTTCACTAGCGATCAGTTAGTAGTTCTCTGATTGCTGAAACGATTAGTGATTACTTCGGCTGCTGAAAGAGCGATTGCTTGTGAATAATCTTTTATATACGAGTATTTTAGACACCGATAATTATGTATGAGTGCTTTTGAAGGGGTAAAGACCTTCTGAGATTTATTGTGCGATTATTGCTGCTGAATCCTGTATTTCAAGGATTGAACTTTCGACAATACATTTTCATTGATCTTAATGAATTGCCTTGTTCTTTGCAACCGATTTGCATAAAATCCATGAACCCCGGATCTACGTAACAATTAAAACACATACACACATATATCAAATATATATCTATAAGTATGTACTCTTTTTTTCATTCATTCTTTGAATTATGAGCTTCAAAACACTGGTTTTAAATTACGCCATGCAGTCCGGTATACATTCAGTCAAGACTATGTTGAAATTGAACGAAGGAGCTTCGAAGAAAATTAATTATTTTAATGCCTATTCAGTTATGTACAGAAAAAAAGAGAAAAACGTTTTTAATAATCAATTAAAATATATTTATGATTAGAGCATATCCCTATTTCTCAATGTCTGTCTTTATGTTTAAAGTAAAACTCCGTATGCATTATTTCTTCCACAACGAATATCATATATAGTCATTTATTTCATAAATACATTGCATTACTCTTAATTCTGGTATATTTTAACTTTCTTTAATGTCGCCAAAGATTTCGAAATATGTAACTTCGTACAATTTTTTTTTCTGAAAAATTTTGATTTAGTAACTCTTTCCATTTCCAATTATATTATTTGTTTCGTTTCAAACAAATCCTTTCTTCCAACAAATTTTTTCAAAAATATACGTTGTTTTTTATACCTTCAGTATTAAAGAGAGAAATACACTCCCTCATAATAATTTAGAAAACTTTTAAAAATATATTTGTCAACTTATATTTTTTATCAATATGTGGAATGCAGATATGGGTAATTCAAATACACAAACATTTGGGCTATATTGTGCTGTTTCTACTACTGAATGGAATTATGTTATTTCGAAATTTTTAAGTATAAATTGGAGACTAAAATGTAAGTGTTTCAAATGTGTTACGAAGCGAACATTTACAATTAGTTCAAATTGATGCGAGAATCCAATTATAGAATCCTTTAATAATTAGTGCAGCCTAAAAATTTCCTCTTTAACTAGATTTGTTAGCGAACAACTTCGATTCATTTTTAAAATGCAATTTTCAACATATAAATTAAAGATTAAAAGAGCTTTCCTCAAAGTTTAAATTTAAAAATTATAACCAAAAAGTTTCAATAAAATGTTATTTAAACATCACTTAAATACGAGGTATGTAAATTAAGTAATGAGACTGGTAGCGTAGTGTTCGATCTGGCAACACTAGGGAAGTGGGACATGGAGCGGAGGTAGGTAAACATGTGATACGTCATCAGTATGAGTTTGAAGTCGCTGAGTCAAGTTATTCTGTAGTGATTTGTTTAATTCGGACGGCAAAGGAAAGGAGAACCGGTTCGCCGGTCTCTCAATACCCCAGCCGCCCAGCGCAACTGATTTATGCCGCCGGTTCCACCCCTCTTCGGAGGGCGAGCCGACAGGCGCCTGAGACATCTTCTCACCCCACACGACAGCCAAACGCAAACATACTGCTTCCAGTTCCTTATACACCTTAGTACTATTTTTTAAAATTTTTTGGCAATCACTTTAATTCTTTATGCTTGTATTATTTTTTAAAATTAAAAAAGGGCAAATAACCAATGTGAAAGTAACAACCATATTGTGAACGACAGGAGATGAAGATCTCAGCACGAGATCAGGAGCTCCAGCCCCATCGATTCAACACCTTTAGAGAAACAGGTTTTTCTTGTGTGTTCTGAAATGAGTGACAATAATTTCGAGCAACGATGTGCTATCAAGTTTTGCTTCAAACTTGGACACAACGGAACGGAAACATTTGCAAAACTTCAGCAAGCCTACGGAGACAGTGTTTTGTCAAGGGCCTAGGTTTTTCGGTGGTTTAAGGCATTTTCAGATGGAAGAGAGTCAATTGAAGATGAACCTCGCAGCGGAAGGCCCTCAGTTTCAAATCCGCTGAAAATGTCGTTAGAGTCCGGGATCTTGTGCATTCAGATTGTCGCTTGACAGACAGAATGATTGGGTAAGAGTTGAATTTGAATCACACCACCGTTCATCAGATTTTAACCAATGAATTGAAGATAATAAAGATCTGCGCCAAAATGATTCCAAAAAACCTTTCTCAGTGAGCCATTTCTTTGCCAGTAAGAACATTCCTGTTGCTCCTGAGCCCCTTATTCACCCGACTTGAGTCCTTGTGACGTTTTCATCTTTCCAAAAGTCAAGAATCACCTCAAGGGACATCATTTTGGGACACTGGAAAACATTCAAACGCCTGTAACCGACCAGCTGAAGGCTAATCCAATATCAAAGTTCTACCAAAGCTATGAGGAGTGGAAGAAACGTCTCCAGCACTGTGTGGTTTCAGAAGGCAGTTACTTTGAAGGAGACAATATTGAATTGTAAGTTTATTGGAATAAACAAGTGAAAAACAATCAGTTTCATTATTTAATTTACACACCTCGTATGATTTGTATTCTTTAATATTATCTATTTTTCATAAAAATTCTTTTTATGAAATTACCATGTTTTATTTCAAACTTCAATACTTTGCTTAAGGTATCCGACTACCCTAAAATCATGATTTAAAAAAAAATAAATGTTTTTGTGTTTTTATTCTATAGGCCATCTTATTATACACTTTTTTATTTTCCACCCACTAGAGCAAAAACTACAAGTGTTTTAGTAAAAGCAGATTCCATAAGATGAATAAGTGCATAAAATGTCAAACTTTAAAATGCATTTTACTCGAAATGTTTTTTTTTCAAAAAGTTCAAACTTGGACAGCGATTGCTCAAAAATTTTTCAAAATAATTTGCTGAAATTTTGTGTGTATGTTCTGTATAACGAAAGGTAGAAGGGTTTTTTCCTTCAGAATTGTCAAAAGCTGTTTTATTACAAAATTTACAATTCTTTATATGAACATAATTACTGTTTTTTTAAGCAATTTCATATAATAGGTAGGATAACGCGCTATAGTTTTTGTAAAAATTAAAATATCTCTTACCCTGAAGGGCATTTCAAAAAGGAATAGCAAAGTAATACATCAAAATTGAAAAATGGAGAATTTGTTCATTTACTATTTGTACACAGCGAGCCCCGTTTATGTAATTGTTTGTGAAATTTTACCCATTTTTCCCATTTTAGTAGTAAAAATTTATTTTTCTCTTTATAATTTTAATCTTTTTTTTAAAAAAATAAATATATACTAAATAAATTTTAGAACCACAAAAAAATCTATTTTTTAAAATGAAAAGTTGTCGCAAATAGTCGGATACTTAAGGAACATATGCTGTGTATTAAAGAGAACTTGGGTACATTTGCTTTGACATAAGTAACATAAAAAAACTTATAATAAACAATTACAGATTATTTATTCAACTTATATATTTAACTCTATTTCATTTATTCTAGAAAAGTTTGCTTTATAATTTTACAATTTTTTTAAATAATTCTCATTTTTGAAGAGCTACATTAGTTTTATCATGTAAAAACATGAAGCTCTTTCGGAATATGTGTTAATTTTCATTTGAATAAGCTTCGTATAAAAACAAACAAAATTGCCATAAATCTTTGAATGTCGGAAAAAAAATACTTACGTCTGGTACACAGAGATAGCTCGTTGATCAAATAAAGCATTCATTAGAGATTTTGATTCAATAACCTAAATTGAATAGTATCCCATTCTAAAAAGGTGCAAGTCTAAAAAAAGACTGTTCAAAATAGCTTAGTAGTAATTGCGCAAAAAAATAATACTGTTTTTCTATAAAAAAAATTAAGGTCCATTATGCTTAAAATACCTTTAGAATAATAGGTAAACAGTAAAAAAAATCACTTCTATTAAACTTCTACTGAAGAAAAAGAACGAGTAACCTTTCGAAACTTTTCACTAACAAAGAATAGTTTTTAGTTGCCTGTGAATTTTATCAAAATTGAAGCATGGTGCGTCGCAAGCACTCGGAGAATGAATAGAAAAAAAATGAATAGAAAAGACTTTAAAAATCACGCTATTGTTAAAGTCAGCCATCGTTGATTACCTCTATAAAAAAGCTAAACATCTTTTAATTAAAATTCTACTTAACTTTTCCTCTAATATTTTATCTACTTCCTTTAACAATTGCTAATCTATTTCGGAAAAAGAGATTATCTCTTTTATTACTTAATGTAAAAGCGACGGAAGAAAAATACCGTTTTTGTGTAGACATTATTATAGTTTTAGGAAAAACTACTTTCCGTATTTGCATCTTTTGTTCATTCGCCACGTGCCACGTTTCTCACGCGAGGATACAGTGTTTATTTTTAAAAGAATGCATTTTTTTAAATATGCATTTTACGTAAATTCAGCGTCAGGTAGATTCTCCTACTAAGATCCACAGCACTTAATCTTTAGTTTATAGTTGTATGTGGAACGCATTTAAGCTGTAAAATAAAACCTCAATTGAGAATTAACTTTTTTATTGAATGTTTTACTTGGTTTACGTTTTTATCAAAGAAAACTTTCACTTTATTTAATATAGGCGTTGTACATTGCAATTAAAATAAAAACTACGTTAAAACACCCACAATATGTTCCTTTTCCGAGAGTTATTATTTAAATTTTAACTTTTGCTTCACTCCCTAGTTTCTAAAAGTTTTCTGTGTTCATGTTCAAATTAGTAACTGAAACAATGTTACCTATTTTTTCTGCTCCTTTTTGTGTAACACGCTTTTTAGATATAATATTTTTGAGAACCTTCTGAGTTCTCTTGATATCATACACACATATATTAATTTTGTTCTTAATTATGCATTTAGTTCATACCTCTCTGTTGTATAGTGTAGACTATAGGTAAACGCCGTTTGATCACGTGCCAAATGTATAGAATTGATTTTGCAACGTAATTACGCATAGTAGCCCGTGGACTTCACTCTGAGCCAGTGATACTAAATTTGTGGCACGTGGTCTTTTCTGATTAGCCCGATCATGGCATGTAGCACTGTTGTTATTGTTGTTTCTTACTTCAGATGGTGTAGCGTATATATATATATATATATATATATATATATATATATATATAGCTACACCATCTCTATAAAACAAAAAAAATCCCCAAAAAGTCCAAAAATAACATAAGATTTTCTAAAACCTAGTCAATAGTAAAATTCAAGCAATTAACAATATGACTAGGGCAGGCCTGATCAGTCTCATACCTATGACACTCTGGGAAGACTTTTCGGCACTGTTAAAAAGTAAGAGATTTGATGTGGCCACTAAAAAAAGCACTGATTCCTAGGAACATTAAATTGGTGACACCAACGATGTTTTTTTCCAAAATACCAAGGGTGAACACGGGGTATCCTGCAAAGTGCATTTAATTCAATCCTTTTAAGGGAGGAGAGTTCGGCAAAAGTTAGACAAGTGTCAGCAGTAGCCCACTTGGTCAAACTATCGGATATCTCATTAGCATTTAATCCAATATGGGAGGGGATACATTAAAAGTATTTAGAGTGTCTAGAAGAAAGTAGAACCAAAGATACATAATATTTAGGCTTGTCATATCCTCAACAATTGTCCAACGAGGAAGGTGCTGTATCGAAGCACGGCTGTCGGTTACAATACAAATGTCCTTGAAGACAAGGTCAGAAGCAGTGTAAATAAATTATAATCCCTTACAAATTGCAATATGTTCAGACCTAAAAACAGAACAGAAGTTATCATTCCTAATCTTAATGTCAAATGCGCCTTCAGGTGTTTCAATGTGCACACAGATTCCAGAAATCCTACTGTTGCTTATATTGCCATCAGTATAGATTTTTAATGCCAGATGTGAGTTGTCATGAATTGTCTCCAAAGCGCAATCTGTATAGTAGATTCTAGTATATCTGACCGTTTACACACCCTGGTCAATAGCTCAGTCTTGAAATGTATTTGATCAGATCTTAAAATGGGAAAAGGTCTTTAAGGAGAAAAGCTCAACATTAACAAAAAGTAGGACCGTCCAAAGAAAAAGAGCTATGTTTCTTTAATTGCCTGTTATTGTGCTAAGAATGTAGATAAGCAAAAGTTATATTCTTGTTCATGTAGTTTGATAGCTTATTGTAATATTTTAACAGGCTACAACTTCTTCTCATAGATAGGGGTGGTAGGCCACTCTCATACAGAACAATATTATTAGAACAACTATTATGAAGGCCAGTAATTATTCTTACGGTTATTAGTTGCACTCGTTCAAGTTTGTTTAATTTGGTTTCAGAAACACACACACAAAAAAACAAAAAAAAAAAAGAAAAAAATGCAAAGCCATATTCTAAAATAAGCCTGACCAGTGAGATGTAGGCTGTTCTCTCTCAGTGTATTAGTCTCTGCGCCTCAGTCACGTCTGGAAATATATTTGAGAATGTTTTTTTTCTGAATTTGGCTACTTGAGCTTTTATATGGCTGTTACTCAATATCTCCTGGTCCAGAATGTAACGCAGACATTTGGCATTTTTTTTATTTAATTTAATTGACTGCCACCAACAAAAATAGTTGGTTGTTAGCTTTAGAGATATATAATTTGTGGGAAAAGCTAACTTTTTACTTTGATGTATTGAAAATAATTTTTTGCCGTTCAGGAAAGGCACAGACCTCAGAAATTAGGTTAGTCTCTATTTTTATGTCATAATCAGAACACAAAATGATGATATCTTCGGCAAGGAACCAACATTACTATACTTATTGATTACCTCCTCAAAACCTGAAACATATAAAGGAGAACCATATCAGGCTTAGAACTGAACCCTATGGAAGGTACTGTCCTAATTCAAAAAGATCAGACAACATATCTTTATATTTCTATCTTATAGATCTATTTTGTAAAAAAATTGAGATCCAAGCCAAAATTTTACCCCTAATACCGAAAACGTCATAAAGTTTAGTATTCAATTTTTCTCTCCAAACTCTGTCGAAAAATCTAGGCACGTCCAACGTACAACAGCGGTGTGATTAGTTAGCCTTAAGTTTGATAATTCCCGACATTCTGGCAGAGAAATAATATATGATCAACGATGTTATGGCCCCGTCTAAATCTATGAATCCGATCCTGTTGAAATAAGAAATTCAATTATTTAAGAACAATATAGTAAACACTTAGCAGGAAATCAACCAACCAAGATATCAGATCTATCCATTTTGCTATAAATATACTTTATTTAATAGTAAAATTAAAACAAAGGGAGTTCGTGATGGATGAATTGAAACCGAAACTACCGCATAACTCCGTAAAAATGCACAAAAGTAAATGTTGTTTTGTGTGTGTTTGATAGAGATGCTAAGAAATATAGTATTGAATATATATATATATATATATATAGTTTTTAATATTTGGATCAATTTAATTCTGTCCAATGTCAAATTGGTCTTACGGCGTTCCCCCCCCCCATTATCATCATATTGCGGCCCGCATGAAATACTTGTGATATATATGTGGCCTGGCGGGAAAAAAGGTTGAGTACCCCTGCTCTGAGCCAGCGAACTGTTGAAAAAAAACTAAATAGTGCACTACAAGGACAAGGAGGTACAAAAATCACATTGGCACTACCTTTAAATTCTATGCTAAATGATAGTTCTCTAGTTACGTATGTAATTGTTTGTTTTACCTAATAAACGTGTTTAATTAACTAGTGGACTTATTTAAGAACCCCTTCCCCGCATGTTCCTTAATTCCATTGGGTCCCCTTATAATTTGGCGCCTAACGTGGGGCGCCAAATTATAAGGGGTGTAACCAAGTGTTTCTCAAACTGTGGGGCGCGCCCCTAGGGGGGCGTGATAACCCTACAAGGGGGGGCGAGTATATTGAAAAGTCGAAAACAAAAGATTATTTTTAAGGAAATTAATAATTTACTGAAAGGAGGAAGCAAAACAAAACACATTCTGACATAAAATATAGATTTACACTGATACCATACATTTATAAATGTATCAGTACTGCACAATATGTTTCAAAATTAATTTAACAGTGTTAAGTTAAGAACAAATTTTTTTATAATTACCAGTGACCCTATGGGAATGTCATAAAGTTATATGCAAATTTTAATACTTATCTTGATAATTTCTATGGTTTATTATTTAAGTCGTATTGTAGCTTTACGTCAAAGTATATTATTGTTGAATTCAATACATAGTTATTGTATGAAGGGGGGAGCGATGAAAATTATGATTGAAAATTGGGTCGCAAGTATAGAAAGTTTGAGAAGCACTTATGTAACCCAAAGGAAAAAAGGGACCCACGAAAACAAACATTTACATACATAACTGGAAAACATAACATTTAGGATAGAATTGAAAGGGATCGGAGCGCATGCTCGTATGTCCTTACAGCTCCGAAACTTGGCCATTACTGAAAATTGTTCTATCCGCTAGAGGGCGCAACAGTTCTTTCTACAGTTAATACGTGAGGATTATAAGCAACGGGGGGTTACATGTTTTTATTACATTATTCCGTTCGATAACTGCACGACCTGTACCATTGATTTTCCCTTTTTATGAAAAACTTTAACCATGCATAGTGAAATTTCTTTGGTCATATATTTTGATAGTTTGAATAAATTGTGTATCTCTTCGATTTTAAATACGTACCATTTTTCACAGAAGAAATTCGGGGGGTAATATTCAATGAGAAATCCTATAACTCGAATATAACTTTATGGGTGTAATGTATTTTTGCCTTTTCCATTAACATAAATATTAAAGATGAATTATATTTAAAATGCATTGAGTCTACTTAAGAAATAATTAATAGAGTTAAACTTAAGAAATAATTTTAATCTTTATTTTTCATGGAACCTTGCTGAAGACCACTGTATTCTATATGTGGAGTATTTGTTGACTTGAATCTACAACTTCGTTTAAATATCGACGTCCCTAAGCCTGGGAAAAGACCCGCGCTTGGTTTGCACAACATGACTATTTTGTAGCAACATCAATGAATGATCTTGCTACAAATATAGGAAGGCATATTAGAAAGATTGATGACAACCAAAATTTAAAAAAAAATAATAAATAAATAATGTACTGTTTTCAAAAATCTGGAAACTTAATGCTTAATTTTTTCGTTTTTGTTTTAAATTTATAAGGTTGCCATATATCCTTAAAAATTTTGCACTTCAAATATGAGTATTGCCACACGCATAATTTGCTACAAGTCCGGATAGCCGAGTTGGCAGAGCGTTGGACTGAACTTCCTCAGGTCTCGGGTTCGAATCCCGGCCCCGGCAGATTTATCCAAAGACTGGAATTTTGTTTCCGTTTTTAATGTATTGTTTCTCTAGGTTCTAGATGAATCCAGATCATTCTTTAGAGTGCATACTGGTTATTTCTCGAATATTCCGAAGTGTATAAAAGCAGAGTTCATCGCCAGTTGGGCATGTCCTCAGTCCAGTGTTGTATCGAGCTCCCAGCGTTAGAATAAATCTAATTGTTTGTTTAATTGAACTGTGTACTTTTTCGAACTCCGTGACAAGTTTGGTGGAGGCGCGGGGTACAATTACGTCAAACGTGGATAATAGCGACAACCTTCGCAGGAGCCTCCGGTTAAGAGGATTATCCCCCGAATTCGGACTGTTAAAAGAAAATAGTAGGAAGAGGACAAAAATGCCGACCGAGCATGATGCCAAGCCCGCTGTAGTAACACCTTCGTTACAGCAATGGAGGAGCCCATCGACCTTCCGAGGAGCGCCTGGGGAAGACCCTCTCAAATGGCTTAAAGAGTACGATCGAGTAGCCAACTTTAACAAGTGGGATGACTTGATGTGCCTGGCTAACGTTTATTTCTTTCTTGACGGTACTGCGAGACAGTGGTATGTCAACAACGAAGACGCCTTAGATTCCTGGGAAGCGTTTAAAAATGGACTAAGTGGACTTTTCGGTGACCGTCAAAAATATACCAGAAGGGCAGAAGAACAACTAAAATGCCGAGCCCAGCGTTCAGGCGAGAGTACACAGTCCTACATACAAAGTGTATTAGACTTTGCCAAGAGGTAAATCCTCTGATGAAAGAAGACGAAAAGTGTCACACCTAATGAAAGGTGTTGCTGAGGATATTTATCAGGCCCTGTTGACGAGAGAAATCAACGACACAACAAGTTTTATCAAATGGTGCAACTATATCGAAGATATGAAGCAGAAGAGAGTTGGTCGACCGAGATTTGAAAGGCTTCCAAACGTCGTACCGGTTGCATCCCTGACGGATGAGACTGATTTGGTCTCTCTTATTCGCACAATCGTACGAGAAGAAGTCCATCGACTAGTTAACCAGACGCAAGAATCTTTGGACTCCGATCCCCAATCCTTAGAAGAGATCGTTCAAGACGAAGTTGAAAGGGTTTTGGCCCCAGTGTCAACAAAACCTACAGAAACTAGACCACGACCAACATACGCCGCTGTAACCAGGAAATACAGAGCTCCTGTTCAGAAATTCCCACCTGAACCAAGAAAAACAGATGTGTGGAGAACGGCTGACAACAGACCTGTTTGTTTCACTGCGGACGTCCTGGACATGTAATGCGCTACTGCCGAGAGAGAAAGGCTGTCTTTGACAACTCTCGAAACCGCCGACGGAACTTCGACGACGTTGGCACTGAAGAAGAAATACGCCGACCAAACTCTTCTCGCCGTTTTACGCCAAGTCCCACGAGAGGCCGATCCCCAATACGTCGTTACAGATCCCCGTCGCCATATCGCCGATCCAGTCAGTCGCCAGGCCGTAGGAGCGAGGAAAACTAAGGAGAGCGACCTTCCAAGGAGGTGAGGCCGCGTGTACTGAAATCCTCCGTCGACCGCCAAGATGACTGGTAACCAACTAGACGTAATAATAAATAAGAAGCCGATACGTGCTCTAGTAGATTCTGGGGCATCGTTTTCTGTCATATCCGATAAGTATCGCCGATTTTTAAAGAAAGTTCTGTTTGCTGATGCCAAGAGCGTTATGCTGAAAGTTGCGGATGGAAATTTTGTTCGACCGATAGGGAAATGTGTTTTACGTGTCCGTATAAACAATCGAGAACTGCCTTTTGAATTTATTGTTTTATCACATTGTAGCCATGACGTCATCCTAGGATGGGACTTTTTAGAGGCGTCTCAAGCCGTTATAGACTGTGGACAAAATGAACTTGTTCTAGAAGACATCTGTCGAGACTCCACAGCGCCTGACGCCTGGAATTTGTATGCCACCAGGGACTATACACTTAAGCCGCATTCTTTAACTAGAATAACAGTATCAGGATATCAAACCCGAGGAGACATAAATGTAGTTCTAGACGGCAGCAAACATTTGCTCTTCGAGAAAAATATTGCTACACCGTCCATGGTATCCACATATCGTAACGGAAAAAGTGATGTCTGGGTTACCAACCTGCAGTTCCGAAACCAAATCATCCCTAGAGGAATGTGCATAGGCCAAGCTGAACCACTAAATGAAGGGCATCTATGTGTTATTTCCGACACATCGGGTTGCTTGATGACCAGCAAGAAACTTCGGAGTCACAGATGAATTGTTCGTTAATGATGTCACCCGAGTTAAGTAACGAACAGAGAAACAAGCTATCCGAACTACTCCGGAAATTTTCTGGGCTTTTCACAAAGACCGACAAGTCGACAGCCGCGAAGACGAATGTGAAACACAGGATTTTTACTGGTGATCATGCTCCAATCAACCAACGAGCCTACAGAGTCTCGCCGACTGAAAGACGCATCATTCATGAAGAGGTTCAGAAAATGCTTGATGAAGGTATCGTCCAACCCTCTGAAAGTCCTTGGTCATCACCCATTGTGCTCGTAAGAAAAAGACGGTAGTTGGCGTTTTTGCGTCGATTATCGCAAGCTGAATAGCGTCACGAAAAAGACGTTTATCCTCTGCCTCGTATTGACGATACGCTCGACTGTCTGAAAGGTGCCATGTTCTTTTCTTCCATGGATCTCCGATCTGGTTATTGACAAATAGAAATAGACGAAGCGGATCGTGAAAAGACGGCATTTATTACCCCCGAAGGCTTATACGAGTTTAAAGTCATGCCGTTTGGTCTCTGTAATGCACCTGCGACCTTCGAGAGAATGATGGACAATTTGCTACGCCATTTTAAATGGACTATGTGTCTTTGTTACCTAGATGACATAATAGTGTTCTCAGAAACTTTTGAAGACCATCTTATACGATTAAGACTTGTTCTAAAATGTCTTCAGGAAGCTGGTCTTAAATTAAATTCAAAGAAGTGTCTTTTGCTGCCCAAGAAGTAAAGATTCTGGGCCATCTTGTATCTAGTAATGGCGTTCGTCTCGATCCCGACAAAATAAAAGCCGTAAGA
Source organism: Trichonephila clavipes (assembly GCA_019973935.1). NCBI lineage: Eukaryota > Metazoa > Arthropoda > Arachnida > Araneae > Nephilidae > Trichonephila > Trichonephila clavipes. The sequence goes on from BMAU01019720.1 coordinate 738,847, forward strand.
AATTTTCCCACTCCAAAGAATATACATGACATACGAAGTTTTCTTGGCCTTTGTTCATACTTTAGAAGATTTATTAAAGGTTTCTGTTATCTCGCCGAACCTTTGCAGTCGTTGCTGAAAAGTGGCGTGGAGTTTCATTGGGGTCCTGAAGAGGTGGAAGCATTTAACAGTCTTAAGAAAGCACTTACTTCGGATCCAGTATTGGGGATGTACGACGAAAGAGCTTCTACAGAAATCCATACTGATGCAAGCGGGTACGGTATCGAGCTGTCCTAGTACAAATTCAGAATAATGTCGAGAAAGTTATAGCATACGCTTCTAGAACTCTGACAAAAGCCGAAAAGAATTATTCCACCACAGAAAGGGAATGTCTTGCCATCGTATGGGCTACCAACAAATTTCTTCGGCCGTACATATTCGGAAAACACTTTACTGTTGTAACTGACCATCATTCCTTGTGCTGGCTCATGAATTTAAAGGATCCTTCAGGAAGGCTTGCCAGATGGGCCCCCTCCGACTTCAAGAGCATGATTTTGACGTAAAATATAAAACCGGTAAGAAGCATAGTGACGCCGACGCTCTTTCGAGAAATCCAGTGGAAAGAGGAAACGGAAACATCAGACAAATTTTTAGCAGTCATGACGAGTATGAACCTTGCGATGGAACAGAAAAAGGATCAAGACCTTGCGAAATTAAAACTTTTGAGCAACTCATCCAAAACGAAGAATTCAGATTTATCGACGGTATCCTTTGCAGGAAGAATTTTGATCCAGATGGAAAGTTGTGGTTGCCAGTCATTCCTAAACATCTACGAGCAGACATACTAAGGCACTTTCATGACGCCCCCACCGCAGGACACCTTGGTTTCGCGAAAACTTATGACAGGATACGCAAGAGATTTTACTGGCCGGGAATGTACCGAAATGTCGTTCGGTATGTCATGCATTGTCGGGAGTGCCAAAAGAGAAAGTCCGTTCCTCAACGACCACCTGGACGTTTAGTTCCCATCCCTTCCAGCTATAGCTCCTTTCCATCGCATTGGAATTGATCTCCTTGGGAGATTTCCAAAGTCTGCTCATGGAAACAAATGGATAATAGTCTGCACGGATTACTCAACACGATATGCAATAACAAAAGCCTTGCCGACAGCCGAAGTCGACGAAATAGCGAAGTTCTTACTTGAAGAAATTGTCCTCAGGCATGGAGCTCCTCGAGTAATTATCACAGATCGTGGAGCCGTCTTTCGATCCAGACTTTGTTTCCTCTCTCGTCGACTTGTAACATTGATCATCGTTTCACAACGGCGTATCATCCCCAAACAAATGGACTGACGGAGCGCTTCAATAAGACCTTGGCCGACATGTTGTCAATGTATGTGGATGTAGAGCAGAAAAATTGGGATGAAATTCTACCATTTGTAACCTTCGCTTATAATACCGCTAAACAAGAGACCACAGGTTTTACGCCGTTCTATTTACTTCATGGTCGTGAAGCGGAAACGACACTAGATACAATGCTACCATTCTGTCCTAACGATTTTGATGACAATAACATCACCAAGATAGCAGCCAGAGCCGAAGAATCACGACAGCTAGCCCGAGTGCACACTCTGAGAGCTCAAGACAAAGATCGTCGACGTTACGATTCCAAACACCAAATGGTATCTTACGCTCCCGGAGATCTCGTATGGGTTTATACTCCAGTGAGAAAAGTCGGTCTCTCCGAAAAACTCTTAAGAAGGTATTTCGACCGTATCAGGTGCTACGCCGTTTATCAGCCGTGACTTACGAAGTACAAGATTTTGATCCTGCTTCACGAAAAAGAAAACTAAGAGAAGTTGTCCATGTACTGCGTATGAAACCGTACCATGATCCCGCCGAGCAAATCGAAACCGAGGATATTCCTCCCAAAGAATCATACCAAAGAAAGGACCCATCACTCGTTCCAGAATAAAGACCTTTGAACAAAATGACAGCGGGGCGCTGTCTTCTTTTTCGAGGGGAGCAATGCCACACGCATAATTTGCTACAAGTCCCGATAGCCGAGTTGGCAGAGCGTTGGACTGAACTTCCTCAGGTCTCGGGTTCGAATCCCGGCCCCGGCAGATTTATCCAAAGACTGGAATTTTGTTTCCGTTTTTAATGTATTGTTTCTCTAGGTTCTAGATGAATCCAGATCATTCTTTAGAGTGCATACTGGTTATTTCTCGAATATTCCGAAGTGTATAAAAGCAGAGTTCATCGCCAGTTGGGCATGTCCTCAGTCCAGTGTTGTATCGAGCTCCCAGCGTTAGAATAAATCTAATTGTTTGTTTAATTGAACTGTGTACTTCTTTCGAACTCCGTGACAATATTATAAAAACATATATTCGCAGCAAATGAACATACTACATAAAAAAGACTTAAAAGACCTTTTGACATTAACTATTTTTTCTGAACAGAAATGATAATCTTCGCAATCCTCTGAAAACGTAATTTCTGCTATAAAACTATTCACCTTCTCCTCTAAAAGACTCATCATAAAACCGATGCTGCCATATATCTTGAAAGGGTGGATTTAAAAGAATATTCCTGCTAAGTATGGTCAGAGTATTCGTAAAAATGGTTATTCTACGTAATTTTAAAGTGAGTAGTATTTATAAGTACCGTCGGTAGATAAAGGGTTAACATGCATAAGCCTTTATAAAAGCGGGTCTTCAGGGACACTAGGTCTCGAACCCCCTCGACTCAATAACTTTGATCCCAAAGAGTGTGTTGGAAGGAATTGCTTTTTTTATGACCAAAAGAAATCTTATTTTGACTGTAAAAAATAAACATGAAAGCCTTGTGGAACAGTTCACTAAAACCAATTTTAAAAAATAATATGAGGGCAATGCAAAGGGGTTATTTTTAAATGGAATTATTTTTTCCTCTGAAATTCAATCTAATTATATATAGTTTTTAGTTTATGTCCCTATATTAATTATTGAAACGCTTATGGCACTTGTATATGTGATAATGCGTCAAAGAAAATCTATGTATCTATCTATCTATCTATCAATCTATCAATAAAAAATATTTGAAAATATGAAAATAGCTTAGTTGCCTAATTAAGAAAAACTATTCCAAAGCATATTTCAGGACCTGATGCGTATATTTGAAATAGTTAACATAATAAATACTTCATACAGAGCATTTAGTTTAACAGCCTTATGTATATAATTACTTTATCTGTCTTATTCAAAATACTTTATTACATAACTTAAAATATACATCATTCACAAACTCCTGTGAGAGGTTTAAGCTTGGATACAGCTCCCATGCAGCTCTTGCGCCATATACCCAAATACTCACTCTCTCACCCATGCTATTAGCACATTTTTCACTTCCTTTGAAATCTATCATAAATATTCTTTTTTTTTCAGGGTTTTCTTTTGTGATTTCAGTTTTTTGATAATGTATAATATTTTAATAATTATAAATTATTAAAATATTAATCAAACATTTTCCAGATATACCATTAAAAAATGAAATTCAACCAAGTAATGTCATTTTTTTCGAATGCCTTGAAAGCCCCTCAAAGGATATCACATTCTTCTTTTAATGCAAAATGATTTATCCTTTTTTTCCCCTCGAATGTAATTCAGATTCCTTTTCCTATCCATCCATCTAGAATGCTCTATTTTATCAAGCTAAATCAGAAGAATAAAAAAGTAACAAATAAAGTAGAGAAAAATAATAAAATAGCGAAGAAGAAATCATCAAAGTAATTAGTAATTTTCCGGTATTTTATGCCTTAATGTAGGCGAAGGCTTGGAGTTATTAAAATGCACGAAATAATGCTACGTATACCAATTATTGGACCTACGACCAAACTAATAAAAAATTGTCGACGTGGAAATTAATTGCAAGACAAATTTCAATACCTGATTCATTTAAACAACGCTAGGAGATTTAATTAAATATTTCATGCGTTTTTATAGGGGTCTAGGTTAGACCTCTAGAATCGATAAAGTAATTTTCGCAACCCGACTAAACATCAGTTACATTTCATTATTATTTTTTTTTTTATTGGTCCTCTTTTCCTTTCGTATTTTATTAACCAGTCCACTTTTTATTCAGATTATTTACTGAGTTATTCGTCGATAAAATCATAGCTTAGAATTACGTTCTAAAGTTGCGTTTCTAATTAAAGTTTTACATTATGGAAGAAAAAGGAAAAGAAAAAAATTGAACTTTTAGCGACTTTATTTAGATGCGTAAATTGAATGAAAATACTTAAGGATTAAAGTAAGATAAAAGTTGCCCCCATTTCGGAAGAAATATGATCGAATAATAAAAACAGTCCATGGAAAGTTGTTGAAATAGTTTTTAAGAGTAAAAATGTCGATTTTGTAAAAGAGATAAAACAACAAAGTTTATCTTTTCTGGATTTTTTTAAAAAATGAACGAAATCGTTTGTCAAAAATTCAAGCAGTTTAAAAGATAAATTTTTCTGTTTTCAACATTTTTGCTAAGCCTAATTCGCATTTTGATAAAATCGCAGGTTGTAGAAGATGTTTCGATACTAATTAATTTTTTAATAAAATGGAAGCACAAAAATATTATATTATGTGTTAGATTAAATCATGTCCTTAAGGATTATAGCGTGAGAAGTCCAATAATTAATTAAATTAAAAATGAACTAGGAAAAAAAAATTGTATTATGGATGAATAACCGATATTTAGCGAAAATAAACCGTATAATTATTCAATTTGAAGTTTTTAGAATAATGGGAAATTCATATTTGTGGTGATAAGTTTAAAATATAAAAGACTGAAGAATTTACCATAGGTATGTTTAGTTGAATAAACCCTGTAAATATGTCACAGGCAGATACATGACCTTTTTTTCATTGCGAAAACTCAAATGAATTCAAATTTTTTGAAGCTTTAACTTTTATACATAAAGGGGTTTTTCTATGTTATGCCTTGCATATAAATTAACAAAAGTTTGGCCTTTTTATTAATATTTAAATTTCTTTTATGAGCAAATTATTATCATAATGGTGTTTTTCAAATTATTTATATTTTGTGTAATAAAATTGCAAAAAATATTTATCATGATCACTTATTGTAAATCTAAAGGAGCCATATACTGAAAATTTTTATCTATTATTAATAATTATTTATACCCATAATTATACTTAATACAATCATAATTAGTGGGGATTTTGAGTTTTGATTAGAGATTTTATAAAGACAATAATATATATAAAAGACAGGACATGTATTTTATCACGGGAATACACATTGTTGCAATTAAACGATTCTTTTAATGGTTTGGGAGAAAAAAAAATGATGCATTATTTTTTATCGTATGGAAACAGTTTTATTTCAATTTTAGATGTTCTAGTAGTAATAAAACTTGAATTTAAAATAGCTCAATTGTTGTAAAAAATATGATTAATTAATTATTTTTATTTTATTTTTTTAATTTTTTATTTACTAAATGAACAATTAATTAAAAATTCGACCATTTCACAAACTGCAATAAAAAATGGTGATTTAACTCTTATTCTAATAAATTATTTTAAAATGATGTTTTTCATACCATGCAATTTATGATGTAAATATATAATAAAAAATGTATATATGTGGTACAATATTTCCATCACAGGTCTTTTTTAAAATGCGTAATTTCTCTTTTTAGATGTATTCTTTAATTTCCACAGTTATAAAATTTGAGCTACACAATGAATAACAATAAGTTCATCTTTATCAACACTTTTAACTATTAATGCATTTTATATAAATAACATGATAAAAATAACGAATACATATGAATATATAAACAGTGAAAATAAATTTGTCTTTATCAAGTTTTAATTGTTAATGTATTTCTTATAAATAACTTGAAGTAATATTGAAACATTCATTATTTTTCCAAAACAATTTTTTGCAAGTTGTTTTATAAAAAAATCTTTTATTTTCTTTTTTTTTAAACTTTTATAAATGCAATGTAAAAGTTTGTATAAGAATATATCATCGAGGTAATATATCAATTCTTATCATCTGCAACATGATGTATTATTTCATTTCATATCCTTTAACCCACTTTTTTTTCGTAAAATAAAATTTTTATTTAATAAAGCAATGCTACTGAAGCGTAGGCGTGGTCAGGTAGGTGGTTGATAGTTGAAATAAAAACAATTTTATCACATGAACAGCAAGAACACTGAACTACTGCCAATTCTATTATGAATCTATTACATTATTATTTTTTACTCTAATAGTATGCCTCCTATATTATTAATCACGTTAAATAAAAGATACTGAATTTGGTGAAAAAAATGTTGCACCATATTTAATACAATAATGGCAGTAGTAAATTAAACAGAACCGAGATAAACGTAATTAAATGAGAAATAACTTCTTCAATCTTTAAATGCATTAAATCCTATGCATGTATAGATTAAATCTATACCTTTATTTTCGTTTTCCTTCAGAACTGTTAAAAAAATATTGTTTACGGAAATAAGAACCTGAGTAATTCTGCTCATTAATATATTTTTATAAGAACCTCTCGTTTCTGTACATTTTTATCCATCACTGTTGAATAACAAAATAAACATGCTTGTTATATATAAAAATAATAATAGGATTTTGTTTTTAGATTATGATATTTTTGAATCTTGTAAGCCAATTTTGAAAACGAACATAAAAAGTCTAATCCACTTTATTATTTCTTGGTGATTTATTAGTGCAACCCAAGAACATGCTCCATATTGTTCAACTAATACAGAAATTTATTTCAAATTTAACAAGGTCTCTTTTTTTTTCTTTCTTATTTTAAAAATTCCTTTAGAAATAGAAGAAAGGATCATTTATTTAAGTAAAGAAAAGTCCACATAAAGAATAAAGGAAAGAGGAAATATAATCAAGAGTTTTCACTGGCTTGTAATCTTCCCACAAGTAACATGACTTTCGACTTAAAGTTAAGCGAAAAAAATATATCAGAAAGAATTCCAAGTTAAGAAAAAAAAATGGAGATGGCTGTTTCAAAGAGCAAGGTAGACAAAGAACCCTATATATATACGTAGATGTATAAGACGGAAGAAAAAACTTTAAAGACAATGTTAAATGTAAGAATGATGAAGAGGAGTTTAGGAACCAGAGCCGATTTTCTTGTTTAAATTAAATCTTACAACTTCCCGTTCCTGGTTCTTGTGTAGTGAGTAGGTCTTGCCTGGGGTCATGTTATTTTAATTCCAAATTTGAAATAGAACTGGTGCTCAGAATTCTTTATCTTGAAATCCTGTTCCTCGGTTCTCGTACAAGTAGAGAAGAATGCCTTAATATACTAAACTTGTATTTGTAAAATAAAGATGTAGGTTCCTGGAAGAGGTAACCGGTTTCAGTTACTAGAACTTGGTTTTTAATAGAAAAAATTGTTCAGAGATCAAATTTATTTGAAAAAGGAAGGATACATGAAAGAGAAAACAATCGTCCTTTAATAGAAAATAAAAAGAGATTACTGAAAGCTAAACTAAATGATGAAGGATATTTTTTTGCAAAAACGCGTATTAAGTAATATTTTTAAGCTACTAAAATAAATATCAAAAGTTTAAAAGCTTGGTATAAAAGAAAGTATATTTCATAATACTTTTAACTCCTAAATTGACGTAGAACGTCATTGAATAAAACGATTATACATTAATTTAAAACTCTCTTTCTCTCAATAAAATTATGAAGCTGTTTTTGCGTAAAGTAGGGACTATATCGCAATTAGATTCAGTACTTTTTTTTATTTTATGTATTTTACTTCCTCGAGTTTATTTCTCGCATTTTATGTTAAATATAACAAGTGAAAGAAACTACAACTTTTAATTATGCTTTATAATCTTTCATCTTTAAACCGACACATGAGATAATAGAGATTAAAATGAGTTACCTTGAACAAGGGAGGAACCAACTGAATCGAGACTGCGTGTAAGAGACATGTAGTCATCGGCATTGATAGTAGTATGCGTAGTTTGGATTAAATAGTAATTGCAGATGGAAACTTATTTCCACAATTAGAAGCGGGGTATCTTTTAAGTAAATACTATTTTGAAATATAGTCTCTGCAACGCTACAATTATTGCTTACAACAGTGGTTCTTAAACTTTCAATCGCCGCGGCCCCCTTAATGTATCAGCATGACATGGTTTGAAAGTCCCTCTAGATTTGACACATCCCTTCCAGACTTAATATTCTTGATCCAAATGCAAGTTCTAGTGTAATTTTTTTTCATCCGGGCCGAATTAGTGACATAGTTTAGGATGGCATATCTTTCAATTTTTCCACAAGGCTGTTCAGATTCTGCTGGAGGAAAACCTCAACGTTACATGAGAGACTTCTCGGACATCTGAAAAGGCGCTGCGAACCCCCGGGAATACGCAGACCGCAGTTTAAAAACCACTGTCATACAGCATGCACACTAAAGGCTTTCATCTGTTTGCTAGCTAAAAACACTATTGGAGAAGAATTAACTTGTGTTGAATATAGTGTATGCGAGTTTTTAGAGTGATTCAAACAAATATTTCGCGTGATTGTCTACACTGTCAGTTGTTTCTTAACATCTATACATAGGCGTAACATTCAGTGTTCCCGAAAATTCTTTCTCGTATACATGAGTACAATATAAAGGAATAATAGAGCTAAAAAAACTGGTGCAGCATAAGCGCTACCAAATTTTAAACACAAAATGAAGGAGAGGAATGGGAGGTTCCAAGAATTACAGGCAGATTAATAAAACGTCTGAAGAAATTACCAAAGGATTGAAATTATTAAAAATTGGCTAGAGATTTAAAAATGACTTTAAATGAGACTATGTGGAAATACATGGGTGATGGTTCATCATTATCGATGAACTGGTGCATAATTTTGAAGAAAATGGTCCCGTGAGAAGACGTTATACTATTTTACTCATATCCCTAATGAATTTTTTCGTTTTAAGGAGAGTTCTTGAAACTCTTCATCGCCATCGAAAATTATGTTGAATCCATGCACCATCGGAAATTAAACTAGGATCCATAACTTCTCAACGAAACGTCATTGATTTTACTTCCTCGTAGCACACAAACCTGTATTTCAAATTATTTTGAGATGTGTAGGGTGTTTTATTTGATGAACTTTTGTTTTGGGGTCACAAAGGAATTGTTGACACTTGACCGTGAGCTTATACTTAAATAAACAGTTTGATTATAATAGTTACAACAACAAAGACCATGAACAGTACTGGCTAGTAAATATGGTGGCAAATTTTAACGAGATTGCATTTATTAGATAATGAGGAAAAATACAAAACATTATTAGTTTGGGAGAAAATTATCTGTAAAAGTAAATTAGGGTTATATGCTCTAATAAAATAGGGAAAAACAATCCTTGTTTTGTTTTGTATTGAAATGGTTTTAGCTCAAAAAATAAAATATACATCATGTACTTAAGTATATTTTGTTTCCACCAAGTAGAAATTTTTTTGTGGTTTCTACCACACAAACGATTTATAAAAGTTTGTAATAAAGTAGAATAATGATTCAGTTTATTAGACATATTTCTTAGAGAATTTTCTTCTTTTTTACACTTTTTGCAATTACTTGAAAAAAATCCAAGAGGGTCAAAGGAAGAATTCTACATAACCGTATAAAAACTAAGGGGAAATACACTCTTAAGTATTGCATTAAGATGTTACTTATTTATTAAAGTTAAAAATTTTAATCATTGATAACAAACAGAAGAAAATTTTCATCGTTCTGATAAAAGCCACATACAGTTAAACTTCTAATTCATTGCCGCTTTTTCCGTAGTATTATCAAATTAATTAAACAGTCAAAAAGTTTCTTCAGAAGTTACTCATGCGTAACTTTAAATTTATATAACAACTTTTCAACTGTATCGATTTATTAGTTTACATTTGTTATTATTGGGACTGTCTTGGCTAAACATTTATTTAAGATATCGTGAAAAGAACTTAACAGCTGAATAAATAGATATAGTGCTTCCACATTGATTTCCTTGGGAAATTTTAGAATGCATTCGTATAATTTCCCAAGAATGTAATTTAATCTTCTTCCACCCCGTTAATTATAGTTTTACTTTTCGAATTGCTGGAGGAACTTTATTTTAAATGATGGAGTATTTTATTCCTCTATTCGAATCTTAAATGCATACACACAACTAAACTAGAGCTATTCTCTAGGTGAAATTCTTTACAGGAAAGAGTCAAATTATTTCTTTACTTGTCACAAAGATTAACTGTTATTTTTCAAATCCGAAACCATTTGCCTTTAATAACGATACCTTATTTGAATTCTTAATGTATTAAATTGCATGTATTTCTTTATTAAAATTTTTAATTAAATTTATTCTGTATACTTTTGTATGCTGATATATTTTACAATTACTTATTGGCCAAAAGGAAATTTTAAGAATTTTTTTTTACTTTGTAATTCAAATCTTTTTAGAAACTAATACTAATTAACTTTATATAGCTTAGTTTAGTTTTGATTTCCAAGCAAACAATTGTGTTTCTTGTGTTACAAAACTCATTTATAACGAGCAGCTGACCGACAGACTGTTTCAATCCAACATCTATCCGAGGGCTTGAATATTTGAAAGTAAACATACCATGCGGTATATATTCATTTTCGTGTATTTTTTGAGTTGGTTATTTTCTGTACTCTGAGGTTTGTGAATGAATGATATGTGAATATATAGCTAGCAAGGCCAATATTGTTACAGGAAGACTAGAGCCCAAGCATGAAGCAAAAATCAATGTCTCCGAGATGAAGAATCTTGTACTCTACTGATTGAGCTAGCCATTCTTTCTGTAACATTGATAAAATGCTATACATATACTTGCATTCATTCACATAAATAAGAGTACAGAAAATTAATAAACACATGAAATACCGAAAACAATAAATTATGTGTATGGGTGCGTTACACGTGTATACTTGCAAAACATCCCAGCAGTATCTAGCCCCAGAATTGTATATGAACAGAAAGAGTATATGTCAGTCCAACAAGAATCGTTTTTCTAATCGTTTCACATTTGTTTCTTCACTGGCAGGGCTATCGTGTTATATGGAAGTGTTTCTAAAGTTAATTTAATATGTAGAAAATAATATGAGGTAAAAAGCAAGCCACGTGATTATTTAACTCTTGATGATAATTTTATTTCTAAATACTCGAATATTTACAGAATTTAATCAATTCTTCTAGTTAAAACCACCACATAACAATTAGGGAAAATGAAAAATATTAACTTATAATTGTATATTTCTTATAAAAGATTTCTCCCATATAAGATATCACGCTAAGGAAAAAACTATCTTATGCTCTTAAAAAGCCACATCTCTCTTTGACTTAATTTTAAATAAATTGCTTATATCAGTGTTTTTCAAATTTTCAATATTTGCAACCCAATTTTCAATCAAAATATTCCTCGCATCCCCCCTCCATGTATTGAAAGCAATGATTATGTACGTTAACGCTAAAGCTATAATGTGACCTTTCGTGTACAAATTATCAAGATAAGCATTAAACTGAGTGGATGTTCCTTTTAAATAATAGATATTTTAAGTAAGTTTTACATTTAAGTGACAGTATAAATATTATGCTACTTTTTCCTTTTGAATTTTTGAACTGGAACAGATTGCAAAATAACTTCTAATTAAATTACATACTTATATCCTCAATCATCCTTTTCTAATGCCCAATCATCCATTCCCAACAGCCTATATTTGTGAAACCAGATTTTCTACCGTAGTTACTTTGAATACAAAATAAAGTTCTCAGACAAATATAGAAAACCAACCCCTAAGAGTATCATTATCTATATTTTGAAAACTAGCCCATGTTAAGCTCCTCTGCATGGAAGTCATAGTTAAGGGAAGTCACTAGTTAATATCAAACGAGTTCCTAACTTAGTATTGATAAATTAATTAATTCATTGTGCAGTACTGATGTAAATGTGTATTTTGTTTGTTGTGTCAGAAATTATTTTGTTTTGTTTCTTTTCAGTAAATTAACATAATCTTTAAATATTCTTTTATTTTGACTTTCCTATATGCTCGTAAGTTCCACGTATGGTTATCACGGCCCCCAAACGGGGCCCACCACACAGTTTGAGAATCACTGGCTTATAAGCAAAGAGAAGCTGTTATGTAAAATATCAGAGTAGATATAAATCTGCCAAAGCTAGTGAAGCTAAATATTGAATTTAAAAATACCAATCAAAAAAAAGTTATAAGCAACTTATTGTTTTATGGAAAATGCATAGCAATGTGATAACTGTTGGTGACGTACATGGTAATGTTGAACCTCAGTCAATACATGAAAGACAGTCGAGTTGCCAACTAACTCTCCAAACTTGCGCACGTCATTCGAGGATATTGAGCTACAACACAATTAACTTCCTTCAATCACACTATACCAGATATCCTAAGATGCATCAGGAATAGAACGCCCAGTTTGGTACTAAAATCATTAGCTATGAGTTCACCTTCATGAGCATTCAGCTATCGGAGCCTTAAGGATTTAGGATTTCAATTTGACGTAGATTACAATTAGATTTAAGTAATTAGACTTAATGCATGTATGCAACTATTTTTTTAAAAAAATAAACTTTAAAGAAGTTTTCAATAATGTTTGGAATTTCTGCAAATGTTCAATGAATATTTTTTACTCGATGGATATTTTATATTCCCTCCCATTCAAACAAATTTATAAAAAATTCCGCAACACATTTCTTAAGCGAATATATAGGTAATGAATTGAAAGTTTTAAACTATCCCCATTGACTTAAAAGATATAGCAGTGTTTTTTTTTTCTCAATCTTTCAACACACACACATTTGAGACCAATTTTTCAATCATAAATTTCATCGTGACCTACGTATATTGAAATACTGTTTATTTAAAAGATACGCCATTTCTTATGAACTTAAATGGTTGTAGTTCTAGAAGTAAACTATTTTTAAACTAAAAAAGAAGAGTTTTGCGCTGTTATATTTCAGGTGTCTTCGTAAAATAGAAGGTGCGCGTTATACAGCGAAATATACCTAAAAATTAAAACTTGCAGCTTGAAAGTATGAGTCCGCGCTGTACGCTGAATTTTATGGTAGTTCTCTTCATTGTTTCTTGAGATGTAAAGCATTTGAAATATATATCATCTTTAGAAAATACAGAAAGATGCTTTAAGCATCTTTCTGTAGATGCTTTAAGAAAGATGCTTTAAGCCAGTTAGGATCCCTTTTGCGAAGACGCAACATTAAATTCTAAATTTAAAAAAAAAAATCAGTTAAGCTAAAATTTTACTATTAATTTTCCTAATTTAATTGTTGATTATATATTAAATTTATTTTCAGAAAGCAAGCTTTCTAACATCAAATCAAAGGATTTTATTTTCATGTTTTGAATAAAAATAATTAAAACTTGGTCTTTAAAGTGTTAAGCTTTCTAAAGAGACTGTTCTGCTGTTGCAGTAATATTTGGAACATTTGAGACTTTTCTTTCTATTTATTGAAAAAGCAAAACAAAGATATATTCAAAATTATTTTAATTTCAAAATGGTAAAGTCAAAAGAAAATTGGATTTTTTTTTGAAAATTAGATTTTTAAACAAGAAAGTAAATTCTTTAGTTTTCATAAAGTATGCCCAAAAGCTTTTAAAATCTTTTTGAAAGAATAAAATATTTTTCAAAAACAGTTTTCTCCGTATTTTTTTGAAACTATGTTAAATGCACCATAAACTGGATAAAAAAGACGAAATGCATAGCGGTAAAATATTAAGTGGAAAATCACAAAATCTGGCATTTTAAATGAACCTGTCAAACCCTACAACATCATAGATCTGTCAAAAACTTTATAAGGAGATAACGCCGATAGCTTAAACGGTCGATGATATCAAAATTCAAAATTTTTCCTTCTGGAATGTTTAATGACACTTTTGAAGGGACTGGAAAATATGAATGGGAATATTATTCGATCAATTTATTTTTCCCTCCACATTTTCAAAGCAATCTCGAATATATTCGATTTTTTTAGGCACCAATTTTTTTTGTTTCAAATATGTAGTGGTGTAACCTTACACTTGGTAAAAGAATGAAAGATCATCGTTTATGGAGTTTATTGAAATTTCTGCAAATAAAATTGTGTTGCTAAATGGTTATGAAGGATTTTTTTTTTAATTCGTGTGTTTTTTTATATTTCGTAGATTTCGATTGAAGTGTTTATTCAAAAGTTGGTTTTACTGAATACTTTTAAAACATAAAAATATAAAAGTATTCTTACGGCAGATTACTATTAAAAAAGATATACAATACTTTATAGGGTTTTTTTCAATGTATTATTTAAAAAGGTTTTTACCTATTATATTCAATAAAAATGTATACTATATAGTATTTTTAGAGGAAAAATTTGTGTTTGATGATTTTAAAAAATAATTTTAAATAATAAGGAAGCATGCTATATGTTTAAGGTTTCAAATGTGGCTTATGATAAATAATGGTTTTCTAAATAAATAAAACGTATAAAAAAAGGAAGTAAGAATGAGATGTGTGATTTTCATAAGTAACCAAAACTTTTAATAAATAAAATGTAGCTTTTTTATTGATTTAAAAAAAAGAACCTCTAACTAGTATTTTTTGTATGTTTTTATTTTTGTTAAATAATTTGCCACAAAATTGATACATGAAGTTTATGTAAAGGATTATAAAGTGATACTTATTTTCATACTATTAATTGAATAATTCTGCGCGTACACATTTCGCGAATGCAACTATTTTTAAGTGAAATGAAACGCAGGGTGCTGCTGCTGTGTGTGTGAATTTGACGAAGAAATTCAGAGGTGAGATAGTAGGCAGCATGGGGACCACAGATCACCATACAACATGCAAGCCTAAACAATGTTTAGTCGGTGATAATCGCGATAAATGGACGCTGGACGTCACTGGGAAACGGAACGCGAAGCGTTCCTCCTTCTCATATCTAAGGTGCTAAATGTAGCCCCAAGTGGAAAATCCTTTATGAGTGAGAGTCTTCTGATTGGTTTGAAGAGGTGGCAAATAGGTGTGGTCATGAAAGCTGGTACGGAGTCATCCGAAGTTGGCGGGAAAACTTCTGACGTGAAATCACGATAATGGTAGCCTTGGGGAGGAGAATGACTCAGACGAGAGAAATGGCCATTCGAATGTGGGATTAGGAGTGCCGTGGTAGGGTTAAAGGAAAGCACGTATGCAAATTTCCCCTACTTCTTGCGGAGTTACTAGGGGGAGTACTGACCACTGGACACCAAGAAGGGTAGTGCATTCACGATGGTGCACCAGCACGTTTTTCGATTAAGGGGAGTAACCACCTCCATGCTGCATATCCCTGGAGGTAGATTGGATGCCGTGGACTTACTGCTGGGCCTCCACATTCCCCAGACTTTAATCGCTTAGATTTCTTCTTCTGGAGTCACCTGAAATCGCTTGCATATGAAACGTCGGTAGGTACATTGGAGAATCTCAAGACCTGTATTATCATCAATTCAGCTAACATCACCAGCGCATAGAATTTGTTTGAACGTGTTCAATGACCCTTCATCCATGGGTATAGGTTGTGCTATAACATAGAAAAAGCTTTAGAAAAATTGACGTGACAATCTCTTACCATTGTATTACTGACGTTGAGCTGCGATGCACAATGTTCATGTTATAAACATACTTTACTTGTAATAAATGTATTTCTTACCTTTTGCTGCCATTTTTCATTCAACTTGACATCACACCCTTCTAACTGTTTTTCACAATTACTCCAACTTACAGTGCTTTAAAATTCCACGTTCTAGTTGATTTGTCATTGCCATACTGCCCCTTCTATCTCGTTTCTCAATGTGTCGGTTTAATTCCGAAGCATCCTATGTAAATTTTACTAAGCAAATTTAACTAAAAGATTATATCTTTATATTTGTTTTTACTTTTAATAAACACCTTCATTTGTGAAAGTAACAAATTATAGCAACACTATAGACATTTAGAAACTATTTGAATTTCGCATTTGCAGAAATATGTGATTAAAAACATTACATATGTAAACATATATTTCTCGCACAAATACTTAAAAGCACATATATTTTCAAACTTTTTTTGTCAACTACATGTACTGTATATGAATACGTTTTCGATCAGTGCAATGCTCTACAGTTGTTTCGCGTGAGGCCGAAAGTGACGGTAAAACCCAAGGTCAGGTACATTTGGGGAAATTTAGTTCTGTGATTTGGTAAACATCTGCGCGGAATATTAGGCCAGTTTGTTTCCGAGTGAGGGGGTGTATACGTGCTATGTTGTTGAGTTTGTGAACTGCTATGGCTTCGAGTTCAAAACGGAAGTGCTACTTCTTGAACATAAGAGACAAAACTTGAAATATTGAAACGTCTTGCGAAGGGAGAAAGTGGAGAGTCTCTAGCACATTTTTATAATGTTGGAAAGTCAGCAATTTCTGACGTAAAAAAAAACAACCGAGAAATCATTTTAAATTTTGTATCAAAGCTTGATTCGGAAGATGGCTCAAAGTAAAGGAAAACCATGAGGGAAGCAAACGATGTTGTTTTTGATCGCGCACTCTACTACTGCTGCTCAAGAGAATCAAAGACCTTGCAGCAAAACAACGAAGGGGCACAATGGTACATTTAAACATAAGTGATAATTTTTTCACAATAAGGGTAAAATTGAGACATTTTGCACCTTTTTCGATTTTTCTTCAAATACGTTCCATTATGTGTTGATTTTAAATATTCGTATATCGTATAGTGTCCGGTTTCATATGCTGCAAGGATCGCATTCGGTGTTCGGTTATCCAAACAATCGCATATACTAATTATTTCCAAATTGATTCGGATAAACGACGTTCTACTTTATAATAATGAACTAACGAATGATGAATTCCTGATAACTCAAATGTCTGTATAGTGAAAATTTAGTTCCATTCACTATGCTGAGGTGGGGGAGGCAAGTAGCGACGCGCAGAGAGTTTTATGCGGCGCACCAAGACAATAAGTAAACCCAATATAGAGAAAATGTTCTCAATGTTTGGTCAATATGTATTTATCAACAAAGTTTTCTTACACGAAGATCAACAGAAGATAGGTAAAAGTTCGATGACAAAAACTTACGGAATATGATGAATTTTTCAAAAACAGTCTCATTTTCAAACAAAATTGTAGACAAGTGTGGTAGATTACATTTGCCTTATTAAACTGTAAATTAAATGTGCTTGCAGCTATAGCTCAATATTCTGTTGAAATTTTCATCGAGCCTTCCTCCTCCATACATTAACAATGTTTTGAATTCAATAATACTATACTTGAATGCTAAAGCTGCAATATACGACTTTTATCTTCGTCAATGCCACTGGCGTATACAAACGTCTCGCTTAGCCAAAGCGTTATTTTCCCCTGACGTATATATACGTCTTCCTGAAGTTTGATCTTTTCTATGCGCTACATCTATAAAAGTATTCCAGAGGCTTTGAAATACAATAAAAGGATCTTGGCAGTGCTTGCTTTTTTCCCTCCCCCTCTCAATACATCAGATACGCGTGCCTACGTAGAAAACGAAGTCTTTGGGGAACGAATTATGTAACTTTTAATCGACAGTTATGGAATTAATTATAAACTGTACAAATTATCACGATAAGTGTTAGTTTTTGTATATAATTTTATATATGACAAGACCACGGATTCACTGGTATTTACTAAGCATGTTCTTCAATTAGAATTGTTAAATTATTTATACAATACATTGTAAAGTACTGATACATTTATCAGTGTATTATATCTGTGTAAACGTTTATTTTATTTTTTATTAAGTCAAAACGGTTTTTTTTTTTTTTTTACATTACTAAATTCATATTTTCTTAAAAATAATCTTTTGTTTTTAACTTTTCAATAAGCTCATGCACCCCTCGTTCAGTTATTATGCCACTCTAGGGGGGCGCCCCACAGTTTGAGAAACGCTGAGCTATAAATATGAAATTAGCATGATAAATAAATTGAATGAAATAGCCACTATTTCTTTTAACTTATATTTATTAATTTTGATGTGGTACACAGTTCATGCTTTCTCTGTGAAGCAAATTTAACTAATGCTATATATATATATATATATATATATATATATATATATTTAAAAGGGACGAACCTCCTGTATTCTTGGCTTCAACTATGTAACACTCGAGCCAAAAACAAATGTCAACTCCTTAACTATGCATGCCTGAAAATTTCCTTACGTATAATATCCGGAAATTCAAGTGTCCATAGCTTATAACATTGTTAAGCATTGTTAGAATTTTTTTTAAAAAAACCGATACCTGATTATTTAATAGCACTTAAATCTCAAAAATCGCTCTAATAGTACTACCTTTCTGACTTTTTCTGCCTCTAATAATATTCTTTTTCTGAAAATTGATAGCATTTTTCAATATATTTTCCTTTTTAGAAATGACAAAAACTCCTCTGTGTTTCTTTTGAAATCCAAGTTATATCAATCGATCAATACAAATGCCGACGAAGCTTTCTTTATAAGGAAATACTTTGCATAATAAAAGTATTTACAGTCAAAAGTTTTAATTTGGAGCAAAATGGCTCATATTCTGACATTTTATGAATGCATGATAGTTATATCCGCAAATGTGCTACATTTTATTTTATAACAAGTGTAGGCAACTAGCAGCCTGCAGGAAACATATGGCCCACCAAGATGGTCATAAAAACTGCTTTAAACCGATATTTCTTGTCCGTGCTTGAACCAAGATTCAACTTCTATTTTTCACTATTAGGAAAGTATAGTATCTGAAAGTGCATATGTCACTATGTAAGGATTTTATTTAGTACATAAATAAATTATGTTCTCGGGAGGGGAGGGGTCGATTCACAGCTCGAAACTCTGTGAGAGATCTTGCTTCTCCCAACAGGAAAGTAAAAGGAATTAAGTACCTGAAGGTGTTTCTATTAAGAAGTTTTGGAAAGCTAAAATCTTATTTTTTTTTGACGATTTGAGATTTTTAAATTTTCAAATTTGTACATATTTTAACCTTTCTAAAAATACCTTACTTTAACCTCTAGGGCAAAGGACTAAATTACTCTAGGGACTAAATTCTTCTTGGTACCTAGTATTACAAACTACAGGTGTAGGTTGGATAGTCCTAAAACTTGTTTAAACCTGCAATCCTGGTTCCTAAGTCCAGGAGTTTGTTATTGTACTACTGCGCCTATTTCTTCCTATTTAGTATAGTTATCTTAGGTTCTATAACTATCTGTGCATTTTTATATTTTGAATTATATATATATATATATATATATATATATATATATATATATATATATATATATATATAGAAACTCTTAAAAACTATATTTAAATAGTCTTTGAAAATGGGCCACGACCATTTGAATGGCGAAAATTGTAAGCAAAGTACTTCGTTTTTGCTTAAAAATTTAACGTCTGATATAAACTAAAACATGTATCTTTTATTTTAAATTGAGCTTTTTATTTTTTTTCATTTCCTAGCCGATTAGTAGCTTAACTGTATCCATTAAGATCAATTTATCTCAAAATGTAAACTTTGTTGTTCGACGTACCATTTCTGAAAATTACTGTTCACAAGTATGTAAATTTTTATGACATATTTATAATGATGGCTTATATATACTGAAATTAGCTTTTTGTAAAAGAAACTTATAAAATTCCTTTTTTAGAAATTTTTTTATGTGAAAATGAATCAATTTTCACTATGTTTTTGATAAAACATTTTATAAATCATGAAAAAATTCAAAATTATCTAAAAGCTAATTTCAGTGTAATGAGAAAGGTATAATTTAATTGCATGAAAAATATCAAGCATGTACATATAACAGAATTTTTGAGAAAAGGTACATTGAAAACAGCCAATTTAACATGGTCAGTATAGAGATAGAGAGATGTTTCCACCTACCCTTAAAAGATCCGCAGAGTTTGGAGGAAGAGGTCCCCATAAAACTTCAAGATTCTAAGAAAATTGAGCCTAAATTCAATTTACTCTGTTTTTCCATTGCGGCTGATATTGATACAGCCCCTGAGGAGCTACAACTTGAATTTTTGGAGTTGAATTCAATTCACAGTGTGAATAAAATGTTTAACGCTTGGACGTTGACTTTTACTCAACTGAAAAATTTCCATCTATTAAGAAATTCGCCGGAAAATTGTTCCTTATATTTTAGTTTTATATTTGAGTGCAAATTTTTTCTTGCATGGATATTAACAAGAATAAATATAGATGCAAGTTGGCTGACATCTTTTTTCAGGCTGGGAGGAGGATTTTAACAAGAATAAATATTGATGCAAGTTGGCTGACATCATTTTTTAGGTTGAGAGGAGAATTTTAACAAGAATAAATATAGATGCAAGATGGCTGACATCATTTTTTAGATTGTGAGGATAATTTCAACAAGCAATCTCACTCCTGGTTTAAACAAAAATTGTTGAAAAGTATGATAGGGTGCATTTGTCTCATTAAGCGTATTCTAAAATTAAATGTGCTTGCTGCTATAGACAATATGAACATACAGAAGAAAGTAACTAAATAAAATTGCCACTATTTTGTTTAACTTATATTTGTTGTTGTTTTTATAATGAATGCAATCACAATTTAAGTAAAGTGTGACTCGCGAGCCAAAAGAAGTTTCGCACCCCTGGTTTATACTAATGAAACACATTTTTCTGTAAGTATTGCATAGTTCTGCCATGGAGAATGTCGGGTACTTAGTAAGCAACAGAAATCCCATGATAAATAGTGGTAAAAACTAAACAGTTTCTAATCTATTTCAGTTGGTGCAATCAATTTATTATTGTTATCCATCCATCTCATTTAGGAAGTGTGATTCTTGATATTTTCAATTCCAGTAATCTCCTTTTTCAGATGATTTAAGGTTATTTTTTAATTCCTACTATTAGCTCACATTCTCTATATATTGTATTTATATATTTATTTATCTTGTTCAAATTTTCAATCGTTAATAAAATATATTTTAAAGCGCGCAATGGAGCTGGAATTTTATATTGATTATTTTGGATGACAACACAGTAATTTTTAACTACAATTTTAATAAAAATTAATTGAATAAAACTAATTATTCAAAGAATTACAAATACAGCCACGTTGACATCATTTTTGGCGACTTAGCGATCATTTTGTCGACTCGTGTCAAAACTTGGAAAGGTTATTTTCTCACATTTTAATGCTCGCATTTGAGCTGAAATTTTCTATACACTATTATTTTGCTCACAATACGATAATTTAATAATAATTAATTAAAATTAATTGACTTAAACTAGTTATTTAAAGAATTACAGATAAAGCCACGCTGGCTTCATTTTTAGCGACTTGGGTCAAAACTATAAAATATTTCTTTTCTCACGTTTTAAATCATTCATTTGAACTGAAATTTTATCTACACGATTATTTTGGATGACAATACAATACTTTAATGATAATGAATAAAAGTTAACTGCCACTTAAATTTGTGATTATGTCATATGTATATATATATTTATATTAATTGTAACTGTTTACTAAAATTAACTAAAATAAAATTTTTCTATGTTGATCTAAGTAGGAATTGATACATTTTTCTTATATTTCTTGTTACTGATCTACTCATGTTTCTTATTCTTTTTCTTTAGCATACATCTGATGGGCACAATAATATGTAAAATGAAATTACAAAGGAAACTCGCTATTGGGTTGGCAAGAAAATAATTCCGAGTTTTTTTTTAGTAAGGGATTTTTCTGCACAAAGAAGTTAACTTTAACCCGTAAAATATTTGTCGTTCTGTTCAATTACCCGTTGTCATTTTTCGGATAACTTCTTGAATCCGTTCTCATTGAGTTTCTGATGATCAAAAACCTTGACCAATAGTTATCTGAGGTCATTGTTATTATAAAAATCCTCTCCCATTTAAAAAAATATATAATTTAAAATAAATAATAATTAGATGGTACAAGGTCGGGCTATATGTAGGATGTGACATCACTTCCCAACATAGTTCCAATAGTTGTGTACGCGTTGCTAAAAATGATGATAAATACGCATCAAGTTTGGACCATTATTTTTTTTTTTGTTAATGTTGTTGTACTCAATTTATTTTTCATCCCTGAACATGCACTATCGGATTATCGTTTATATAGAAGGTTGCAAGACTTTTTAAACGGTAAAAACTTTCATCAATAATGATGAACACAAATTAGTCTTGGTCGAGTTTTTTGCTGATAAGGACCAGAAACTCTACGATCTCGTTTTCAAGAAGCTGACAGAAAAGTAACAATAGGTTTTCAAACAGAATGGAAGATATTTGACTCATCAAAGCTTATTTTTAGCATAGAAATTACTTTCTTATCAACTCAATAGTTGTACGGAAATATATTATTTTTTTTACAAAAAGAAATTAGAATGCTTATATAAAAGTGCTAAATTTTAAAAAACAATATAAATATACGAAATCGATAATGATATAAATGTGTATTAACATTCTGTAGGAAGATATATCAAATAAAAATCATACAGTTAATCCTCCATTGAAAGGAGAGTATTTATATATCTACATACAAACTGTCAGTCGTGAACCCAGTTTATACTCAAAAACGAAAATTTCATAAGAACAACAAAAACTCAACATTTTATTTCAAGCGAATTCCATCAACATTTTTTTGGCTCGTTCACAAAGATCAGAGATACACACAAAAGTAGCTCATTCAAAATATTATATCGTGATCGCAAAAACGAGTAATTTAATAACCATTACGTAACCCTGACACCTTCCCCCCGAGAGTCATATTAGATCCAAAGATCAAATATGGCTAAAACAATCTAAGGGTTACACGTTACACCCAAAATAAAAGACTGTTTAGTCACTATCTTAATATAATACATTTACATAAAAATACCCAACATTAAATTTTATACAAATATTCTTCTTAACTTAATCATCTAACAATAAAGCTAAGAAAATGTTTAAAAGCTAAATTAATCTTAAATCCTTCTTAAAGTTCTTATTTAATTATACAGTTTACATTTACAATCTGGATAGCGCATCTGCATTAACTAGTTTAGATCCTTTCATGTGGCTTGCTTCAATGTCATGGCGTTGAATGGCCAACACCCACCTCTGCAATCTTGGACATTGGGGTGCAGCACTAGTGAGGAATACTAGAGGATTATGATCGGTTAGTAAGAAAATCTTTGTTCCGCACAGTAAAGTTTCAAATCTTTTCAGAGCCCAAATAATAGCATACGCTTCCCTTTCAATTGTTGACCACTTTTATTGGCTTAGGTTCAGTTTCTGGCTACCAAAAACTATGGGATGAATGTTGTCTTCTCCATCCAATTGACCTAGACAGCATCCGACCGCTGTCTGAGAATCATCCGTATGCAAGTAGTATGGTTTTTCTATGTCTGGGACCTGCAACTCTGTAATTCGACACAGTGCTGTCTTCAACTCCTTGAAAGCATTATTAGCCTCCTTGCTCCATGGAATCTCATTAGGGACCTTCTTTTTAGTGAGCTCCGTCAATGGTAGAGCAATTATTGTAAAGTTCGGAATATACTGTCTATAAAAATTGCCCAATCCCAAAGCACTTCTCAGTTGTTTCTTGGTCGTTGATGCCTGTAAGTTCTGAATCGCTTTTATTCTTTCTTTATCAGGGAAATGTCTACCTGAACCAATGACATGTCCTAAGTATTTAACTTTTTGTCTTGCAAATTCACACTTTCCTAAATTCACTGAGAAGTTAAAATGCTCCAATCTTTTGAAATCTTCTTCTAGATGATTTAAATGTTCTTCCCACGTATCAGAGAATATTGCTAAATCGTCGATATACGCACATGCAAAATCAGATATAGTTTGAACCACTTCAGACATGGCTCTCTGGTAGGTTGCAGCAGCGTTTCTTAACCCAAATGGTAACACACTCCATTGGTACTGTCCTCGATGAGTTAGGAAGGCTATTAGATGTTTGCTGCTGTCTTCCATTGGTATAGACCAATATCCTTTCAACATATCTAGTACAGTAATGAATTTTTCTATTCTACTAAGAAATTCAACTCCATCATATTCTGCATTGGATATGCGTCCGGTACGGTAAGGGCATTAAAGCTTCTGAAATCTATGCATAACCGAATTGTTCCATCCTTCTTATGAACACATACAACGGGGTGTGCTATTTCACTTACAATAGGTTCAATCAGCCCTAACTCTAACAATTCGTCTATCTGCGCGTCTACTTTTCTCTTTAAGTTTTCTGGTATCTTATAAGTTTTGGGTTTCTTCGTCGCCTCCTCAGTCTTCAGTTTTATCACATGTTCACCAACTTTAGCTCTTTTTATTTTTCCAGAAAACAACGTCCTGTGTTGATGTAAAAGATCCTTTTTAGTTGAGTTTGTTGCTTCTTAGATAGGTAATCCAACTTCCCTCTATCCAATGCTGCTTCATTCCTCTTAGCTGCAGGGACTGTTGGCTTTTCATATATCTCCCCGAATTCATCACCAATATCATAAACAACTCCAACCGTTTGAACTCTCGCTCTGTATTCTCTAATCTTGTTAACATGCAGCAATCTCAAATTACCTCCAGCCATCTGCAAATAATATAAATTTGGTTTTACTCTTTTAACAACTTTAACTACACCTGTCCATCTAGCATATAGCTTATTTGTCGAATCAGGTATCAAAACTAGCACTTGATCTCCTGGTGCAAATCCTCGATGTTTCTTTTGCCTGTTGTAATATTTAGCGTAGCTACCTTGTAGCACGTCATTTGTTAACTTTGCTTTGTGGGTTGCTACTTCTAACTTTTCTTTTAGCTTTTTCAAATAACTCTCTACTGATCCCTTCATATTCAGAGGTAACAACGCGTTCCCACAGTCCAAATTGACTTCATTATAGACAACGGTCCTTTCGGATCTCTTCCATACATTAGTAGAAAAGGTGGTGTACCGGTAGTTGCGCTTGGAACTCCACGATAAGCCCATAGTAAAAACGGTATATGCCTATGCCAACTTCTTCCTTCCTCTCTGATAATGTGGTGCAACATGTTTTTGAGAGAGTTTGGTTCCATCTCTCAATTAACCCGTTTCCTTCTGGACGGTATGGTGTTGAAAAACGCGGACGAGCTCCTAAAATCTTCAAAAACTATTGCATTAAACTGGCCGTAAAATTTGTTGCATTGTCCATTACGATCACTTCTGGAATTCCTGTTCTACTGAATATTTCGAGCAGTGCTTCACACGTACTCTTAGCCGTTAATGACTTGAGTGGGATTGCTTCCGGCCATCTAGAATGCTGATCCATTAAACAAAGTATGTATTTATGTCCTTATGATGATACTGGATCTACAGGACCAATTAAATCAACGTTCACTATACTTGGAATGACAATTCAGGACCAGACACAGGTGTTATTGGAATTTTGCCAACCGAATGAATTACTTTTCTAAGCTGACAACCATGACAGGAACTACAATATGCTTTAATCTCATTTACCATTCCTGGCCAATAAAATGAAAATTTGATTCTCTGAATTGTTTTATGATCTCCTAGATGTGTTCCGAACACTGATTTATGCGCAATTTCTAGTATTTTCCTCTTCCTCATTCCAGGAATCACTAACTGTTTTATCCTATTTCCGCCCAATAGCTCTTCATGGCACAGGATTACATTTTCAATCACATATCCTCCTTTGTTTCGCTTAGCAAAATTCCATGCTTCCTGAAGAGTATCACAAATCTGTTGCTGTTTCTTGAATTTTTCTGTGTTATTTCCATTCTCCTCATCATATTCTGTTATTTTTAGCTCCTGTTCTTCCTCTTCAGTATTTACACTCTCATCTAACGATTTTTTGGAGGAATCTTATCTTAAGTTCATAGCGGCTGTAAATCTGGGACTGTATATTCTTTCTTGTTCTAATAATGCTTCATAAGTTTCAGTATCCAATAATATGTCAGTATTCAACCCATCCACAGTTGCCACTACCGTTTTAATTACCGGCGTAATATACCCATTCGTTACCAAACCAATATCCAATTCTTTTAGTTCAGCCTTTAAACAATCACCAAATACGGGTTGCAACATTATATGTCTTTATAGTCTACTTCCTTCCCCACGACACTGCTTTTAAACACACTAATTTGTGCACCTGAATCTACAACAGCTTCATATTCTATTCCACCATACGAATTTTTTACTATTTTAAGATCAGACATTTTTAGTTGAACTGCGCTGCATTTCTTATTTTCCCTTACAACTTCACCGTTAAATCTCGCTGTGACTAGTTTGCTTTCATCCTCAACTACTTTGACTTCTACCACTTGCACCTCAGATACCTTTACCTCAGCAACTTTACTCTCGGTCTTTCCTCTCCCGTCTTTCTTATCCCTGCAAAATCTCGCAAAATGTCCTACTCGTCCACAATTGAAACATGTAACTGGTTTTTGGAAAGAATTTCACTTATCATATCCACTGCGGTTGTTTG
The DNA here is from genome assembly GCA_019973935.1 of Trichonephila clavipes. Taxonomy (NCBI): domain Eukaryota; kingdom Metazoa; phylum Arthropoda; class Arachnida; order Araneae; family Nephilidae; genus Trichonephila; species Trichonephila clavipes. The sequence continues at coordinate 765,389 of BMAU01019720.1, forward strand.
ATTATTGTCTATATCCTTCACCAAATGTATGACATCTTCTATTGCACATGCTAGGTTTTTCCCGATAGGAATTTCTATACGGTTGAGACAAAGTAGCTTTAGTGGCATGGTTATATTGTGTGCCTTGCGTTTTCATAATCATCTAACTTCTCAGTAAGATCGTCAACTGTAACAATTCTACTCCAGTCATCAATAAAATGTTGCTGCATGTCCCTGGAAACCAGTTCCGTCATCTGTTCTACAATGACAAGTTGTTTCAGCCTGTCAAAATCGTAGATTTTTAGTCCCTAAATCCACTCATTAAAATAGTTCGCCAACTCAAGCCCAAAATCTCGCCAAGTGTTCTCGGCCGATTTACAATGCCTGTTACATTTTATTTTAAATGCTTCTGGGCTCAATTTAAATGTTTTTAATAACATTCCTTTTATATGTTCATAATCATTTGCCTTTTCTTCTGGTTCCCTGGCGATCAAATTCGCCATTTCTAACGGCAATGGTCCAACAAGATTCGATACCCAATCTTCTTCCTTAATATGGACTCTTCGTGCTTGTCTTTCAAACAGTATTAGGTAAAAACTTATATCACCTTCTTTGGGGTCAAAATTACGCATTAATTTTTTCAATCCAACTGGTACGTGCTCTTGTATTCCTTCATTCTGAGAATTCCTCTCTCTCCTAAAACCATTACTCATCATCGAGGCTTCTATAATCAATTTTATGAACTAAAAAAAAATCGGAAGTGAGTTTTTAATCTACCCGAAGTAGGCATTTAAATGGTTCAAAATCCAACAAAAATCACTTTAAGGAGAGTTTGTTGGATATACAGTTTTAAAATTCTTTTAAGGAAATAATACAAACAATCTATTGCTTTAAAATTTAGTGGCAGCACAGCACTTCTTCCAATAGTTTGGCAATTAAAGATTGTGTTTACTAAATTTTCAATCGAATGGAATTTCTAAATCCAGTTTAAGAAGTGAGTTTTTAAATCATACATATGCTTTGGTGTTATTAATTAGATTGTTGTGAAAGTGTTATATAGTGTTTCTTTAATTTGTATTTTATGACTACAGTGGGCAGTAAAATTTTTTACAAACATGCCCCCAATTTTTACTGGCTCTATGTATGACCAAATACGAGAGCAGGAGGAGTTGCGATATATCAAAATTCTAGCGATACTGTTAACATTATAACTCCATCCATAGAATGTTCTGTCAGTCAATCCGATATTTATGGTACCATAAAATCTTCAGTGGGGGATTTGTGCTTGGCTGAATGCGTAATAGATAATGGACAAAAAATTATAATTGTAGCAGTATATATTACTCCGAACAAAAAGTTGGATGACATTATCGAGTTCCTTCATCAACAATTATTACCATACACATCAAGAGGTTCTGCTTTACTTAATAAAAATTATGATAAAATACCTTTGATTTTAAGTGTAGATTTTAATGTCAATTTTGCTTTAGACAAATCTCTACCATTGATTGAATTTTTAAAAGACAATTTCACCTTATCTCTACAAAACAACAGAATAATATCAACGACAAAATCAAATACTACGATTGATGCAGTCTTTTCGAGATATTTAAGCGATATTGAGTGTAAAACCTACATTTCTTACTTTAGTTACCACAAGCCTTTGATAACAAAAGTATGTACTGAAACACCCATAAGCTTATTTTTTTAAAATACAGTTTGAAATAATAATGATAATAATAAATTTGTTAATTATATATAAGATTACTTCAAAATAAAACTTTATTATACAATTCAATACATGTAAGCCAAAGAAGTTAACTTCTAACACGCGCTCTCACTGATACACGCTTTTTTTGCCACTTTACCAAAGTATTCAAGTCTAGAATAATATCTAGATCAATGAATCTCTAAGGATCCATGAAGCAAAACCACCCAATGAAGAGACGGTAAGATGTTAAAACCGTAAATTTTAAACATTTTGGTTCGAAATTATTCCTTTTTTTTCCATGGAAGTCTCAAATGATATATGGATATTCGTTCCAGTCAGTTGCAGCCTCAAAGAATAAGTTCCAATTATGTAACCCCGGAAACCCCGGCGATAATATGGACTTTCCCTTTATTATTATATTTTTTCCACCCTCAAAAAAAGAAAAGAAAAAAGAGTAGTTTCACAGCGGGATCGTATTTGCGTCACACCCAAACGTCCTTTGCAGGAGCCCCGTCCACCCCGCTTACAAAAGAAAATAAAAGAGGAGGGGGATGGGCAAAAACAAAGTCGTTTGCGCCTTCTTTGTTTATTCTTCGAGCAATAGTGATGAAATAAACAGCGAGAAAACTGCGGTACCAGCCTAGGCAGAGATCATAAAAGAAATGGACTAGGGGTAGGTGGTACGATCTGCGCTGGTACCGATAGGACTGGTCATCGTGGAGTTTTATGGAGCATTTTCCCAGTGTTCAACATTATGGTAATGGACCTCAGTTGGTAGCTCGTATTGAACCCATAACTAAACGTGGAATTGCGCTTGCAGACGAAAAAGAGGAGAAAAAGTAGAAGCATTCACAAACGCAGTTATGTTCCTACTTTGGGGGAAATGTCAATGTTCTACGATACGTATCTATGGAGAAAGGTTTTCAAATAGTCACTGTGAGGCATCAAAATATAAAATTTTAAAATTACCATTGGATATTTGTTCATTTGATCAGGTGTTGATTGAGCTGAAAATAGAAACTCATTAATGGAATCAGGACATCATACACATTCAAAAAATTTTCTATTTTAGTATTAAGAAACATAGTATGTTTTTCTAAATCTAAAAATGTATAAAACTGATGTGTCCGTTGATAAAATAATCTTGAAATATGAAAAAGTAATTGACAAGAATGTAAACAAACGTTTACAAATGTTTAGTTTTTTCACTTTTTCTCCAAAGCATATTTTTTTTTTTTTTTTTTTTTTTTTGCTTTTAGACAGATTTAAAAAAAAAAAAACTATTGCACTATATGGTTCCAAATTTTTTATTCTTCTATATAGGATATCAGTGAATATAATGAACTTGTTGTTTTAGACGAAGTATAACATAGTTTTTAAAATATAATTTTATGTGTAAAAAAGAAAAAAATAATAAAAATTTCCAAAATTACTAAGTTTTTATATTTTTTTAAAGAAACTATTTTAATATTTTACTAACAAACAAATATTTTCACTATATCTTGTGTATTATTTTATAAAGGTGTAAAATATATTTTACATGCTTAAGAGATATGCTTTTAAAAATGGTACATAAACATAAGCACGTATTATAAGATCTCAAAAATTATGTCCAAATTAAATTAAACAGAACAAAAGAAACAATAATAATTAAGAACTATTTTTGTATTTCTACAAAATTATTAAAATATATTTATTAAGATCAGAAAAATCTAAGCTCTCTATTGGAAATTTGCAAAAATATATGTCCCATATATAAACAAAGAAATGTATTTTTGACAATTTACTCTTTTGAGCAAGCCCTAGTGCTCTTAAAGAAGAAATATGAACAAATGTTCATTGTTTTTTAATGTGTAAATTCTCCAGAATGAATTTAATCTCGATCTAAATTAATATTAATACATGTATCATTATTTGTGTGGTTAAGCTTAAAGATTAGTCATTTATAAAATGAAACTAATTTTTCAAAAAATACACTCATATAAGAACTAATTTATCGAATATGAGTAGTAAAATATCCTTATAAATGTTGCTTTATGTTATGAACCTTCAATAATAGTTACTTTGGAATTTATGCATTCTTCCAACAGCTCTATTAAAATCTATTTTTTAAAAAAATTCATAAAATAGTTTAATTCTAGATTTATAAATATTTCACATATTTTCGCAAAAAAGAGGACAGTTGAACCATAAAAACAGCCCCGTCATAGGACAAATAAAAAAAAAGAAAATAAGAAGTAAATGAAAGAAAAGAAAAAAAGGCGGAAAGTATTTTAAAATTAAATTTTATGTAGGAAATGGTATATAAAAAAACAATTATATATGATGTGCTGGAATGAAGACAGTAAAGATCTATGGGATAATTTCTAGTGTTCTAAGCGAAGAGTTTTTAGCAGGTCCAGCAAATTAAATAGAAAAATACTGGTACTAAGTAAATGAAGAGAGACAATTGATAATCATTTGAAAGAAGATATTTTTTATAGGAATGCCTATGTGATATAAAAATTGCAATAGTACTTTCATATTTCACAGGTTATTTGTTAAAATAAGATAAATCAAATACAAAATGGTAAGAATAGATTTTAGTGCGTCATCGACAGAAAAATTTTTTAAATCTTTAAATGATTGCCCTAAATCTGGATCAAATCTTATATATATATATATATATATATATATATATATATATATATATATATATATATATCATATAAATTAATTTAAAAAAAATATACTACAATTTCTGGAACATAAAGCATTTTGCAGTGATATGAAATAAATTCGTTCTAGATGGGGATCTCTGACCTAAAGTAATTCCATGAGTAGTTGGTAGATTATACACTGCTGGACAATTGCTAAGGACGGATCACAAATTGCTATGTAGCATAACATTAAGCGAGACATCAGGCCTAGTAGGATAAAATATAGTTGCCACACTGTTCAGACTAGAATAAAGTATATTTAAAGACGAACATGAGGAAGTAGAACTTCATCAATGTATCGTTGGCACGTCATAGTTCAATTCGCAACCACATGTAGGCGCGTGCGGCCATTGATCATGATGCCGGCCCACACCATGATACTGCATGTCGGATATCGGTCCTTTTCCTGGATATTTTCAGGACGATAAGCAGTACCACTCTCGCGCCAGATCAGTTGGCGTCTACAATCCGATGACAGGCTGAACCTACTCTCATCTGAGAATAGTACGCATGCCCAGTCCTGTTCAGTCGAATTGTGATGCTCACGACACCATTGCAAACGGGCAGTACGGTGCTGTCTGGTCAATGGGACACACACAACAGGTCTACGTGTGTATAGTCCTCCTCCCCTCAAACGTCTGGCAACAGTTTTTCGGGAGAACTGCTTTCCTGAAGCAGCAAGAAACTGATTTGCCACCTGCTGAGCTGTGGTGTGCCTGTTCCTTTTTGCTGATAGGATGATATATGTCTTCTGCAGGCGTCGTACTTCTAACACGACCTCCCCCGTGCCGTCTACTACACATTCCAGTAGTTTTAAATGACTTCCACAGCCGTGAAACAACGCTGTGAGCGATGTCGAACTCCCTGGCAACATCTGTTATTTTTCGCCCTTCTTCGATCTTTCCAATAATTCGGCCACGCATAAAATCATCTATGTGATGTTGGGAAGACATGCCAAAAATTTTAAGTTCGTCTATTAAATTTTTCCTGTAAATCTTTGACTTGAAACAACAACTGTCCACACGCGTCAAAACCTTTAAAGCTCTTATGAACGCTATCACGTGATGAACAGACGTGGAAAAAAATTTGCATACTCATACTTCTTCTTACTAATATCCCGCATTTATTCTAATTTTCCACATTTTGCTTCCTTTCGTTTTGTGGTTGCTATGGATGATAGTGTTATCCGTCCTTAGCAATTGTCCAGCAGTGTATGATTGGGTTTAGTGGGCGACACAAGGGGTTCCCCAGTTTAGGATCTCCCCATAGCTCTTGACTTTTTCTTCGATTTATTATAATTCTATGTATATAACATGCACCCAATTTAATTTAGTATTTGTTATTAATAATAATTTATTATTAGATAATGCTAATTATTTATTCAAAAATTAGTTTTTTACTGTTTTCTATGCCTAAAAATGGATTAAATCAAAAGCACGTATTGGGCGGCTTATTGGAGCATGATACGAGAACGGTGGACTTTCAACCCTGGATCACCCCCGCCCCCGCCTCCTGAAAAATTCCTGTGTGCACCACTGTTGGACATATAGATATATATATTAAGAAAAATAAAATTTGCGTATGTATCAAAAATAATTATAAACTAAACATTATTTTAATCAAACCGTTGTTGAATTCGTTTTTACTGATTTAAAGAATTCTATATGTTTCTTTAACCACTTAATCGGTCAAGTTTTATTGCCCACAATGTTACAAAGAAAGGCGCATTTTAATGCGTTTGTATAAATAAGGTTACTATTTAATGAAATGCGATTATAAAGAATTTTATTTTATACATAATTTTTATTTTATAAATTTTTACACTATTTTTTAATTTACAAATTTGTAACACAAAAACTCCTAAATGTTTACTTTTTATCAGTATTATATGCATACTGTGAAGAATGTGTGTTTCATATAGATTAAAAGAATTTCTTTCATACTTACAAAAAATGTTCATGTTCGTACCTCTTTTTCAAACGGTTGAGGGTTTTATGTGCATGCATACAAGATGTAAGAATTAAATTCCCGGACTGCGTATGTCCTAGCTATTAGGCTTGGTGTGAAAGAATTGGAATGGAATTTAGTTGACATCTATCTTTCTGGTGTTGGTGGCACGTTATCCTATACCTCTATGTATTTTAGTTTGTTATTCATCATTTCTTGAGTAAGATGTTGTTGTATCAAAGTACCACGATCATGATCACGAGCAACGCATAAATTAGAAAATCCTCGAGAAATTAAAAAAGAATATTCTAACTCAGTTGTTCTCAAACTTTCGATATTTGCGACCCAATATTCAATCATAATTTTCATCACCCACCCCCATCCACTGTATACAATAATAAATGTATTGGATTCAATTGTACTATACCTTGACGCTAATTGATTGATTGATTGATTGAATATTAACGTCGCACTGTTCAGCTACACGAGGGCTTTTGGCGACGGACCACGTAATTTTGAACCATGGTCAAGTGACGTGGACGACACCTGAGCTGGCACCCCCCTCTCCTAACTACCACACCACACCAACGGGAGGACATTTCAGCTCTCGACAGATTTAACGTGCATCGCTGCCCTACACGGCGGGTCTTTAGTGGTACTGGGCTCGAACCTGTGACAAAGCAAGCCACAGTCCGATACCTATACCACTCGGCTACCGCGGCCACACCTTGACGCTAAACCTACAGTACAATTTAAACTAAGTGCCGCGGGTGTATATAAACGTATCACTCAATCAAAGAGTTATTTTCCACGGACGCATATATGCGTCTTGCCGAAGTCCAATCTATTCTGTGCACTGCTATCCATAAAATTCTTCCGAAAGCTATGAAATGCAATAAAAGGAAGTATGTCCGGTGGCATTGGGAGTGAATTGCATATCTCTTAATCGGCAGTTAATTGATTAAATCGAAACCGAACAAATTATCAATATAAATGTTAATTTTTGTACATAATTTTATATGTGACAAGACCATGTGATCACTGGTAATTATTAAACTTGGTTTTAATTTAGTATTGTTAATTTTATTTTGAAATACATTGTGTAGTATTGATACATTTATAAGTATATAATATTATAAGTATATAATTTATAAGTATATAATTTTATTTTTTATTATGTCAGAATGTGTGTGCGCGTATTTTATTTACTTTCAGTAAATTAGTAATTTTTGTAAATGATCTTTCGTTTTAGACTTTTCAATATGCTCACGCCCCCTCGTAGAGTTATCAGCCCCCTTCCAAGGAGGCGTGCCCCACAGTTTGAAAAGCGCTGCTCTAACTGAATAGTTTGAATTGTTAAAAGAAATATTTGGAGATAATTGCACATCGTACAGTCAAACTTTTGAATGGTACAAATAATTTTCGTTTAATAGATATGTTGTTGAGATTGGGAAAGGTTCTGGTCGATCTGTACCCGACCATGCTCATCGTTTTTGTTCGATATTAATGGCATCAGCATGATTGAATAGGTACCTCAAGAAAAAAAGATAAAACAACGGTACTACATTGAGGTCCTGAGATAAATTATAAAAAGAGTGAGGAAGAAAGGGTTAGATCTTTAGAGCAACAACACGTGGATTTTGCACCAAGAGAAGGTCTCAGCAGGGCCGTTTTTAACCTCCCCGGCGCCCTAGGCACTTCACATTTTTGCGCCCCCTCCCACTATTTCCAGAGCACCCCTTCCTTCAGTTCTTACCTTCACAGTTTTGGTTCGTTAGGTATTTTCCCTCAACACTCTTACTCTTTTCCTTTTCTTTTTCTTCTTAAAGGGGAGTCCTTCCATAATCCACCACCTATGGACCCGCCGTGTCCTGTACTCGCAACCGACAGCCGTAAGGAAAGAAAGTGATATGGTTTGGTCACTCTTGTTCGTTTCTTACCTTTTGGCATCATGGATGTCCCGCCATCGTTTTGTAAATAAGTGCAGTAAATTAATATAATCGTATAGAATTACAGTATAGGATATACATTATTGTATGAACATATTAATCATCAACTTTTTAATTTTTTCGCGATATGCTCGATCCCCCACCCCTCCAAGTAGGGTTATCACGCTCTTCTAAGGGGGTGCCCCACAGTTTGAGAAATGTTATAAAGATATTATTTTGAATTTTGAGAACAATTTAATAACCATATACATGAAACAAAATTTGATTTGGGAAGAAAAGCCAAGAAATTTACATAATAATTTGGCCGATAGTGAAACGAAGATTTGATAATTTTGATATAGAAATGAAAGAGAATAATTGGGGTTTTAATAAACACTAGGTGGTTGTACGTTCTCTCTAGTTTTAATTTTTTTCTTCTTCCAATTTTTTGAGCACCCAAATCTTTTGCACACTAGGCATGTGCCTTGGTGGGTACACATTTTCAGTCTGTAGAAGAAGTGAAGGTAAAAATGGAAGACTTACTGAAGATGGTACCACCTAATGATACAACAGCATTGCCTTAAATGTGTGGGAAAATCGCATGCAGCTGCATATTGATAAGGAAGGGAATAATATTGAAAGGTATTAAAAGGTATATTTCCACATTGTTTTCAATAAAGCTAATTTTTAAGACTAATCCGGTTATTTAATTTTTTAACCACGTATATGTTATGCACACGCAAATTGAAGCATGGTGTAATGTGTTAAGCCTTACATTGCAATCTAGACAGAAATAATAATCTTGAAATAAGAATTTGAATTATCTTTCCATTCCCATTTCTTTTCACGCAGTAAACTGCACATTGTCTTGCTAATCCCTGTACTGCATCGAAAATTGTCAGGTATCTAAATTCCTATCGAAAAAGAAAAGTTCCCTTCTCCACCACAAATCTCGGATGAGAAACGTTTCCATATCATGGATAAATTACGTCTCTTAAAAACACACTAGCCGTAATAAACTCTCTATACGTACAAAGCAAAGATATAATGAAGATAGCATCAGTGCCCGTACGATGTAGGGCAAACCGCTTAAGGAGTTATACATGTGCCATTGATAAATCTATGAGAGATTATGATAAAATTTAACTTGCACTTCTCGTACGTATATATTAACCTGTTTGCATACTTAGATTTTTAAACTAAATCTAGTACTTTTGGAGATTATCAGTCAAAGCGGAAAATTTTCTTAATTTTGAGCTCCTGTATATATCTTAATTAAAATTATCTGATATTATATTTTAATTTAATCTTAATAAGAATTTGTATCCCTGGACTGATTCTTAATTGAAATAATATTTGAAGTGAATCAGTCGTGCACAGTATTTTTGATAATTAATTTGTCAATACTAAATTAAAAACAAGTTTAATAATTACTAGTGCCTCTCTTCTATGTCTGTACTTAGGAATTTTTAACATTTATCTTGATAATTTGTATGGTTTATAAATAAAGTCGTGTTACAGCTTTAGCGTCAAAGTATATTTTTATTACATTCAATACATTGTTTTTGTATTGAGGGGCGGAGGGGTGCGATAAAAACTATGATTAAAAATCGGATGACAAATATAGAAAGTTCGAGAAGCACTGCGATAGTCGATATATCACTAAAAAATAACGCAACAGTGCAACATCCTCAAGCAAAAATGATAAATACTACAAATCATTACGCTTCGCTTATTTTGAAAGAAATCGAGATATAATAAATATTCCCCATTCAGTACTATTAGAAAACCCACGTCACCTGCCTTTTATCAAACTGACCCAAACTTTCCCCACAAACCAATGAAAGGAAGTGCAGACGACAAAAAAGAAGGGTCTTAGGGCCAAACCACCCCCGCACTCTGTCTTTAGCGTAGAAAAAAAGTAGGGACCATGTGGGTACGTAACTGGGTAGAAGAGGGTCTAAAAGGGGGTGAGGGTGGGACCCCGAACAAAAGGTAAGTGTGCGTGTGCGTGAAATACGCTTAGTAGCGAGGAAGACGGATTACAGTTCGTTCCACCCCCAAAGGTTCTTTTCAAAGAGGTACACCCATTGTCCACTCTGTTGATTTTCAAAACACCCTTCTTGGTCCCTTTTTTGTCGCGTTTTCTACACCATCCTTCTTTGCTATCCCCTCCCCCTTTGGGCTTTGGTGGAAGGTTTTTCCACCCCATTCTTTCGCTCGAAAAAGGAGGAAAGAACCCTGTGTCGTTTGCTCCGGCGGATTGCTTTTGATCCTCAAATAGAATCCACCCCCATTTTTAGTGAGGGTGTATCGTCTGAGTATTGTCGCGGAGTTCATTATGACATCGATGTCGAGGGGAGTTGTATCGCCTAAGGGAGGGAGACGTTATTTTTATGGGGGAGGCTGCAGACGATAAGTGTTAATTTATTTTTAAAACCTATAATCAGTGGAGTCCATAGAACCCGGGTTCTACCAAGAGGGTAAATATTTGAACCGATATGAGATATCTCATATTTAACGGCTGTTATGATTAAAATTGTCAATTTTTTTGTAATGCACTAAATGATTTTAATAATAAAACTGATTTGTATTTATCGATCATAATATTCAAAAAACATGATTTACTTCCGTGACGTTGCATTAAAGCCAGTAAATGACTTTTTCGCTATTAAATATTCCTAAAAATATCAAATATATGCATTTAATATATACATCAGTTGTCTTCAAACTTTTTAAGCTCACGGAACCCTTAGAACTTGAAGATGCTTTCTTAAAACCCATAGGATTAGAAAGTGTTTTCATCGAACATCATTCCATACACATACTTTGAAGAATATATCTCAAAATAATATATAAAGTAGTTTAACATGTTATAGGCCCTTTATGTAAAGGCAATTAAAATGTATCGCATTTATTATTAAAAAAATCTAATGTACTTCTTTAAAATAATTTACTCATTAATAATAATAATTTGTGAGCAAATTGTCACCCACCTAACCATGCATTATATTTAATAATTGAGAAGTGTGCTTTCTTTTTTTTCATACAAGCTGTCGAAGTCTAGGTCAATTGAGATTAAATGCAATCGTATTACGTATTATGAGTTTCATTTGTTTTTGTACTTTGTTTATGTAGTCCCTCATGTTGAGAAACATAATTCACCTACACAATATGTTCTGAATCTCATTAAAATGTTTTTGGCTGTGTGAGAAATCCCGTGTATTTTCACGAATTTGCAACATAAAATTTAAAAGCTCTTCTTGCTTAAATCGGATTTTAACATCAACTCTGTTGATATGTTGTCCCCATTCCTTCATTATAGTAACATTTCCTTCATTATTCATTTCCTTCGTTCTACAATTGCAAAATTTGCATTTTCCATTAGAAAACTATTTAGTTTTGCAAGACATTGTGTGCTTACTAACGTGCATAAAACTATCTCAGGGAACCCGAGATAGTAAATAGTAGAATATTCACAATCTAGTAGGATGTATATACATAAAGATAAAATATATTTTAATATTATTTATTATATTGTAATAAAAGTTTGAAAAGTGTTACAAAATTAAATTATTGCATTTAAATACAATTTTCATTTTTAATGATTGGGGGTATGATCTTCAGATACTTGTAACTATACAAACTTCATAAAAAACATGTATCCATTTTGCATACACATTTATCTCATCTCGTGTTTATTATTGTGACTCATAGAACCCCAGGGTTCCGTGGAACACAATTTGAAGACCACTGATGTTCACTAATGAAACAGAATGTATTTAAGTGAATAAAGACAAAAAATTATCTGTATATCGGTCTTTTACTATATGTTTCAACAAATATTACCATTGTTACATGTTAAGAAAATATCAATTTCTGATTTAGCTCTATCATTTCCTTATTGTTCTGAAATTCAATATGAATTGCATTTTTGAAAAGGAATTTTTTTTAAAGCTACCATGTTTTACGTAAAAATATATTAATATTGGTGTAAATTAAAAGATGTTTAAATAAATACTAGCTATATCTTCATTCGGTAATAGTTTTATAGATTTAAATTCTGAATTAAAAACTAAACTCTCTATTTACTTAATATTTTCTGGGGGGAGTACTAAATAGGAAAGTTTAAGTGCTTGATTAAGTAAATTTTATTTCTGTATTTACGTAATGTTTTACAATGAAATAATTATGCTAATTAATTTATAAAAAAGTACAAATAATACGGATTTTCTTTTCTGGAAAATAAAATAAACTTGGACTGAAATTTGAATTTGTAATAATTAAACTGATGAATCATAATTAAAAAAATAATGATGTATCGATAGAAATAACATTTCATTGGAAAGATTTTACATCTTAACTAGATTTTCTATTTTTGTATTAACAAATATTACTTGCTTTTTATTATTTCTATATAAATTTACAATAAAATAACATTTGCTTGTAAAAACACAAATTATTGCACAGATTGTATATGTGACAATATCAGGGCTTCTTTCAGTTCTGTATAAGAAATATAAAAATATGAACAAGAAACTAAAATACTTGAAGTTAAAATAATTTAAGTAAAACCACTCTACTACTAATGCAATTTTAAAGCTAAAAATAGTAATAAAAATTATTTTTTGATGCATTATAATTTATTTTATGTGTGCAAAATAAAGCATAACAAAAAACACAGTTTAAATAAGATATAAACAAACCATTTTTTTTATTCTTCTGGAAAAAAAAGTGTGTACCAGGAAGAATTATATTTGTAATGCTGCATTTTTTAAGTTTCTTAACGTTGAAGAAACATTATACCAATAATGTATTTTTCCAAAAAAATAACGTAAATTTAGTTAATAAAAATAACATATTTTTTCTCCTTTTTTTCTGTACTTTCTTCAGAAAAAACATTATTTTTATTTGCCATGAAAAAGTTTGTCTTTATTTTCAATAACATATTATTAGCGTAGAATTTACCTATTTTCAAATTACATATTGCAAGAACTTTTTTTTAAAAAAAATCATATTACTAACGAGAATTAAAATTAATGATAAAAATGCTTTTAATAAACTATCATAACCTTTTATTTTCAATAATGATTGACCTGTTTACAAATTAAAAAAGTATGCAATTTAAAACTAAGGAATAAAAAACAGTACATCAATAAAGTAACATCAAATAAAATAACAAAGACTTTGTGAATGATTATACTCTTCAGCACAATACAATAATAACAAAAATAAAAATTTCAAAGAATGTACATTTAAAATAAAATGTTCTCTCTTTGAATTTATGAACTTAATTATCATTAAAGTTTTGTTTCTCAAAAAGGAAATAAATTTACATAATACGATAAAGTTTCATTAATTTCGAAGCAATTTTCAATACTTTTAAATGAGCTATTGATTCACTAATGTAGATTTACAAAGAAATGCATTACATTTATTTTTTTCGTAGAGAATATTTTAGAAAACGTTTAAAAATGAAGTAGATAGAGTTAAGTACTCACAATCATCAAAAAGTAATAATATTTTCATGAAAAATTCCTTTCTTTGAAGTAAAAGAAGAAAAAAAAACCCTACTACTTTTTTTGTTGATGTTACAAATGGTTGATATCTCAATTTGCTGGAATACCACCAACGTGTACCAATATTTTCTTACAAAAAGAAAAATATATATCTATTAAAGCATAAGCGTGAGAACTCCTCCTGATCTTAATTATACTATTTGTTTAAAAATTCTTTAAGTACTAAGTTTTTATTTTCTTAATTTATATGTTTTGTTTAACTGTAAGGATAATACAGATTCCGTATATTTTTTCTGCTGATCCCATTTTATGGTGAAATTTTAAGAAACACAATTATTTTATTTTACTAAATAAGCATTATTTATATAAAAAATTGAAATTAAGCGTATTTATCTAACAGTAATATTCCTAAAATGGATGCTTGCATCTTGATACAACTTAAAAAATATTTAATCATAAGTAAATTTTCAAATTTAAATAACCTTTTATGGTATCTCTTGAATTTTTTGATTGATTTTATTTTGTTAAAGTTAATTTTCTGACTAATGAGAGGGTTATTGTGATGACGAGTCTCGTAATATAGTCCAATATACAATGTAGTATAATATAGACCAATGATAAGGATGGAGGTTAATCTGATATTTCACTTTCCAAATTAGATATCACGGGGAAATTGGAGATTATAAGCCTCGCAACACATGTAAAATTATCTGTCTCTCTACAACACATGTAGAGCCTTAGCAACCTAGGGTTCAAGCTCACGGACCCGTGTCTGGGATGTCATGGTCATGAGTTAGAGCCTAGTGCTACTGAAGACTCCCCGCTGTGTGATAAATCTGTCGAGGCTCAAATGTCCTCCCGTTGGTGTGGTGTGGAAGTTAAGAGAGAGGAGTCTCAGCTCAGGTGCCATCACCATCACTTTAATATAAGTATTTTCCAAACTGTAGGGCATGTCCCCTAGGGGGTGTGATGACTCTACGGGGGTGGAGCGGGCATATTGAAAAGTCGAAAACAAAAGATTATTTTAAGAAAAATAAATATTTTAGGAAATTAAACAAACAAAATGCATTCTGACATAATAAACGTAAAAAACACATTTAAAAATGTGTCAGTACGGCACAATGTATTTTATAATTAGATTCACAATACTAAGTTATAAACAAGTTTAATAATTACAAGGGACCCCCCATGGGCGTGTCATATATAAAGTTATAAGCGAAAATTAACACTTACCTTGATAATTTGTACCGTTTATATTTAATACCTAAACTTTGAATTAAAAGTTACGAGATTAGTCCCCCAATGTCACCGTTTTCCACATAGGCGTGAGTATACGATGTTTTTTCGTGGGGAGGAGGGAAAAAGCGAATAAATAAGAAAATCCTTCGCAAACACTGTCAATATCATTTTATATTGCATTCCAATGCCAATAATTTTATTAATAGCAGAGTACAGAAAATATTGTACTTTGGAAAGACGTATATGTACGTCCGGGGAAATTAACACTTTGGCTAAGCAAGACTGTATTCATCAGTAGCACTTAAGAGTAGAAAGTTGTATTGTAGTTTTAGCATCAAAGTATAGTATTATTAAATTCAATACATAGTTATGGTATGTAAGGGGGTGGGGCGTGATGAAAATTATAATTGAATAGTTGGGGGCAAATATTGAAAGTTTGAGAAGCACTGCTTTACCATGGTTCAATTTGCGAGGACGTTTGCAACAGCCTTAGTGCAGCTTTGTAGTATGGAGTTAAAACTAGTAGGATTCCAAAGTTCAATGATCTTATAACGTGGAGCACTTTTGCAGTAGAGTGACTAAGGTAACATTTCTGCATTATTGCATTCTACACCTTTTCTAAAAACGAATTGTTCCGAATCACATGGTCGCCATGGCACCGTGTTTTGTAGGCGGATGTATTTAGTCGCCAGCGATTGAAAGAAATTTCGTCCGTAGAGCAGATAATGGATATTAATTTTGGGGTCCGTTTGGGAAAAAGTGCTACGTAGATTAACAAAATTTAGAAGTAGGTGTAAGGTTGTGATACATTAACGTGAACGCAAGCTTTTCAGCAGCATCGACGTTTTAAGAAGTGTTGGAATGATGAAATCTTATTTTTTTGACAGTTTGAGATTTTTACATTTTAAAATTGTATAGATTTTTACCTTTCTAAAAATACCTTACTTTAATCTCTAGGGTAATTAGAGGACGTGAAAACCTATTTTTAAACAATCGTTGAAACTGGTCCAAGCCCATTTGAATGGCGAAAAATGTAAACAAAGTACTTCGTTTTTGCTTAAAAGTTGAACATCTGATATAAACCAAAACATGCATCTTTTACTGTAAATTGAGCCTTTAATTTTTCTTTTATTTCCTAGCCGATTAGAAGTTTCACTACATACATTAAAATCAATTTATCTCAAAATGTAAATTTTGATGTTCGATGCACCTTTTCTGAGAAACTACTGTTCACAGGTATGTAAATTGTTTATGATATATTTATAATGATGGCAAATATATACTGAATTGAGCTTTTTGTTAAAAATTAAAAAATGTATTATTTAAAAATTTTTTCATGTGAAAAATGGTTCTTTACTATGTTTCATAAAATATTTTACAAATCATGAAAAAATACTAAGTTAGATAAAGGCTCATTCCAGTATAATGAGAATGGTTTACTTTTATTGTATGAAGAATTTCAAACATGTACATATAACTTATTTTGGGAAAAGGTACATCGAAAACAGTCAATTTAACATTGTCGGTATAGATGTTTCCTACTCCCCTCGGAAAGTATTGAAGACGACAAATGCTCAGAACGTTCGCAGACTTTCCACACCACTGAAAACATCTAAAAGGTTCTTGAGGCGGTGCGTAAAAACAGGCGTCAAACAATAGCAGGATCATTTGGTGTATCCTCGGTCACATGACTATGAATACTGACTAAAGATCTTATCATGACCAGGGTGTGTCAACATATAGATGCCCACATGTTAAACGAAGAACAATCTGCAGATGAAGTTAAAAGTGCATCGCAGGCTGAATTAAAGAACATGGTTAAATTTGGATTCCAGACATTATTCAACGACCTTTACAAGCTATGGCGCAAGTGTGTTGTTACTCAAGGGCCTTATTTCGAAGGAAGATGTGTTTCAGCCGTTTAATTGGTAATATTTTTTAAATTATGGATCAGTCCAGGAACTTTTGAGTCATACTCCGTCTGACTCTAACTCTTCGAGACATGTCTTAATAAGCCCCAGAGTTCAAACCAATGAATTAATCTTAAGTGCTGCAGTGAATAAAAAAAACCTTTCACATAATTAAAAAATGTTTAATTCAAATATTTTTAAAATCTGACATTTGTACGTTATGTATTGCTTTGCAAAAGTCAGTTTACTAATTATGTTGCCATGGTTGCATTAAGGGCTATTATAAGTAGAAACTCATAAATAAATTATTATCTATTTTAGCAACCTTTGTTCTGAGTAACTGACAAATTGTAATCTGCATACACTAACAAATATTTAACAATTGATATCATAATTATTCAACTTCAAACTCTGAATTAACTGGAAAGTTCCAAATCTACTCGTCAGATATAATTAACTGAATTTCGCGTTCAATGGTTTTCAAAATTTGAACTAGTTCCTACATTTTATGCCATACGAAAAAGAAATGATTTATCATCCCCCCAGCAAGATATAATACCTCTTTTATATCAAGCAAAATTTTTAGTCAAATTGTTTACCACGGCGACAATACTTGAGAATATTTATTTATATAAAATTTAAATCAAAATGTTTCTTTATATATTCTAAATAAAAATTATAAAGTTATGTGAATTTTTTAGGGGAAATCTATTGATTTTTGCTGCATATTTATTTTATTAAAACGCCATTATGAGTAAATACCAATAAATAAATATCACATATTCGCATTCTTAACAAATTTTAATGTTTATTGCACCCAGAAATGAAAGGTATCATCTTAAATAGTACACTCATTGATTTGTACTCATCATGTGCATATAAGAGTATAGGTACAGCTTATATACTAAGTAAATTAAAGTCATTTTCTTCATGAAAATTTTTTAATATAGATTTATGTGTAGATTATTCTCACTGTTTTGAAATTCCTTGTACGCTTCATTAAAAATCTTAAGCTGTGATAGTGGTTAAAAATCTAAATTAAATTATAATCCAATGTATTCTTTAATTGTGTATTCCGTATATAATTAGTAATATTTAATATGCAAATCATTGTCATTATCAGTGATTATTTACAGTATTTAAAAAAAAAATTCACTATGGAACTCTAAAGTGGTTAGGAATGCCTCCTGCAGAAGGTTACTTAATGTTCTTTTCCTGACTAGCTAGAGTACGAAATTAAAAAAGTCGAACCCTAGGGCTATATATATATGTACCAAGCTACACTGGATCCAAGATATGCAAGCAAGAAAATCGTAATGTGTGAAGAGGACATCCGATAAATTTTGATGCAAAGCACGCCAGAGTGTTAAACCCGCAGTTCATAATAATATTAATATATATATATATATATATATATATATATATATATATATATATATATATGAGAAAATGAACGACTCATTCCCTCATCACGAGATCTGCGAAACTGTTCGACTGACAGACTTAAAATAACGCAGACATGTTTATTTTTTTGAGTAGAAATCCACTAAGAAGGGGTTTGGGGAAAATCGATTCCCAAATGGGAATTGCGGTGGGACTTAAGGATAAAATTTCTTCTTTGTAACTTTTGGACCGATATACTTCAAATTGACCAGCATGTTTCTTTTGTTCATTAGAGATCATCTACGAAGGAGTTTTGCAAGGCTGTATAAGGTTAGTAAAGTCCTGTTTTTGAGCCTAGTGGACCTACTAACTTGAATTTTTAAAGCTATGTTTTAATTGTCAAACAGTTTCAATAAGAATGGGTTTTTCGGATATAGATTTCCATGCTCTAGATCAGTGATTCTCAACCTTTTTTTTTGTTGCGGCACATATTTAACGATTTCAAAATTTGGCGGCACACAAAGAAAAAGATAAAAATTATTTTCTTACTACAACACACTGCATAAATAGTTTATGACAAAATTTTTAAATATACGAAATAAACTAATATATACTACAATAATAACTAAACGTTTATTAAGGGATTAATTACAAGCTAATAATAAAAATATTTTTAATGCGAAATTTGAGCTTGATGTTTTTTGATTTCATTTATATTTGGTCGTAAAAATGACAATGCTACTCTCATATCGTCTTCTACATTTAACAATCTTGATCTTTTTTTAGTTTTAATGTTGGCTAATGCTGAAAATCCGAATTCACACAAATAAGATGTGGAAAATTATAATAATATGTTTAAAGCTTTTTGGCTATCATTGGATAATCGCATCTGATGTTAATCCAAAAATGAATTAATTGATTCTTCTGAATGTTTTAAAATTACATCTCGATTATTGGAAAGCAAAATGAGTTCTTCCTCTTCATTCAAAGTTAAGTCAAATACAGAAGTATACGTTATGAGAAATGGATTACGAACCCAATCAAATTTCTTAATATCTAATTTTGGGAAATAATGAATAATTCTCTCCTCTAATGTTGTCAAATGATCAACAACAATTAATTTAATAGTTTTATAACTGTCTTTAGGGACTGACTCAAACTATTCTAAATTGCCTTCCTGAGCTTTATTTTTCCATAAAGTTATTTGTTTTTTAAATCCCACCAGCTTATCGGTTGAGTTTAAGATATTTTCATTAGGCCCTTGCATACTTGAATTGATGTTGTTAAAAATAACAAAAACTTCTGTTAAGTAAGCCAGTTTAGTACACCATAGTTTATCTTCCAACAAATGAACAAATTCATAAATTTTATTTTGTTCAAAAAATATTTTCATTTCGTCTTTTAATTTCAGCACACGATATATACCTTTTCCTCTGAACAACCATCTTACTTCTGTATGGAGTAACAAGGATTCGTACTTGGCTTCCATAGCTTGGCATAATTTACTAAATAATCTACTTTTTAATGGTCTTGATTTGATATAATTAACCATTTTAACACATTGTTCCAGAACTATTTTCAAATCTGATGGCAAAAATTTTGTAACAAGTGCTTCTCGATGCAAAAAACAATGGGTAACTAATATATCCTCATTCAGTTCTTTAACATGTGCTACAAATCCTTTTAGATGTCCAGTCATAGCTGGAGCACCATCTGTGCAAATGCCAATACATGACTTCCAAGAAACTTTAATTTTTTCTAAATATGAACTAATTACTTGAAAAATATGTTTACCAGTTGTAAAATCAGGTAACTCCCGACAACATAAAAATTGATTATTTATATCATTTTCGTGAATAAATCTAACGAATGCAATTAATTCAGCATTTCCTGTAATATCTGTTGTTTTGTCGACTTGTAGAGCAAAATTCGAATTTGCAAGAGTTTTTGCAGTATTTTGCTCAATATTTTCTGACATATCTTTAATTCTGCGATGGATTGTATCATTTGAAAGTGGTATTTTGAAAATATCAATATCAGCTGATCCACCAATCATTGTTTTTACAATTTTGCGACAAGCAGGTAATATAATTTATTCAGCCAAATTGTGAGGTTTTAAGTTAACATCAATCAATTCAGCTATTTCGTAAGAAGCTACTTGAGCCTTTTCAGACACACATACTTGTTTTTCAAAAACTTTTACTTGCTTAATTTTTGATGATAAAGACCTTTCAAAGTAGCTTTTATCTTTTGTTGAAAGCGAAGGATGATTAGTCACCAAGTGACGTTGGAGTTTGCTAGGAACCATAGCACTATTTGATAATTTAAAACCATATATCACACACTCGGGAAAACTATGTCATTTTCCATTGTAGAGGTAAATCCAAATTTCAAAAAAAATCATCATTATATTTCCGATGGACAACGTATTTTTTTGTGCAAGAAGTATTTTTACTTGTGCCGGGGGTTGGCTCATTAACTTGGTCCCTAACGTTATCATTATCACTATTATCATCATTAAACTTTCTTCTTTTTAACCATTTATCCATTTTCAGAAGGATCTGCAAATAAATTAATGCAAATAAATTAATGCAAAATATTACTACATGCAAATAAATTAATTTTAAACCGAATCACATACATTTGCCAATTTTAACGAAAGAAAAGGTGCAGTAACTACTATGCAACACCTTGTGAATCCCAACTATCACTAAACCAACACGTTTTGTACGCAGAAGAGGCAAGTGTGCGCCGACTTGAGACATATTCCTATTGCTATGCACGCCGCTTCATCATAATTTGGCACTAAGAAAAAACGCGTTGCAAAGCAAATAATAAAATAATTTATTTTTTTATGGATTTAAATATATATCCATGTTAAAAATATTTTTCTTTTTAAATGATATAATTTAATAATATTAACATTATTATATATTTGCAAAATTTGGCGGCACACTTTTGTAATTTGGCGGCACACTTTTGTAATTTGGCGGCACACAAAAGTGCCGCGGCACAGTGGTTGAGAATCACTGCTCTAGATGATGGAGAGGACTATGCTGTCCTTATAGATAACGATTATTTTTTTCGAACAATATGATCCACAGGCTTGAGTCTGTAAGGTATTTTATTTTGTTGAGTATAGACCCGCAAAGGTCGAGTTTTGAGAAAATCAACTTTCAAGAGGATTGTAGGGCTGTTATAGACAGAACTTTCATTTTTTTTGTTATTGGAATTATTTTGCTGATTATTCTTAAAAATTAATAAACATGTTCCTTGCAAAACCCATTCTTAGTGCATTTCTAAAGAACTGATTTTGTGGACATCGCCTATCACAGTAGTGTAAAAGATAGTTTGATATTTGCTTTACATAACATTTATACATTTACTAGCTCATGACCTTGGAAATTTAGCTTCTTATATTTATTTTACTTCCCTATCTTATTTGCCAAATCAATCTTTCCATAGAGTTTAATGAGATTTATTCAAAATATTAACTTAATATTGACCTCGTTATATTTTCATTTATCTTTCCATCTTGATTGCCGTTAAATCCGGCGTATAAAGCACACCTATACTTTCAAGCTCCATTTTTAAATTTTGAGTCACATTCGTCATATAACGAGCACCCGCTTTTTTACTAAGGAAACTGCAATGCACGTTAGCAATGCTATTATGTTTTAAGCATCGAGTTATTAACCAAGGATTTTAAAAAAGTAGTATATTTCTAGAGAAATAACTCTTCAAGTTCATAATGTATGACATTTATTTTAAATAAACAGTATTCCGATCTTTGTGTCTTTTTTCCTTTTTATGCACATCCATTTTTTTTAATTTTTGAAGGTATCATTTTTCTATCATCTATAACGCGTACCCTTAAATTTCGATGTTATTTTTTTGTGTTAAAAGTACGCGTTATACGCCGGATTTTATGGTATTATATTTTTTCATCTCCCCCTTCGCAGGAACAGATATACTTGCTGGTATATACGTATATATATATATGTCATCTATAATCCTTCGATTTGTATAATTTAAACGATAACAAACATTTACTCCCATCCTTCAAAATAAAGCAATTTTTCTTAACGAGATATTTTATTGCGCACGAATATCTCTCTTGAATATCTCGAGAATTACACTTCACTGTATTAATGTTAATTTCACGCTTAAAAGCTAAGAAAAAGCTTATTGTTGATGTTAATTTGTGATTCTTAATGTAATTACTTTCGAATACATTAATTTTTTATTCCAATTAAAATTAGAATAATTAAACATACGTACTCACTTAAAAGTTTGTATTAGCATTATGTGAAGTTGCAAATGAAAATACGAAGGGGATAATCAAAAAAATTCCCACCCATCTCATGCAAGATAAGAAACATTTTTTTTTCTTCCACACATATTTTTCATACTCTCCAGCTGCGATATTTCTACCGATTTTAAATCGAGGCAAAAACTTTCCTCACTACGCTTCACACACCAGAACTCAAATCTCCGGCTGGAGGTAATTAGTAATTCTTAACGTAATTACATTCGAAAACATTCCTTTTGCGTGTGTGGAGAAATCATTAGGAAAGTGTAATCTAGCTGCAGTTTGACGTCCGTGGAATTGTAGGTTCGCGCAGAAGAATACTAATGTCTCGGCAGCCAATGGAAAAATCGATTTTGGAAAATTTCTGAAGATCTCAAGCAGATTTGATTCTTGCTGGATGTTGGGGAGTTGTTTGATGTATAATCTTTGATATGTCTTTTGATCTGATGATGTAACTTATTCATGAAAACAACGCGAGCCCTTGATTAATTGAGAGACATTATGGTTAATTGATCAAGATAATTGACTGTTTTGAAAAAATGATTGCCCCTTGATGTTGTTGAGGGGGAAGATTGGAGGCAAATCATTTGGATCTAAAGAATCATTTAATTTTTTTCCCTTACATTGATGTGTGAGAATTCTGTTTCTCGCACCTGAATGTAATTTGAAAAGTTCATATTTTGAAGAAAATTAATTAAAAAGCCCTGATTACAGAACTTGGTATTACATACATAGCCATCGATTTTTCACACTCTGAAAAATCAATTTTTTCCTTCAAAAAAGGCGGTGCTTGTCAAAAACCACACATACTTAATTCTCGTAATGAGTTCAGTCCATTAAAAAAAAATTAAATTCCTTTAATATTTGAGAAAACTGAGCAAAATAGTTAGTATATATATATATATATATATATATATATATATATATATATATATATATATATATATATATATATATATAAATAGATTAAAAATGGTAATATAAGGAACGATATCGATATTACAGTGACAGTTAAAAATGACAATTTAAAAAGCGATGTTAATATTATTGTTATGAACTGTAGATTTTGTAATCAATTTCGTCAATTTTTGATATTTTAATTTTTCCTTATGAAAAAAGGATTGAATCAATATTCTGACTAACATTTTAATCGCCGTGGCTTAATTTTAATTAATTGTTGCAAGATTATTCCAATCCTTACACTATTTGAGAACACTGACAAAAGTAATGGTGTATCTATACGTCACTGAATACAATAATAAACAAAATTTTATATTGATAATTCCATCGACTAAAAGAG
>BMAU01019723.1:0-108726 GCA_019973935.1 Trichonephila clavipes
TGATGCACACACACACACACACATTTATTATCAAACAATTCAAAATACTTTTTTTATCTAAAATTAGTTTTCTTTGTCACATAGTCAGTAGAAGACTTAGTCTGCATACTTCAGCCAATCTTGAATATTTTCGTATATAACTACTAACTGCTAAAATCTTCAGGTGGTCACCCTAAAATGTCTTGGTGGTCCGCCGGTCGATCGCAATCGAAGTAATGCACATCCCGGGCATAAACATTGTACTGAAGGCCATAGTAAAAAAGAAAAAAGCAGAGGAACTAAAATGTACGTGTGAAAAGTGCAGTAAACATGTTTTTCCTACTTTTCTTCCTTTTCATCTTTGTATACAAATTTTACGGAAAAGACAGGATGTAAATACCCTTAGGTATGAGATACCCTGCGTCTGAAACTCTGTTCGGTTTTTTGCGCTTGAATGCCGGGTTAAAGACGTATCTACGACTGGTTATTCAACACGTCGTGTGCTACAATGGACGATTAGCATGTGATTGAGTCAAATATTTAAAGGAAATAATATATTAATCGTCAGAGATGAGAGGAGCAGAGAAATAGAGCTATAGATATTATAAATAGAAATATTTATCTTGAGGAGAATTAAATAAGAGTTGTGTGTAGGCTGCAAGAGTAAGAATCTTTTACACCCAACTCTTTTTTTTTTTCTACGCGGTCAATACGTTGCTTAGAAAACCATAAAAAATCAGATAAAAAATGCATGCGAATTATAATAAATTTTTGGGGATACGTTCCATAACTTTAAGAAATCGTATAAGATGAAAAATCTCTAAATGTTTTATTAAAAAAAGCGTCTAAAATGTAATAAGAAAATTTGTTACATATTTATTAAAAAAGCAATCCATTTTATTACAAAAACATTAAAAATAGTGTACAGTGAAAATTTAGTTTATAAGTATACACAACACGTAAAAATACAATTTTAAATTAGTAATAGAGCTACTTACTAACAACTGTTCATCGCTACTTCATAATAAGCATGCACGTTTATTACAAATTGGATCAAAAGGCTATCATCAGTAGATATGTCTCATACAACTGTCGGTTTTGATTCAAATGAAGAATTTCGATCGTTATTAACGAACCCGGTTCTTTCATTGTTACAAAATGTTATTAGCGTCCTTTTTTTTGGGGTCCTCCAGGTTTCTTACATAATTCTTGATGTATTCGTACACAAAACTTAAGATAACATTGAAATTTTAATCCTGTAAGAAGAAAAGGTTGTTTCATACTTGTAACAAATTTCAAACCCTCGCGAATTAAATCAGCTGTTATTATGTATGTTATGTACCATTTGAGCATTTATACCCTGTTTTGATCTACTTTAAATATTATTTTAAAACACATTCTTCTAAAGTGTGGAATGGGGTTTCACGAAATCACCTTATAGTTCTAAGCGTTCCATGAGTCGAAAAAGTTAAAAAGACCACTGATATAAGGAAGAACAGGGAAAAAAGCATCTAATATATATTATAAATGTCAAAGTTTGTGAAAATCTTAGTTGGTCTTTCACGCAAAAACTACTGAATGGATTTTAATGAAACTTTACAGTAATATAGCTTATACATCAGAATAGCACATAGGCTATAATTTATAGTATAGACTATAATTTATAAAGATTTGGGAAAAGTGTCAAAAATATAACGATATTTGTCAAGTAAGTAGGAAAAAAAATTCTGTCATCTGCTAGCAATTCTGGCATGCGCTGCAAAAAAAAAAACCACGTCTGCGTATATCTATCTTTTGTTTGTGAAAAACCTTTTTTGTTTTGGCTACGCAAGGTGCTCGCTTCTAATTAATTCCTCTGATATAATGCCTATTTTTTATTTCAGAATCAAACTAAGTTTTGAAGGGAGAGGTTGTTATAAATCTCTTTATTTTAATATTTTTTAACATCTTATTATGCATATTTGGTAGTAAGAAATTGATTTTTTCCAAATAAATGCTTTTATCAGTTCTGATACTTAAAGTAAATAAGCTTTCTCTCACACTGCATCATTTGGACAAATTTTCAAAATTTATTTGTGGTTAGTAGTTAATTATAACGCTATAATTTTAATTGAATAGCAGATATAATTATTTTTACACTAAAAAACGCAATAACTATTGTTCTGTATTTCTTGGAGTGTGAGCGTGAGTGAATATTAATGTGGAATCAATCGTCAGCAAAGCACGCTGTCTTCGCGCGCAGGCGCAGCTAATCGAAACAAAAACTTTGACTATTGAGAAAGAGCAGAGAAAGACTGAGGTTCGCGAGCAGGCTTTACCGTCGTCAAATCATGGAAATACAATTGTAGAATAGCTACCTTTTTTTAATTAATTTTTGTTAAGTTTAAAATAAATCTGAAGAAAGACAAATGTCTTGGACCCCTTGTTGTCTCCCACAAATTATGGGGGCTCGGCCGGGATCGATAATATTTCGATTTTGATCAAAGTTTGGAACGCGTGAACAAAAGCGTCCGTGGAGGAGACGCGCCGCCATTTTTTGGAAACTTCGTTCAACCTGTGTAGAGGTTGAATTTTTCATTTGAACCTAGCGTGAATACTCCGCTTGTGTAGAGGCCGGAACTATTGAACTATATTTCATCTAACGATATAACCTGCGAAGAGGTGAGATCTGTAGAATCAATGTTTTTCTTCAATTATTGGATACATCGTACGTGCGAGCAACAAGGGAGCTAGAAAAAAAAGGTAGGATCTTTCCATATTTTTTCTAAAATGTATAAAAACGCTCTTAAAGAGGATCTCATAAGAGTTGTTGAGGATCTAGACGGTACTGTGGAGAGTACGGACACCATAGCTAAACTAAAGACTAAAATTGAGAAGAGTAGTACATTTGAGAGTGATGCAGATTTCGTTAAAACTTTAATTAAAAACTGTATAGATGAGGGTATCACGAAACGAAAGAGAGAGGCAACTTTAGAAAAACAGAAAATTGAGCTCGCAAAACTTCAGTTAGCACAGTTAGAAAAAGAAGTCGAACTACAAACGGCTAAAAATAAAGCATTAAGTTTAAATCCAGCAGCTAAAGTCGAAGAGAAACAGTTCGAAACAAACAGAAAATATGATCAAAAGCATTAAAACTTTATCTCTTCCTGTTCCCACCAGATCTGAAAATTTTAATCTGTTCTTCCAATCATTAGAACGCGCATTTTTAACCAAGAATATAAATGATGAATATAAATCTGAAATTTTAATAAATCTTCTGGGCGAAAGAGCTCATAATGTCTTATTGTATATTAAAAAGGAGGAATTAAATGACTATGAGAAACTAAAATCTATAGTACTCAGAGAATTCCAAGTAACCCCTCGCGAGTGTTTAAACTCATTTAAAAATGCTGTAAAATCATCAGGCGAGACATACATCCAATTTGCTGCAAGATTGACGGCAAACTTCCAATATTATTGTTCGTTAAGAAAAGTTAATTCCTTTGAATCTCTATGTGATCTTTTGATTTCTGATAAATTATTTGAAACTTTAAATAAGGAAACCGCAACTCATATTGGCATTCGAGAAGCGGAAGATAGGTTTAGGCCTATCGATTTAGCTAAAGAGTGTGATATTTATAATTCGTCTAGAAGCGGATCACGTAAGGAAACTCCTATTGCTTGTGGATATACCGAAGACCCCTTTAAAAATAGACCACGAGACTATAAACCAAATATTAGAGATAACTATCCCCAAAATCTTGAAAGACAAAATAAAAATTGCTATATATGCGGTGATTCATCTCATTACGCAAGCGATTGTGAGAAGCGTTTTAAGCCTAAAGAATCTAACAGCCACATCCATAATAGAAAAAGCGCGAATAGTTTGAAAATCAAGAGAGAAAAAACAAAAGCGATGAGTTCGCACAACAGCTCCAATATGTAAACATTTTTGTAGAAAATCAGACCGTAACAGCCTTGATTGATTCAGGTTGCCAGATCCCAGTTCTAAATTCCTCACTAATTAGAGTGAACAAACCTTCCGAAGAGAGGAGAACATTAAGCTCGTGTTTTTACGAGAGGCGTATGGTAGATGTTAAGCCAATAAATATTTCTCTTACTCAGCACTCTCCAAGTTTAAGTGTTCGAACGGCAATATCACCGACCTTGACCGAAGAATTTATTATACATCCCAGTGTATATACTGAAATAAAGAAACTAAGCCACGCAAAGAGCGATGTTTTATTGAATGAAAGTGAATCCTCTTTAGGTGCTTATTCTAATTCTATTCTTTTTTATGTTGCAAATGTGATAGAAAACTCTAGTTATGATTTGTCACATGTTAAAAACTTTAATATTAGAAATGATTTGAGTTCTCTAATTAAGAATTATAAATCTAATAAAATTAAGAGTACTAAGTTAAAAATGGGTATTATAAGAGAAAAATGTTCTGATAACCTTTCACCTATGGAGGCTAAACATAGTCGGTTCGCGATGCTCCGGAGGCTCTTCAAGCCCTGGAAGTGGAAACGGAAGAAAAGAGCGATCGTTTTGAACAGACGTCCAGAACTCTAGAGAGGAAAAATATCGATGCGTTCAACCAAAAGAAGAGCTTAACTCTCAGTCGGTAACGTACACGTCGTCCTCTGTTTTAGAAGCCTACAACACCGTTGTGGTTACCAACTCTGTGGTTTTCTATCTCCTACCGTACTATCGTCATCTCAGAATTATGCCATGCCTGTGAAACACAATGTTTCCCTGTTGAACCTTCCGGATGTCGAAGAGGTGCCTTCACATGATGGAGAAACTGTCTAGTTCAGCAAAATTATGATATGTTAAATCTTTGTGTATTTGTTGTATAGTCCTTGTCTGTTCCGTCTTTTTTGTATGTTTCAGATTCTCCACTGGTCTACATGAAAAAGAAAAGGAATAAGTACCGCTGCGGACAGCGTACAGTCAGGCTAGCCGTTGTGGAATCCAATCGTCAGCAAAACACGCAGTCTTCGCACGCAGGCGCAGCTAATCGAAACAAAAACTATTGAGAAAGAGCAGAGAAAGACTGAGGTTCGCGAGCAGGCGTTCCCGTCGTCACATCATGGAAATCCAATTGCAGAATAGCTACCTTTTTTTTAATTAATTTTTGTTAAGTTTAAAATAAATCTGAAGAAAGACAAATGTCTTGGACCCCTTGTTGTCTCCCACATTAATGTTGCACTGATCAGCTGCACGAGGGCTTTTGGCAACGGATCACGTAATTTTTGAACCATAGTCAAGTAACGTGGACAACATCTGAGCTGGCACCCTTTCTCCTAACTACCACACCACACCAACTTAGAAGGAATATTCTACCAATAATTAGCAGGAATATTCTTTGAAATCCACTATTTCAAGATATATGGCAGCACGGGTTCCATGATGAGTATTTTAGCGGAAAAAATAGTTTGTCAAAATTTAAGTGTCTTATGTTTTTGTATGTTAATGAAGACCTTAGAAAATGATTTGACTACTTATTTTAAGTGAACGGTATATATAATTAATTTTACAGTGGAATATCTTTATTTAATTTATTAGCTCTAACGGATTAAATTTCCCAAAGTGGAGTATTTTGTTTATGTATATACCTTAATTTTCAATGTAGTGATCCAAAAAAATATTGTATGAATAAAACTGCAGTAAATCATTATGCGGTGGATAAAGTATTAACGTGCATCGCTCCCCACAGGGTGGATCTTACAAAGTTCTAATAAAGCTCGAGTTATGAAAGTAGCTAGGCATTTGTGCCAACTTGACTCTATCGTTAACATTTCGCTATGTTTTTCATTGGATCGTCATTATAATTTAAGAAACGGCGTTGCTTGCGAATATTACAATTTTAACATAAAATAAATACTACAGAAAGTAATATTAATGTATTATACTTTCAGATAAAAATTATTTACACTATTTTAAGCGTTCATTACACAAAACTTTTAACAATGTGTTACTTTTGCTGAGCAGAGATCAGCTTAGGAAGGTATTTTCAAAAATCAACCCTCAAGAGTGTTACGGGGAGTTATAAATAAAAAAACCTTTTATCAGCTATTAGACCTACATACTTAAAATTTAACAAAGGTGTTTTATTCTCTCTTTTTTTTTTTTTTGTTACCTGTGTTACGCCAAAAGCCTTTTTTTTTGTTTAATTTTCAATTCACGTGAAATTAACTCATTAAAAACTTCTTTATCCTTCAATCTGTGTTGTTTAATTTTTTCAGTTCACCCGTGCGAAGAACGGGTATACCAGCTAGTTATAAATAATGCAGTCAAGTGTTTAGGCAAAGGGAATAACTAGTTATTTATAGAAATGACATCATTGTTTAGGGAATATGAAATCCCCCTATTAGTAAGGCACGTGAAAACAATTAATGATCTTCTATTTCTTGAATCGCCAATAAATCTATCAAAAATTCAAGGTGTAAAGAATCAGTAATAAATACAGTGGCGTAACATAGTAAGATTGTATTTAGGGATTGCAATACACCGGGATACCGAATACGGGTGTTTTGAGCCATTTGTACAATTTTGTAATTCATAAGTTAAAATACCGGTTTTTCGGTATGTACTAGAATTTTTTAAATTGTCTCCACACTATTTGTTCAAGGATCACAAACATAGCAAAAATAGTATACGTTTTTGTTTTTAAGTCTACCTAACGAGCGAAATTAATTAGACTGAATATAAAGTTGCCTCGTATAATCAAGAGAAGGGGTTCAAAATATGAATTATCCAAGAAGGCGGGCCAAAACTGTCCTACTATAGTTCAGTGAGATACTGCACACGCGCAGGATTCGTAGTCTGATATTCGTATCTGTTAAAAAAAAGGTTGTAGTTGTGAAGAAAGTGTAATATTTTGATATTTTTAAAAATGGCGAGTTTGTTATTCACATTGTATTTGCATATAATACTTAAGGTTTCAAAATATTTTCCAGATTCATAAAATATACTCAAAAAATAATTACCCATAATAATGAATAAGAATAAGAAAGATCACATTTCAAAACTTGTAATGGTATCAAAGACTGAATAGTAATATATTTTGTGATTTAAATAAATAAGATGTTCCTTTTACTTTGTTGTGATTCATTATATACCGTTATAATATATAAGTTACAAATTATTATTTGTGATATTTAAACCCTCTAATAATACTGACAAATAAAACAAAGGAACACCTGTGTTTTCTTTCTTTTTCTAAACTTTCTACTATCGGTATTAAAACTGGTACCCCGGTATTAAGATCTAAAAAATACCGAATACCGGTATTGAACTTTTTGGTCCGATATTGCAATCCCTAATTGTATTGTATTTTCTTGTTCATGCTTAATTTTTGTATCATTTCTTGTCAATCTCGATGAACCATTTTTTAGCTCTAAGCCCTCTGGTGGATGAACTCGATCCTCCCGAATAAATAAATATCCAGGTATTCTCCAACGAAGTTTTATAGCGTAGCATTAATCTCCTTCCTTTTAATGTCAGTAAGTATTCAGTACATACGAATTGTATTGCATAAATTAGAAAACTAAAGTTATGGATAAAAAAAACGGTACTCAGTAGTGCCTTTAAGCGCAAGCAACGTCAAGACAGTAAACAGAAATCACCTAAAATTGGTAAATTTCTTAGTCAGCCTTCTACGAGTGCTTCTGGCACAAGAATTTCTGTTAATAGTGACTTATAGATTATATGGTCACTACAGTGTTTCTTGAGAAGCCTATACTGGAGGAAGTTCGATAGTTATTGCAGTTAAAGATACCGCCTTTGACGATGCAAATTTATAGAAATGAATTCGAATCATTCTAGATCCCCATTTTCAAGAAAAAAGGTAAAGGAAAGTTAAAAAACATTTTTAAAGTATTAGTTTCTGATCACTGATTTCTGAAACCGGAAAGAAATATTTAAAATTACTATTTTCATTAAGGTATACTAGGCACACAATAGATACTAACTCTATTAAATACACATTTTACTAGTATGAGCTCAATCTGTCAAATATTTAATTTTCTAAGACCAACATTTTTTCTAGATGTAGATGAAACAACTTTGTTATAAAAATGTGACGAATTCCAAAAATTATTCTGATATAATAGGCCCAAACTCTTCCCTTCAATTTTTTTAATATTTACCACCTAGTTCTCTTTAAATTAACCCAGGTAATGACTGTTCACCAGTTATGTAAGGAAATAATGAGCAAGTATGGAGTGCTAGAATGCGCAACCTAATAGATGTATTTACAGCAATTTTTTTATTCTATTCATTTCCTGTCACTTCTGCAGCCGCAAAAACATTATTTAACAAATTAAAAATTATTTGAGAAGCGGTGTTGTCAATCTCGAATCCGTATTTATCACTAACTGTAAAAGAAAACAAAGTCGTACAAAACCTGGATTTGTTGTTGATGTGTTCAATTCTTCAGTATCTAGTGACAGCTAGATCAAATCCATGAGACCATTAACCCTAGTAAAATCTAGCACCAGAAGTGGACTCGCATGGACATCTTTCAAAGCTAACCCCAAACAATCAAGGATATGTTCAGGGGAAGCCAGCAGTAGGTGACACTTGGGACAAGTCTGGAAAACCTTACGGCCAGATTCGCGAAGGTCATGCATTTCAAATGCCCACTATGCATTCTGGACACAGCCGTTTGATCATTTCTGTCTCCGTCAAATTCCAAAGCACCCCCAGGGCTTTTCCTACTAATCCCGATATGGTGGGGAAGGGCCATCCAGACTTGCTTGTCCTTGATTTTCACTAAAGGGTACATCTCTCGATATGCGAGTGAATAATCAGTGGTCGCAATCCCAGAGCAGCCTCTTTTGGCCAAGAAATCCGCGACTTCATTTCCTGGGACGTTAACATGCAAAGGGTTCCACTGAAAGTAGACGCCTCTATATTTTGCTATGGTTTTGAGCTTATTGATTATTCGATTGCTCACGAAGTCATCCACATGAGTTTAGTCATGAGGGTGTTGAATGGAGCTCCGGCTATCTGTAAGGATTCAAATGTTGCTAGAGTCAGTTCTGTTGAGGATGGACTTTAAGAATAGTCGGTACCCCTACACCGACAATGTTAAATTGAGCCTTTTTGGGTTTTTGTTACTCAGAAACTGTTGTTGTTGACGTGTGCTTTTTTTTATCCTGGGAACTTATAAAATACACAAGTGAAGAAGAACAGAAAGCATACAGTACAACAGAAGAATATGCACATTTATTGCAGATGATGATCCCAGCATATAACAAGAAGGGTGCGCTGCTTTTTTTTTTTCGAGACGGGAATCCGTTACAGGCGAAATACCGACTTCTTTCCCGAAGAAGATACACAACCATGTCTTATTCGGGATTCGAACCCGGACCCACTCTCTTACAAGCCGAGAGTCATAGCCAACATAATGGCTGGGCGACTCAGAAACTGTTAAATATAAAAACTTCAAATTTTGTCTGTATATTAATTAGGCTTTTTTATTTATACTCTGGTTAAAATGTTTCAAGTATATTGTTTACTATTTTCAAAAAAATTCATCGTAAAAGTATCACTTTGAAATTTTTGAAAATTATCATTTTTTTTACGATAACTGCTTTTCAGCAAAATATTTTGGGAAAATCTCTAAAAAAAGTAGCTTCATTTATTTAGTTACATATCATTTATATGCAGTAAAAATTGCATGTGCATTTATTCAGTAGATTCTGAGAAAAAGGTACACGCAGTTTGAAAACAATCATTTTGAGAAAATTGCATTTTTAATGTAAAAAGGCACTTCATCACAAAAATAAGGAATTACAACGTTTATTTGCCCTATTTTATTAAATATTAGCTTATTCTCAATTACTTTTAAGACTTTTTAGTTTTTCCTTTTACTTAGATTTCTCAGAAAATACATATATAGCATTTTTCACTTTTAAGCTATTGAGGTATTTTGTAGTGGTTACATCATTTTACTCAAATTCTGTATCAATCTTTGAAGAATTTTCAGTTCTGATACATTACTTTCATCAAATTTGCCTGTAAAGCATCATAAATACCATGGTAAAATGTGTCAATACATGAAAATATGGCTTTGGTAGTACATGATCATACGATATTTCGAAAAGTTTCATTAGTGTTTTATGTATTAACCTGTAAACACAATTTCTTACAGCATCAGAATATTAAAATTTTTCTTTAAATATTAGATAAATGGTATTCAAAACAAGAGGAAATCTCTTTTTATGTTTTTGAACATGAAATTTATGTATTTTTATGTATGTAACAAGCTTCGTGCAACGAATAAAGGCATTGCATTTTGAAATATTTATATACCTTTTACTAAGAAACTACTGAACACACAAAAGCTTTAAAATTTGTATAAATCTATACATATAAATAAAAATGAAGTGTCTGTTTGTAATTTGAAATTAACAGCTTTATACTTAATGCATTTAAAAGTATATACGGTACTTATATGAGAAAATCCATTTTTAAAAGTTTTGTCTGTCTATCTGTCAGTCTGTTCCGGCTAATCTCTGAAACGGCTGAACCAATTTTGACGAAACGTTCACTGGCAGATAGCTAATGTTATAAGGGATAACTCAGGCTACTTTTATTATAGAAAAAAAATTAGGGTTCCGCGAAAATGAAATTAAAACCTATGAAATGGTGAACAATATCCGTTTCTAATATAAGGATTGTTTATTTCAGTAGGGATTGTTTTATTTTGCGAGCCTTCTGTCTCAACGTTTCTAGAAATTGTATCAAACTTTTTTGTTTGATAAGGTTACTGAGACTCGCGATATTTCCCGTTCATGTCCGATCCAAATGATTTTAACAGTCTTCACTTACCCCTTGCTTGCGGCTTCGTTTCATCCTACCCAGTCCCTCATCCCATTGACAGTGTCAAAGGTCACGAGTACCTCTCCCCCCTGCTTGCAGATTCGTTTCACCCTATTGTTACTAAGACCTGTTTTGAACTGTTGCATCATTCCAATGATTTCATTTGTTCTCAAAAACACTGAGCAACATCAATTTTTCTATAACTTAGACAGCATTTAAACTTAAATCAGGAAGCTTTTGGATTTTACGTCATTTGATTTCCCACAAGGCTCCGCATTTAAATAAAGGTAAGCCAATTTCATACCTCTATTGTTTATTTCATTGCCAAACACTGCACAAAGGAGTCACAATAAATGTTTGTCTTGCAAGAGTGATTGTACAAGTGGGAGTGTGCGGAGGGGGTGGCGATCGCAGAGCCAACAGGTTGTTTTATTTAGTTAAGTACGTAGGTAGTTGTTTCTAAAATAAATATTTTTAGTTACGTTTTAGGTGAAAAAGTGCACTTATACCCTTAAATTAAGTAAGTTTATTCAAAACTGTAAATAACTTCATTTATCCTGCATAATATATACACAATATAATAATATTTAATTGAATAATATTTATATTGCGTAATATTTATATTGAAATCAAAGAATAACAGTTTCACGAGTCACAAAGTATTTTTATTTTTCTACCGTTCCGTTCTTAATTCATTTTGTTTCGTTACATTTTCACTGTTTTCTAATATTTAGAAATCAATGTTAAACGTCGTTAGGTTTTCTTTCATGGAAATAGTTCAGTTTTTTATTTACTTTGAAATCGATAAATTCTTATAGGTTATTTTATTTAGTTAAGTACGTAGGTAGTTGTTGGTAAAATAAATATTTTTGATTACGTTTTAGGTGAAAAAGTGCACTTGCATCCTTTACCTAAAAGAAAATCAAATCATTTTAATATAAATAAATAAATTGAGTTGAAGTGTGTTTTTAGTTTGAAATTACAGTTTTTTACTAAATGCATTTAAAAGTATATATACGGTACTTATTTTTAAAAAAATCAAGTTTTTAAATTTTTGTCTGTCTATTTGACATCTGTCTGTTTGTTCCGGCTAATTTCTGAAACAGCTAGACCGAATTGAACGGAACTTTCACTGGCAGATAGCTGTTGTTACAAGGAGTAACTTAGTTTACTTTTTATTTTAGAAAAAAATAGGGTTCGCAAAAACAAAATTAAAACCAATAAAATAATGAACAACATCCAATTCAAAAATAGGGATTATTTATTATTGCTTTTTAATACTCAAAGACATTTAAAAAGCATTTCTTCATGGAACAAACGCGATGACTCATTTTTAACGAAAAATAATAGTTCATTCTTACTGACTCACTTTTAATTCTGTAAGAACAAACGATTTTTTTCGTTGCTATCGCAACCAGAGATGATATACCCATAAGAACAGAAAAAAGCTAATTCTAAAAAAGCGATGAGCAATATAAGGATTAATTAAAAATAAAAACCATATATTAGTTGTTATTTAAAAGATTTGTGACATTTCAAGCCGAGACCAGTTTATGTGAGAGTAAATTTATCGTTTGAGATTTGCCGGTTAGTATTTTGTAAGTTTTACGTCTTTTAGTGTAAAATTTTTCTTCTATCTTTTCCTCCTTCTCACAGATAAGATATAGCTTCAAATTTCGATGTATGACTTATAAAAACAGTATTGTGTTAGAATTAAAAATTATTAATGTGAAGCAATAAAAAAGAAAACGATTCTGATGCTAAGAGTAAAACAAAAAACTTTCATCCTTTTTAATAATAGTTAATTTCTAAGAATCTAAATACTAAAATAGATTTAAGATTTTCATGAATCAATCAATCGTTTTTTTAATTAAAATTAGGCTTAACTGGGAAATTCGCCCGGTCCCGTGCGTGTGGGCCTGGAGAAATGCTTCTTTCTCCTTTTGCTGGTCCTGAAGGGGTTAAGTTATAATTAGAAATCAATGTTAAACGCCTTTTATTCTTCAGTCTGTATTGTTTAATTTTTCAATTCACCCGTGTGAAGAACGAGTATACTAGCTAGTACACAATATACATGAAATATACAGTAAAAAATTCCAGTTCATGCATACAGTAGATTTATAGAAAGAAGAATACACAATTTAATAAAATTTGTCATATTCTGTGTTACGAAAACAGCTTTTTAGCTAAAAATGTCTGAGAATTTACATGATATTCCACAAATTCTGTATCAATCTTGAAAGAATTTTCAGTTTTGTGATGCATTACTTACACATCAAAGTTAACCATACAGCATCTTTATTGCCTTGTTATAATGTATTAATATGTAAAACTAATGAGAGAGAGAGAGAGAGATTTGGAAACATGTAATTATACGACATTTCGAAAGTTTTCATTTTGCATATACTCACAACTTCCTAAAGTATCAGAATTCAAGTTTCTCTATATGTTAAACAAGTGGTTTCTAAAACAGCCACAAGATTAGGTTTTTCTTTTTCAAATCTGAAATTCATTTATTTTTTTTATGTATATAACAAGGTTCTCGCAACGATAATGACAATATGTCTTCTGTAACTTTTTCTCAGACACTATTGAACATTAAGACTCACGATTTTGTCTGTATATTGAATGAACCTTTAACTTTATACTTCAGTGACACATTTTAAAACTAATTTATTCAGCTTTTTTTTTTTTTAAAAAAGATAATTTCTGTAAAACATAATTGGGAATTTAATAAAAACTGTAGTTTTTTTTTTGTTATGACATTAATTTTCTAGCTAAATGGTTTAGAAATATTTCAAAAATTTTACTTCAAAATGCACAAGTAAATATCTATGCATGCAGTAATTGGGTTTAGGGGAAAAAAAGGAATAATTTTATAAAAACAAAATTTTTAGAAAACAGTAAATTTTATAAAAAATCTTATCTTGTCAAAGTAAGTATACAAAAGCTGTTCCTGTGCTATTTCTTATAATCTTGTTATGTTTATCTACAAATTTTATCCTTAATTTTCTATTAGTTAATAATTAAATTTCGAATCACTCTAACCATAAGCTATAAAATTCCCTCCAAAACCTAACACAGTTAAACTTGCAGTTATTATACTGTTATCTAAATTTAACTGCGTTTAATAAATGAAAAAGATAGAGGCTTTTCAACTGTTTAAGCGGCCAATATTGTCAATTCTATCTGTCAAAGTGGGCGTGGTCACCAGCTGATTTTTTTAATAGTCATTTTAAAATTCTCCTAATTCAAAAAATGGCTAGTATGTTATATCATTGGAAAGATCCTGATTTGGAGATTTTAAAAATATCAAATACTCTAAACCGATTTCCCAAAGGTTTTAACCTACTGACTGCTCTTAACCCCGCGTCTATAGCAATTAATTCACTTCTGAGGACTGAGCAGTTTTCTGAGTTGTGTCTAGAAAGCCGGATAGAAAGCTTCTCGAGGAAGGCACCGCTCCCTGTTCGATTTGACTCGTCTTTACTACCATCGGTCTATATCATTATGACATCACTTGAAACACCATTTATGACCTCGAGATCAAGCTATTGTAGGTATTCGGGCACAATAGAGGTTTTATTTGTATGGGACAGAAGTTCAGTGTGGAAGTAAACTCCAGGCAAGCCCTCAACCGCGTTGACACAGGGTCTCAGAGATGTATGCTCCACTGATTGAGAAATGATCTTCATTTTATTGGCCAGACTAAATGGACTGTTCTTTTTAATCTCTGGTTGTTTTTCCATTTACATAAGTATTCGGAGGTTCGATTCTGTTTTTCATAACTATTTAATTTATTATAATATTTAACCAAGTTTGAGTTTCTAACAAGACTTAGAGGGGCAAGATTAGCATCATAAAGTACTACGTCATTTGGGCAGCTGTTTCTCAAGCCTGTTATAATGCGAGCCGCGCTTAGTTGCACTCTTTCTAATTGAAGGAGGTTAGATGGTGATGCACAGAAGTAGACAGGAAATCCATACTCTAGTATAGGCCTGATCAGTGCAATATCCGTTGTCCTGAGTGTTTGGGCATCAGCGCCCCATTCTCTTCCTGAGATAAACTTGAGAATATTCAGTCTCTTACGGCACTTGTTGACCAAATTTTGAATGGGCCTATTTCTCGTGAATTCCTGGTCTAAGATGAAACCCAAGTACTTTGGATGTTTTACGTAGAAAGAGGCTGGTTGTGAAAGATAACTTGAGGTTGATTCGAGTACAGATGCTTATTGGTGGTGAAGAAACTGACATATGATTTTGAGACATTGAAGATCAATTTGTGGTCGTTTGCAAAATTCTATACTTCAGTTAATGTTGAGGATAAAGTTGATTCAACATGGTTCACATGAGGGCTAGAACACAACAGGGTAATGTCATCAGCGAACATTCTAATATCAGACTCTCCAGGAATGATCTTTTCTATCCCAGCCACATACAAAGAAAACAGCATTGGGCTGAGGACGGAACCCTGAGAGACATCCTAATGTGCTCTGTACTAGCTAGATAAGGTATCCTTATAGTTGACCCGAAACAGTCTTTTCTTATGATACCAGCAATCCAAGAAAAGAGAGGGTCTTTCTCTTAATTCCAAATTTGTGATGAAGTTTTATAATGAGTAAATTCCACCAGACTTTATCGAAAGCCTTTGAGAGATCTAGAAACACTGCAACAGTATTGTTGGGTGGTTTAATATTTTGGAAATCTCTGACTGTCTCTTTGACAAAGACATAGGTCTTGATCAGTAGTACTGTGTCCTCTTCGGTAAGCAAACTGTTCTTTCAGCAGGAGATTTTTAGAAGTGAGATGAAAAGTAAGTCTGGTGTGAGAATAATTGTTTCCATAACTTTACATGGAATGCTTGTTAAGGCAATATGCCTGTAATTTTCAGGTGAATTTGCTTTTTTTGTCAGGTTTCCGAATTGGAAGAATAGTTGACTTTTTCCAGTTTGGGGGGAGACGGCCCCTGCTCCAAGAGAGATTGATGATGTCAAGCAATCACAGTTTGGCTTGCTCATCAAGATGCATTATCATTTTTCCATAAATGCCATCAGGGCCAGGAGACTTCGAAAGATTCAAATCTCCGATGGCTAGTTCTAATGTTTGCATTGAGAAAGCAACTCCAAATAAGGATCACTCACCCTCGTGTTCGGGTGACCGTGAGCTAGATTTCTTGACCTGCAATCAATGATTTTGTTTTGGGCAGTGAAGGACAGTTTACTGATATTCTTGTAGTATTCGTCCAAAATATCCGCTGCTTCTTTATCACTGATGGGAATTCTCCC
The DNA here is from genome assembly GCA_019973935.1 of Trichonephila clavipes. Classification (NCBI taxonomy): domain Eukaryota; kingdom Metazoa; phylum Arthropoda; class Arachnida; order Araneae; family Nephilidae; genus Trichonephila; species Trichonephila clavipes. The sequence continues at coordinate 16,079 of BMAU01019723.1, forward strand.
GTTTGTGTTCGTATCATGTTTCTCAGTTTGGGGCTGTTTTTTGGTAACCTCAAACCTGTATTTAACCGAAGTTATTGAAACCTTTGCGAAAACTAAAGCTAGGAAAGGATTGTTAACCAAATTGTCAGTTTGTGTTTAATAGGTAAATCCAACCATCTTGTAATAAACCATTTATTCTTTATCAATATCCTTTTTTTTTTCCTAATACCTATGTTATTATTTGTAATTTTGTTCGTTATTGATTAAATTTTCTTTTTATTTTAGGTTACTTCTCGTCTTTCTGTTCCTGCAGTTACTTAACTCTTCACAGCTGTTTTCGTAGAGGTCTGTCGTAGTGTCAAATCGAACCTGGTTGATCACTAAAGCTCACACAAGAAAACTCATACACTTGTAGGTAGTTTGTAGCTTTGCTTTCCTATGCTCGCCAGAGCACAATAAAGCTCTTATGTTAAAGCATAACTTTGTATGTTTGAAATATTCATACATTTTTATTTTTTTACTTGATAAAACCAACCAAGATAGGGCTTTTGTTCTTTTTTTGCACCAAGACCTTTGGATACCTAACTACGCCACTGCTTGCGCCGCTGAAGATCCACTGCGTAAAGCAAAGGCATCAAATTTAAATGATAATTTGGGCGAAACAAAGTTTAACTTCTGGTGGGCCGCGAAAAAAATATCTTTATTGACAGAAAAGTAAGTTTATTTCGAATGATAGATTGTAACAAGAAATTAAATTTTAAAAAAAGAACAAGAAAATTAATGTTTACGTCCTGACACTTGACATCTCCTCTCTGCTACTATCTTTCCTCTTTCGGGAGAAATTTGGATACTTTATTACATATTATTGTGTGGCGATATACTGGCCGGGCCCCAAAAATCTTCTTCAAAGGGCTTCATGTAGCCCGCGGACAGTACTGCCAGACACGTTTCATCGGTGGTAACTTTTAACAGACGCTTAAAAGCTTCCAAAAAAGTCATGCAACTTTTCTTATTTTCTAAAGCTTGTTGTTGTTTTTAATGCCTCCTTTCTGACGTAGTCAGATCGAGGCCCACGAAATTCATCGTGGCAAGGGGCTAGATGTACGCATGTCGTTGGACTTAGCCTTGAGCACCATACAGGTGACAGTACGAATTAGCTCTGGGACGATAGATGGCGACACCACCGATCTCCACCTCCACAATTTAGGCATGGAACTGAAGAGGAGGGAAATATTCTCCAGTCCCCCTGAACTCGTGCATTCAGCCCAGAAGACTTTCGGTCCCACTGATTTAACGAGCACGTACTCCGTGTGTACTTGGATGGTATTTGGTGACATCGGGCATCGAAACCAGGCCTTCTCGTCTAGATTTCGATGCTCTAACCACTAGGCTACCCTCGGCCCCAATATATGATACTCGGTGAATTATTTTAATATTTGTTGTAAGCTACTCCTGACCAATCGGATGGGCCATACTCCCCACCAGACACTTCTAAAGGGTCGATATGCGTATGAGTGTGAGAGAGACACCTCATCTATTCTCCCCTTACCTTTTATGTGTGTGCGTCTTGGTGTTAAATATCATACATAAAAATCAAGCTTTAGAAAATAAGAAAAATTGCGTGACTTTTTTGGAAACCTTTAAGCGTCTATATTAAAAGTGACCGCCGATGGAACGTGTCTGGCAGTACTGATTATTAATTTTTAACGATGCGTTTTAAAACATTCGTAAAAATACCCCTTTAGAATTTGAGAAAATTTAGTACTGTTTTTACCAACCTTTAACTCCTGTTACCTGTAAATTGGCCGTTGGACCAAGTTAGCAGGTATGCACGCACTCAAAATTTATACTAGTACTACCTTATTCTATATATTTCATTTGTTAGAATATAAGTAACGTCTGGGGGCCCTGGGATAATAGTATATTGCACTTCTTCGATGAAATGTCCAGAATTCTATTGCTCTCTGCGAGTTAGGCACCATTTATGACCTCGAGATCAAGCTTTTGTAGGTATTCGGGCACAATAGAGGTTTTATTTGTATGGGACAGAAGTTCAGTGTGGAAGTAAACTCCAGGCAAGCCCTCAACCGGATTGACACAGGGTCTCAGAGATGTATGCTCCACTGATTGAGAAATGATCTTCATTTTATTGGCCAGACTAAATGGACTGTTCTTTTTTAATCTCTGGTTGTTTTTCCATTTACATAAGTATTCGGAGGTTCGATTCTGTTTTCATAACTATTTAATTTATTATAATATTTAACCAAGTTTGAGTTTCTAACAAGACTTAGAGGGGCAAGATTAGCATCATAAAGTACTACGTCATTTGGGCAGCTGTTTCTCAAGCCTGTTATAATGCGAGCCGCGCTTTGTTGCACTCTTTCTAATTGAAGGAGGTTAGATGGTGATGCACAGAAGTAGACAGGAAACCCATACTCTAGTATAGGCCTGATCAGTGCAATATCCGTTGTCCTGAGTGTTTGGGCATCGGCGCCCCATTCTCTTCCTGAGATATAAACTTGAGAATATTCAGTCTCTTACGGCACTTGTTGACCAAATTTTGAATGGGCCTATTTCTCGTGAATTCCTGGTCTAAGATGAAACCCAAGTACTTTGGATGTTTTACGTAGAAAGAGGCTGGTTGTGAAAGATAACTTGAGGTTGATTCGAGTACAGATGCTTATTGGTGGTGAAGAAACTGACATATGATTTTGAGACATTGAAGATCAATTTGTGGTCGTTTGCAAAATTCTATACTTCAGTTAATGTTGAGGATAAAGTTGATTCAACATGGTTCACATGAGGGCTAGAACACAACAGGGTAATGTCATCAGCGAACATTCTAATATCAGACTCTCCAGGAATGATCTTTTCTATCCCAGCCACATACAAAGAAAACAGCATTGGGCTGAGGACGGAACCCTGAGAGACATCCTAATGTGTTCTGTACTAGCTAGATAAGGTATCCTTATAGTTGACCCGAAACAGTCTTTTTCTTATGATACCAGCAATCCAAGAAAGAGAGGGTCTTTCTCTTAATTCCAAATTTGTGATGAAGTTTTATAATGAGTAAATTCCACCAGACTTTATCGAAAGCCTTTGAGAGATCTAGAAACACTGCAACAGTATTGTTGGGTGGTTTAATATTTTGGAAATCTCTGACTGTCTCTTTGACAAAGACATAGGTCTTGATCAGTAGTACTGTGTCCTCTTCGGTAAGCAAACTGTTCTTTCAGCAGGAGATTTTTAGAAGTGAGATGAAAAGTAAGTCTGGTGTGAGAATAATTGTTTCCATAACTTTACATGGAATGCTTGTTAAGGCAATATGCCTGTAATTTTCAGGTGAATTTGCTTTTTTGTCAGGTTTCCGAATTGGAAGAATAGTTGACTTTTTCCAGTTTGGGGGAGACGGCCCCCTGCTCCAAGAGAGATTGATGATGTCAAGCAATCACAGTTTGGCTTGCTCATCAAGATGCATTATCATTTTCCATAAATGCCATCAGGGCCAGGAGACTTCGAAGATTCAAATCTCCGATGGCTAGTTCTAATGTTTGCATTGAGAAAGCAACTCCAAATAAGGATCACTCACCCTCGTGTTCGGGTGACCGTGAGCTAGATTTCTTGACCTGCAATCAATGATTTTGTTTTGGGCAGTGAAGGACAGTTTACTGATATTCTTGTAGTATTCGTCCAAAATATCCGCTGCTTCTTTATCACTGATGGGAATTCTCCCGTTTGTGTTCGTATCATGTTTCTCAGTTTGGGGCTGTTTTTTGGTAACCTCAAACCTGTATTTAACCGAAGTTATTGAAACCTTTGCGAAAACTAAAGCTAGGAAAGGATTGTTAACCAAATTGTCAGTTTGTGTTTAATAGGTAAATCCAACCATCTTGTAATAAACCATTTATTCTTTATCAATATCCTTTTTTTTTCCTAATACCTATGTTATTATTTGTAATTTTGTTCGTTATTGATTAAATTTTCTTTTTCTTTTACGTTACTTCTCGTCTTTCTGTTCGTGCAGTTACTTAACTCTTCACAGCTGTTTTCGTAGAGGTCTGTCGTAGTGTCAAATCGAACCTGGTTGATCACTAAAGCTCACACAAGAAAACTCATACACTTGTAGGTAGTTTGTAGCTTTGCTTTCCTATGCTCGCCAGAGCACAATAAAGCTCTTATGTTAAAGCATAACTTTGTATGTTTGAAATATTCATACATTTTTATTTTTTTACTTGATAAAACCAACCAAGATAGGGCTTTTGTTCTTTTTTGCACCAAGACCTTTGGATACCTAACTACGCCACTGCTTGCGCCGTTGAAGATCCACTGCGTAAAGCAAAGGCATCAAATTTAAATGATAATTTGGGCGAAACAAAGTTTAACTTCTGGTGGGCCGCGAAAAAAATATCTTTATTGACAGAAAAGTAAGTTTATTTCGAATGATAGATTGTAACAAGAAATTAAATTTTAAAAAAAGAACAAGAAAATTAATGTTTACGTCCTGACACTTGACATCTCCTCTCTGCTACTATCTTTCCTCTTTCGGGAGAAATTTGGATACTTTATTACATATTATTGTGTGGCGATATACTGGCCGGGCCCCAAAAATCTTCTTCAAAGGGCTTCATGTAGCCCGCGGACAGTACTGCCAGACACGTTTCATCGGTGGTAACTTTTAACAGACGCTTAAAAGCTTCCAAAAAAGTCATGCAACTTTTCTTATTTTCTAAAGCTTGTTGTTGTTTTTAATGCCTCCTTTCTGACGTAGTCAGATCGAGGCCCACGAAATTCATCGTGGCAAGGGGCTAGATGTACGCATGTCGTTGGACTTAGCCTTGAGCACCATACAGGTGACAGTACGAATTAGCTCTGGGACGATAGATGGCGACACCACCGATCTCCACCTCCACAATTTAGGCATGGAACTGAAGAGGAGGGAAATATTCTCCAGTCCCCCCTGAACTCGTGCATTCAGCCCAGAAGACTTTCGGTCCCACTGATTTAACGAGCACGTACTCCGTGTGTACTTGGATGGTATTTGGTGACATCGGGCATCGAAACCAGGCCTTCTCGTCTAGATTTCGATGCTCTAACCACTAGGCTACCCTCGGCCCCAATATATGATACTCGGTGAATTATTTTAATATTTGTTGTAAGCTACTCCTGACCAATCGGATGGGCCATACTCCCCACCAGACACTTCTAAAGGGTCGATATGCGTATGAGTGTGAGAGAGACACCTCATCTATTCTCCCCTTACCTTTTATATGTGTGCGTCTTGGTGTTAAATATCATACATAAAAATCAAGCTTTAGAAAATAAGAAAAATTGCGTGACTTTTTGGAAACCTTTAAGCGTCTATATTAAAAGTGACCGCCGATGGAACGTGTCTGGCAGTACTGATTATTAATTTTTAACGATGCGTTTTAAAACATTCGTAAAAATACCCCTTTAGAATTTGAGAAAATTTAGTACTGTTTTTACCAACCTTTAACTCCTGTTACCTGTAAATTGGCCGTTGGACCAAGTTAGCAGGTATGCACGCACTCAAAATTTATACTAGTACTACCTTATTCTATATATTTCATTTGTTAGAATATAAGTAACGTCTGGGGGCCCTGGGATAATAGTATATTGCACTTCTTCGATGAAATGTCCAGAATTCTATTGCTCTCTGCGAGTTAGGCACCATTTATGACCTCGAGATCAAGCTGTTGTAGGTATTCGGGCACAATAGAGGTTTTATTTGTATGGGACAGAAGTTCAGTGTGGGAAGTAAACTCCAGGCAAGCCCTCAACCGCGTTGACACAGGGTCTCAGAGATGTATGCTCCACTGATTGAGAAATGATCTTCATTTTATTGGCCAGACTAAATGGACTGTTCTTTTTTAATCTCTGGTTGTTTTTCCATTTACATAAGTATTCGGAGGTTCGATTCTGTTTTCATAACTATTTAATTTATTATAATATTTAACCAAGTTTGAGTTTCTAACAAGACTTAGAGGGGCAAGATTAGCATCATAAAGTACTACGTCATTTGGGCAGCTGTTTCTCAAGCCTGTTATAATGCGAGCCGCGCTTAGTTGCACTCTTTCTAATTGAAGGAGGTTAGATGGTGATGCACAGAAGTAGACAGGAAACCCATACTCTAGTATAGGCCTGATCAGTGCAATATCCGTTGTCCTGAGTGTTTGGGCATCAGCGCCCCATTCTCTTCCTGAGATAAACTTGAGAATATTCAGTCTCTTATACGGCACTTGTTGACCAAATTTTGAATGGGCCTATTTCTCGTGAATTCCTGGTCTAAGATGAAACCCAAGTACTTTGGATGTTTTACGTAGAAAGAGGCTGGTTGTGAAAGATAACTTGAGGTTGATTCGAGTACAGATGCTTATTGGTGGTGAAGAAACTGACATATGATTTTGAGACATTGAAGATCAATTTGTGGTCGTTTGCAAAATTCTATACTTCAGTTAATGTTGAGGATAAAGTTGATTCAACATGGTTCACACCAGGGCTAGAACACCACAGGGTAATGTCATCAGCGAACATTCCAATATCAGACTCTCCAGGAATGATCTTTTCTATCCCAGCCACATACAAAGAAAATAGCATTGGGCTGAGGACGGAACCCTGAGAGACATCCTAATGTGCTCTGTACTAGCTAGATAAGGTATCCTTATACTTGACCCGAAACAGTCTTTTTCTTATGATACCAGCAATCCAAGAAAGAGAGGGTCTTTCTCTTAATTCCAAATTTGTGATGAAGTTTTATAATGAGTAAATTCCACCAGACTTTATCGAAAGCCTTTGAGAGATCTAGAAACACTGCAACAGTATTGTTGGGTGGTTTAATATTTTGGAAATCTCTGACTGTCTCTTTGACAAAGACATAGGTCTTGATCAGTAGTACTGTGTCCTCTTCGGTAAGCAAACTGTTCTTTCAGCAGGAGATTTTTAGAAGTGAGATGAAAAGTAAGTCTGGTGTGAGAATAATTGTTTCCATAACTTTACATGGAATGCTTGTTAAGGCAATATGCCTGTAATTTTCAGGTGAATTTGCTTTTTTTTTTTTGTCAGGTTTCCGAATTGGAAGAATAGTTGACTTTTTCCAGTTTTGGGGGAGACGGCCCCTGCTCCAAGAGAGATTGATGATGTCAAGCAATCACAGTTTGGCTTGCTCATCAAGATGCATTATCATTTTTCCATAAATGCCATCAGGGCCAGGAGACTTCGAAAGATTCAAATCTCCGATGGCTAGTTCTAATGTTTGCATTGAGAAAGCAACTCCAAATAAGGATCACTCGCCCTCGTGTTCCGGTGACCGTGAGCTAGATTTCTTGACCTGCAATCAATGATTTTGTTTTGGGCAGTGAAGGACAGCTTACTGATATTCTTGTAGTATTCGTCCAAAATATCCGCTGCTTCTTTATCACTGATGGGAATTCTCCCGTTTGTGTTCGTATCATATTTCTCAGTTTGGGGCTGTTTTTTGGCAACCTCAAACCTGTATTTAACCGAAGTTATTGAAACCTTTGCGAAAACTAAAGCTAGGAAAGGATTGTTAACCAAATTGTCAGTTTGTGTTTAATAGGTAAATCCAACCATCTTGTAATAAACCATTTATTCTTTATCAATATCGTTTTATTTCCTAATACCTATGTTATTATTTGTAATTTTGTTCGTTATTGATTAAATTTTCTTTTTATTTTAGGTTACTTCTCGTCTTTCTGTTCCTGCAGTTACTTAACTCTTCACAGCTGTTTTCGTAGAGGTCTGTCGTAGTGTCAAATCGAACCTGGTTGATCACTAAAGCTCACACAAGAAAACTCATACACTTGTAGGTAGTTTGTAGCTTTGCTTTCCTATGCTCGCCAGAGCACAATAAAGCTCTTATGTTAAAGCATAACTTTGTATGTTTGAAATATTCATACATTTTTATTTTTTTACTTGATAAAACCAACCAAGATAGGGCTTTTGTTCTTTTTTGCACCAAGACCTTTGGATACCTAACTACGCCACTGCTTGCGCCGTTGAAGATCCACTGCGTAAAGCAAAGGCATCAAATTTAAATGATAATTTGGGCGAAACAAAGTTTAACTTCTGGTGGGCCGCGAAAAATATCTTTATTGACAGAAAAGTAAGTTTATTTCGAATGATAGATTGTAACAAGAAATTAAATTTTAAAAAAAAAAAAAAAAGAACAAGAAAATTAATGTTTACGTCCTGACACTTGACATCTCCTCTCTGCTACTATCTTTCCTCTTTCGGGAGAAATTTGGATACTTTATTACATATTATTGTGTGGCGATATACTGGCCGGGCCCCAAAATCTTCTTCAAAGGGCTTCATGTAGCCCGCGGACAGTACTGCCAGACACGTTTCATCGGTGGTAACTTTTAACAGACGCTTAAAAGCTTCCAAAAAAGTCATGCAACTTTTCTTATTTTCTAAAGCTTGTTGTTGTTTTTAATGCCTCCTTTCTGACGTAGTCAGATCGAGGCCCACGAAATTCATCGTGGCAAGGGGCTAGATGTACGCATGTCGTTGGACTTAGCCTTGAGCACCATACAGGTGACAGTACGAATTAGCTCTGGGACGATAGATGGCGACACCACCGATCTCCACCTCCACAATTTAGGCATGGAACTGAAGAGGAGGGAAATATTCTCCAGTCCCCCCTGAACTCGTGCATTCAGCCCAGAAGACTTTCGGTCCCACTGATTTAACGAGCACGTACTCCGTGTGTACTTGGATGGTATTTGGTGACATCGGGCATCGAAACCAGGCCTTCTCGTCTAGATTTCGATGCTCTAACCACTAGGCTACCCTCGGCCCCAATATATGATACTCGGTGAATTATTTTAATTTTTTGTAAGCTACTCCTGACCAATCGGATGGGCCATACTCCCCACCAGACACTTCTAAAGGGTCGATATGCGTATGAGTGTGAGAGAGACACCTCATCTATTCTCCCCTTACCTTTTATGTGTGTGCGTCTTGGTGTTAAATATCATACATAAAAATCAAGCTTTAGAAAATAAGAAAAAAATTGCGTGACTTTTTTGGAAACCTTTAAGCGTCTATATTAAAAGTGACCGCCGATGGAACGTGTCTGGCAGTACTGATTATTAATTTTTAACGATGCGTTTTAAAACATTCGTAAAAATACCCCTTTAGAATTTGAGAAAATTTAGTACTGTTTTTACCAACCTTTAACTCCTGTTACCTGTAAATTGGCCGTTGGACCAAGTTAGCAGGTATGCACGCACTCAAAATTTATACTAGTACTACCTTATTCTATATATTTCATTTGTTAGAATATAAGTAACGTCTGGGGGCCCTGGGATAATAGTATATTGCACTTCTTCGATGAAATGTCCAGAATTCTATTGCTCTCTGCGAGTTAGGCACCATTTATGACCTCGAGATCAAGCTGTTGTAGGTATTCGGGCACAATAGAGGTTTTATTTGTATGGGACAGAAGTTCAGTGTGGAAGTAAACTCCAGGCAAGCCCTCAACCGCGTTGACACAGGGTCTCAGAGATGTATGCTCCACTGATTGAGAAATGATCTTCATTTTATTGGCCAGACTAAATGGACTGTTCTTTTTTAATCTCTGGTTGTTTTTCCATTTACATAAGTATTCGGAGGTTCGATTCTGTTTTCATAACTATTTAATTTATTATAATATTTAACCAAGTTTGAGTTTCTAACAAGACTTAGAGGGGCAAGATTAGCATCATAAAGTACTACGTCATTTGGGCAGCTGTTTCTCAAGCCTGTTATAATGCGAGCCGCGCTTGTTGCACTCTTTCTAATTGAAGGAGGTTAGATGGTGATGCACAGAAGTAGACAGGAAACCCATACTCTAGTATAGGCCTGATCAGTGCAATATCCGTTGTCCTGAGTGTTTGGGCATCAGCGCCCCATTCTCTTCCTGAGATAAACTTGAGAATATTCAGTCTCTTACGGCACTTGTTGACCAAATTTTGAATGGGCCTATTTCTCGTGAATTCCTGGTCTAAGATGAAACCCAAGTACTTTGGATGTTTTACGTAGAAAGAGGCTGGTTGTGAAAGATAACTTGAGGTTGATTCGAGTACAGATGCTTATTGGTGGTGAAGAAACTGACATATGATTTTGAGACATTGAAGATCAATTTGTGGTCGTTTGCAAAATTCTATACTTCAGTTAATGTTGAGGATAAAGTTGATTCAACATGGTTCACACCAGGGCTAGAACACCACAGGGTAATGTCATCAGCGAACATTCCAATATCAGACTCTCCAGGAATGATCTTTTCTATCCCAGCCACATACAAAGAAAATAGCATTGGGCTGAGGACGGAACCCTGAGAGACATCCTAATGTGCTCTGTACTAGCTAGATAAGGTATCCTTATACTTGACCCGAAACAGTCTTTTTTCTTATGATACCAGCAATCCAAGAAAGAGAGGGTCTTTCTCTTAATTCCAAATTTGTGATGAAGTTTTATAATGAGTAAATTCCACCAGACTTTATCGAAAGCCTTTGAGAGATCTAGAAACACTGCAACAGTATTGTTGGGTGGTTTAATATTTTGAAATCTCTGACTGTCTCTTTGACAAAGACATAGGTCTTGATCAGTAGTACTGTGTCCTCTTCGGTAAGCAAACTGTTCTTTCAGCAGGAGATTTTTAGAAGTGAGATGAAAAGTAAGTCTGGTGTGAGAATAATTGTTTCCATAACTTTACATGGAATGCTTGTTAAGGCAATATGCCTGTAATTTTCAGGTGAATTTGCTTTTTTGTCAGGTTTCGAATTGGAAGAATAGTTGACTTTTTTCCAGTTTTGGGGGAGACGGCCCCTGCTCCAAGAGAGATTGATGATGTCAAGCAATCACAGTTTGGCTTGCTCATCAAGATGCATTATCATTTTTCCATAAATGCCATCAGGGCCAGGAGACTTCGAAAGATTCAAATCTCCGATGGCTAGTTCTAATGTTTGCATTGAGAAAGCAACTCCAAATAAGGATCACTCGCCCTCGTGTTCCGGTGACCGTGAGCTAGATTTCTTGACCTGCAATCAATGATTTTGTTTTGGGCAGTGAAGGACAGCTTACTGATATTCTTGTAGTATTCGTCCAAAATATCCGCTGCTTCTTTATCACTGATGGGAATTCTCCCGTTTGTGTTCGTATCATATTTCTCAGTTTGGGGCTGTTTTTGGCAACCTCAAACCTGTATTTAACCGAAGTTATTGAAACCTTTGCGAAAACTAAAGCTAGGAAAGGATTGTTAACCAAATTGTCAGTTTGTGTTTAATAGGTAAATCCAACCATCTTGTAATAAACCATTTATTCTTTATCAATATCGTTTTATTTCCTAATACCTATGTTATTATTTGTAATTTTGTTCGTTATTGATTAAATTTTCTTTTTTATTTTAGGTTACTTCTCGTCTTTCTGTTCCTGCAGTTACTTAACTCTTCACAGCTGTTTTCGTAGAGGTCTGTCGTAGTGTCAAATCGAACCTGGTTGATCACTAAAGCTCACACAAGAAAACTCATACACTTGTAGGTAGTTTGTAGCTTTGCTTTCCTATGCTCGCCAGAGCACAATAAAAAGCTCTTATGTTAAAGCATAACTTTGTATGTTTGAAATATTCATACATTTTTTTTTTTTACTTGATAAAACCAACCAAGATAGGGCTTTTGTTGTTTTTTTTGCACCAAGACCTTTGGATACCTAACTACGCCACTGCTTGCGCCGTTGAAGATCCACTGCGTAAAGCAAAGGCATCAAATTTAAATGATAATTTGGGCGAAACAAAGTTTAACTTCTGGTGGGCCGCGAAAAAAATATCTTTATTGACAGAAAAGTAAGTTTATTTCGAATGATAGATTGTAACAAGAAATTAAATTTTAAAAAAGAACAAGAAAATTAATGTTTACGTCCTGACACTTGACATCTCCTCTCTGCTACTATCTTTCCTCTTTCGGGAGAAATTTGGATACTTTATTACATATTATTGTGTGGCGATATACTGCCGGGCCCCAAAATCTTCTTCAAAGGGCTTCATGTAGCCCGCGGACAGTACTGCCAGACACGTTTCATCGGTGGTAACTTTTAACAGACGCTTAAAAGCTTCCAAAAAGTCATGCAACTTTTCTTATTTTCTAAAGCTTGTTGTTGTTTTTAATGCCTCCTTTCTGACGTAGTCAGATCGAGGCCCACGAAATTCATCGTGGCAAGGGGCTAGATGTACGCATGTCGTTGGACTTAGCCTTGAGCACCATACAGGTGACAGTACGAATTAGCTCTGGGACGATAGATGGCGACACCACCGATCTCCACCTCCACAATTTAGGCATGGAACTGAAGAGGAGGGAAATATTCTCCAGTCCCCCTGAACTCGTGCATTCAGCCCAGAAGACTTTCGGACCCACTGATTTAACGAGCACGTACTCCGTGTGTACTTGGATGGTATTTGGTGACATCGGGCATCGAAACCAGGCCTTCTCGTCTAGATTTCGATGCTCTAACCACTAGGCTACCCTCGGCCCCAATATATGATACTCGGTGAATTATTTTAATATTTGTTGTAAGCTACTCCTGACCAATCGGATGGGCCATACTCCCCCCAGACACTTCTAAAGGGTCGATATGCGTATGAGTGTGAGAGAGACACCTCGTCTATTCTCCCCTTACCTTTTATATGTGTGCGTCTTGGTGTTAAATATCATACATAAAAATCAAGCTTTAGAAAATAAGAAAAATTGCGTGACTTTTTTGGAAACCTTTAAGCGTCTATATTAAAAGTGACCGCCGATGGAACGTGTCTGGCAGTACTGATTATTAATTTTTAACGATGCGTTTTAAAACATTCGTAAAAATACCCCTTTAGAATTTGAGAAAATTTAGTACTGTTTTTACCAACCTTTAACTCCTGTTACCTGTAAATTGGCCGTTGGACCAAGTTAGCAGGTATGCACGCACTCAAAATTTATACTAGTACTACCTTATTCTATATATTTCATTTGTTAGAATATAAGTAACGTCTGGGGGCCCTGGGATAATAGTATATTGCACTTCTTCGATGAAATGTCCAGAATTCTATTGCTCTCTGCGAGTTAGGCACCATTTATGACCTCGAGATCAAGCTGTTGTAGGTATTCGGGCACAATAGAGGTTTTATTTGTATGGGACAGAAGTTCAGTGTGGAAGTAAACTCCAGGCAAGCCCTCAACCGCGTTGACACAGGGTCTCAGAGATGTATGCTCCACTGATTGAGAAATGATCTTCATTTTATTGGCCAGACTAAATGGACTGTTTTTTTTTTTAATCTCTGGTTGTTTTTCCATTTACATAAGTATTCGGAGGTTCGATTCTGTTTTCATAACTATTTAATTTATTATAATATTTAACCAAGTTTGAGTTTCTAACAAGACTTAGAGGGGCAAGATTAGCATCATAAAGTACTACGTCATTTGGGCAGCTGTTTCTCAAGCCTGTTATAATGCGAGCCGCGCTTAGTTGCACTCTTTCTAATTGAAGGAGGTTAGATGGTGATGCACAGAAGTAGACAGGAAACCCATACTCTAGTATAGGCCTGATCAGTGCAATATCCGTTGTCCTGAGTGTTTGGGCATCAGCGCCCCATTCTCTTCCTGAGATAAACTTGAGAATATTCAGTCTCTTATACGGCACTTGTTGACCAAATTTTGAATGGGCCTATTTCTCGTGAATTCCTGGTCTAAGATGAAACCCAAGTACTTTGGATGTTTTACGTAGAAAGAGGCTGGTTGTGAAAGATAACTTGAGGTTGATTCGAGTACAGATGCTTATTGGTGGTGAAGAAACTGACATATGATTTTGAGACATTGAAGATCAATTTGTGGTCGTTTGCAAAATTCTATACTTCAGTTAATGTTGAGGATAAAGTTGATTCAACATGGTTCACACCAGGGCTAGAACACCACAGGGTAATGTCATCAGCGAACATTCCAATATCAGACTCTCCAGGAATGATCTTTTCTATCCCAGCCACATACAAAGAAAATAGCATTGGGCTGAGGACGGAACCCTGAGAGACATCCTAATGTGCTCTGTACTAGCTAGATAAGGTATCCTTATACTTGACCCGAAACAGTCTTTTTCTTATGATACCAGCAATCCAAGAAAGAGAGGGTCTTTCTCTTAATTCCAAATTTGTGATGAAGTTTTATAATGAGTAAATTCCACCAGACTTTATCGAAAGCCTTTGAGAGATCTAGAAACACTGCAACAGTATTGTTGGGTGGTTTAATATTTTGGAAATCTCTGACTGTCTCTTTGACAAAGACATAGGTCTTGATCAGTAGTACTGTGTCCTCTTCGGTAAGCAAACTGTTCTTTCAGCAGGAGATTTTTAGAAGTGAGATGAAAAGTAAGTCTGGTGTGAGAATAATTGTTTCCATAACTTTACATGGAATGCTTGTTAAGGCAATATGCCTGTAATTTTCAGGTGAATTTGCTTTTTTTGTCAGGTTTCCGAATTGGAAGAATAGTTGACTTTTTCCAGTTTTGGGGGAGACGGCCCCTGCTCCAAGAGAGATTGATGATGTCAAGCAATCACAGTTTGGCTTGCTCATCAAGATGCATTATCATTTTTCCATAAATGCCATCAGGGCCAGGAGACTTCGAAAGATTCAAATCTCCGATGGCTAGTTCTAATGTTTGCATTGAGAAAGCAACTCCAAATAAGGATCACTCGCCCTCGTGTTCCGGTGACCGTGAGCTAGATTTCTTGACCTGCAATCAATGATTTTGTTTTGGGCAGTGAAGGACAGCTTACTGATATTCTTGTAGTATTCGTCCAAAATATCCGCTGCTTCTTTATCACTGATGGGAATTCTCCCGTTTGTGTTCGCATCATATTTCTCAGTTTGGGGCTGTTTTTTGGCAACCTCAAACCTGTATTTAACCGAAGTTATTGAAACCTTTGCGAAAACTAAAGCTAGGAAAGGATTGTTAACCAAATTGTCAGTTTGTGTTTAATAGGTAAATCCAACCATCTTGTAATAAACCATTTATTCTTTATCAATATCGTTTTATTTCCTAATACCTATGTTATTATTTGTAATTTTGTTCGTTATTGATTAAATTTTCTTTTTATTTTAGGTTACTTCTCGTCTTTCTGTTCCTGCAGTTACTTAACTCTTCACAGCTGTTTTCGTAGAGGTCTGTCGTAGTGTCAAATCGAACCTGGTTGATCACTAAAGCTCACACAAGAAAACTCATACACTTGTAGGTAGTTTGTAGCTTTGCTTTCCTATGCTCGCCAGAGCACAATAAAGCTCTTATGTTAAAGCATAACTTTGTATGTTTGAAATATTCATACATTTTTTTTTTTTACTTGATAAAACCAACCAAGATAGGGCTTTTGTTCTTTTTTTTTGCACCAAGACCTTTGGATACCTAACTACGCCACTGCTTGCGCCGTTGAAGATCCACTGCGTAAAAAGCAAAGGCATCAAATTTAAATGATAATTTGGGCGAAACAAAGTTTAACTTCTGGTGGGCCGCGAAAAATATCTTTATTGACAGAAAAGTAAGTTTATTTCGAATGATAGATTGTAACAAGAAATTAAATTTTAAAAAAGAACAAGAAAATTAATGTTTACGTCCTGACACTTGACATCTCCTCTCTGCTACTATCTTTCCTCTTTCGGGAGAAATTTGGATACTTTATTACATATTATTGTGTGGCGATATACTGGCCGGGCCCCAAAAATCTTCTTCAAAGGGCTTCATGTAGCCCGCGGACAGTACTGCCAGACACGTTTCATCGGTGGTAACTTTTAACAGACGCTTAAAAGCTTCCAAAAAAGTCATGCAACTTTTCTTATTTTCTAAAGCTTGTTGTTGTTTTTAATGCCTCCTTTCTGACGTAGTCAGATCGAGGCCCACGAAATTCATCGTGGCAAGGGGCTAGATGTACGCATGTCGTTGGACTTAGCCTTGAGCACCATACAGGTGACAGTACGAATTAGCTCTGGGACGATAGATGGCGACACCACCGATCTCCACCTCCACAATTTAGGCATGGAACTGAAGAGGAGGGAAATATTCTCCAGTCCCCCTGAACTCGTGCATTCAGCCCAGAAGACTTTCGGTCCCACTGATTTAACGAGCACGTACTCCGTGTGTACTTGGATGGTATTTGGTGACATCGGGCATCGAAACCAGGCCTTCTCGTCTAGATTTCGATGCTCTAACCACTAGGCTACCCTCGGCCCCAATATATGATACTCGGTGAATTATTTTAATATTTGTTGTAAGCTACTCCTGACCAATCGGATGGGCCATACTCCCCACCAGACACTTCTAAAGGGTCGATATGCGTATGAGTGTGAGAGAGACACCTCATCTATTCTCCCCTTACCTTTTATGTGTGTGCGTCTTGGTGTTAAATATCATACATAAAAATCAAGCTTTAGAAAATAAGAAAAATTGCGTGACTTTTTGGAAACCTTTAAGCGTCTATATTAAAAGTGACCGCCGATGGAACGTGTCTGGCAGTACTGATTATTAATTTTTAACGATGCGTTTTAAAACATTCGTAAAAATACCCCTTTAGAATTTGAGAAAATTTAGTACTGTTTTTACCAACCTTTAACTCCTGTTACCTATAAATTGGCCGTTGGACCAAGTTAGCAGGTATGCACGCACTCAAAATTTATACTAGTACTACCTTATTCTATATATTTCATTTGTTAGAATATAAGTAACGTCTGGGGGCCCTGGGATAATAGTATATTGCACTTCTTCGATGAAATGTCCAGAATTCTATTGCTCTCTGCGAGTTAGGCACCATTTATGACCTCGAGATCAAGCTGTTGTAGGTATTCGGGCACAATAGAGGTTTTATTTGTATGGGACAGAAGTTCAGTGTGGAAGTAAACTCCAGGCAAGCCCTCAACCGCGTTGACACAGGGTCTCAGAGATGTATGCTCCACTGATTGAGAAATGATCTTCATTTTATTGGCCAGACTAAATGGACTGTTCTTTTTTAATCTCTGGTTGTTTTTCCATTTACATAAGTATTCGGAGGTTCGATTCTGTTTTCATAACTATTTAATTTATTATAATATTTAACCAAGTTTGAGTTTCTAACAAGACTTAGAGGGGCAAGATTAGCATCATAAAGTACTACGTCATTTGGGCAGCTGTTTCTCAAGCCTGTTATAATGCGAGCCGCGCTTAGTTGCACTCTTTCTAATTGAAGGAGGTTAGATGGTGATGCACAGAAGTAGACAGGAAACCCATACTCTAGTATAGGCCTGATCAGTGCAATATCCGTTGTCCTGAGTGTTTGGGCATCAGCGCCCCATTCTCTTCCTGAGATAAACTTGAGAATATTCAGTCTCTTATACGGCACTTGTTGACCAAATTTTGAATGGGCCTATTTCTCGTGAATTCCTGGTCTAAGATGAAACCCAAGTACTTTGGATGTTTTACGTAGAAAGAGGCTGGTTGTGAAAGATAACTTGAGGTTGATTCGAGTACAGATGCTTATTGGTGGTGAAGAAACTGACATATGATTTTGAGACATTGAAGATCAATTTGTGGTCGTTTGCAAAATTCTATACTTCAGTTAATGTTGAGGATAAAGTTGATTCAACATGGTTCACACCAGGGCTAGAACACCACAGGGTAATGTCATCAGCGAACATTCCAATATCAGACTCTCCAGGAATGATCTTTTCTATCCCAGCCACATACAAAGAAAATAGCATTGGGCTGAGGACGGAACCCTGAGAGACATCCTAATGTGCTCTGTACTAGCTAGATAAGGTATCCTTATACTTGACCCGAAACAGTCTTTTTCTTATGATACCAGCAATCCAAGAAAGAGAGGGTCTTTCTCTTAATTCCAAATTTGTGATGAAGTTTTATAATGAGTAAATTCCACCAGACTTTATCGAAAGCCTTTGAGAGATCTAGAAACACTGCAACAGTATTGTTGGGTGGTTTAATATTTTGGAAATCTCTGACTGTCTCTTTGACAAAGACATAGGTCTTGATCAGTAGTACTGTGTCCTCTTCGGTAAGCAAACTGTTCTTTCAGCAGGAGATTTTTAGAAGTGAGATGAAAAGTAAGTCTGGTGTGAGAATAATTGTTTCCATAACTTTACATGGAATGCTTGTTAAGGCAATATGCCTGTAATTTTCAGGTGAATTTGCTTTTTTTGTCAGGTTTCCGAATTGGAAGAATAGTTGACTTTTTCCAGTTTTGGGGGAGACGGCCCCAGCTCCAAGAGAGATTGATGATGTCAAGCAATCACAGTTTGGCTTGCTCATCAAGATGCATTATCATTTTTCCATAAATGCCATCAGGGCCAGGAGACTTCGAAAGATTCAAATCTCCGATGGCTAGTTCTAATGTTTGCATTGAGAAAGCAACTCCAAATAAGGATCACTCGCCCTCGTGTTCCGGTGACCGTGAGCTAGATTTCTTGACCTGCAATCAATGATTTTGTTTTGGGCAGTGAAGGACAGCTTACTGATATTCTTGTAGTATTCGTCCAAAATATCCGCTGCTTCTTTATCACTGATGGGAATTCTCCCGTTTGTGTTCGCATCATATTTCTCAGTTTGGGGCTGTTTTTTGGCAACCTCAAACCTGTATTTAACCGAAGTTATTGAAACCTTTGCGAAAACTAAAGCTAGGAAAGGATTGTTAACCAAATTGTCAGTTTGTGTTTAATAGGTAAATCCAACCATCTTGTAATAAACCATTTATTCTTTATCAATATCGTTTTATTTCCTAATACCTATGTTATTATTTGTAATTTTGTTCGTTATTGATTAAATTTTCTTTTTATTTTAGGTTACTTCTCGTCTTTCTGTTCCTGCAGTTACTTAACTCTTCACAGCTGTTTTCGTAGAGGTCTGTCGTAGTGTCAAATCGAACCTGGTTGATCACTAAAGCTCACACAAGAAAACTCATACACTTGTAGGTAGTTTGTAGCTTTGCTTTCCTATGCTCGCCAGAGCACAATAAAGCTCTTATGTTAAAGCATAACTTTGTATGTTTGAAATATTCATACATTTTTATTTTTTTACTTGATAAAACCAACCAAGATAGGGCTTTTGTTCTTTTTTGCACCAAGACCTTTGGATACCTAACTACGCCACTGCTTGCGCCGTTGAAGATCCACTGCGTAAAGCAAAGGCATCAAATTTAAATGATAATTTGGGCGAAACAAAGTTTAACTTCTGGTGGGCCGCGAAAAAAATATCTTTATTGACAGAAAAGTAAGTTTATTTCGAATGATAGATTGTAACAAGAAATTAAATTTTAAAAAAGAACAAGAAAATTAATGTTTACGTCCTGACACTTGACATCTCCTCTCTGCTACTATCTTTCCTCTTTCGGGAGAAATTTGGATACTTTATTACATATTATTGTGTGGCGATATACTGGCCGGGCCCCAAAAATCTTCTTCAAAGGGCTTCATGTAGCCCGCGGACAGTACTGCCAGACACGTTTCATCGGTGGTAACTTTTAACAGACGCTTAAAAGCTTCCAAAAAAGTCATGCAACTTTTCTTATTTTCTAAAGCTTGTTGTTGTTTTTAATGCCTCCTTTCTGACGTAGTCAGATCGAGGCCCACGAAATTCATCGTGGCAAGGGGCTAGATGTACGCATGTCGTTGGACTTAGCCTTGAGCACCATACAGGTGACAGTACGAATTAGCTCTGGGACGATAGATGGCGACACCACCGATCTCCACCTCCACAATTTAGGCATGGAACTGAAGAGGAGGGAAATATTCTCCAGTCCCCCTGCACTCGTGCATTCAGCCCAGAAGACTTTCGGACCCACTGATTTAACGAGCACGTACTCCGTGTGTACTTGGATGGTATTTGGTGACATCGGGCATCGAAACCAGGCCTTCTCGTCTAGATTTCGATGCTCTAACCACTAGGCTACCCTCGGCCCCAATATATGATACTCGGTGAATTATTTTAATATTTGTTGTAAGCTACTCTGACCAATCGGATGGGCCATACTCCCCCCAGACACTTCTAAAGGGTCGATATGCGTATGAGTGTGAGAGAGACACCTCATCTATTCTCCCCTTACCTTTTATGTGTGTGCGTCTTGGTGTTAAATATCATACATAAAAATCAAGCTTTAGAAAATAAGAAAAAAATTGCGTGACTTTTTGAAACCTTTAAGCGTCTATATTAAAAGTGACCGCCGATGGAACGTGTCTGGCAGTACTGATTATTAATTTTTAACGATGCGTTTTAAAACATTCGTAAAAATACCCCTTTAGAATTTGAGAAAATTTAGTACTGTTTTTACCAACCTTTAACTCCTGTTACCTATAAATTGGCCGTTGGACCAAGTTAGCAGGTATGCACGCACTCAAAATTTATACTAGTACTACCTTATTCTATATATTTCATTTGTTAGAATATAAGTAACGTCTGGGGGCCCTGGGATAATAGTATATTGCACTTCTTCGATGAAATGTCCAGAATTCTATTGCTCTCTGCGAGTTAGGCACCATTTATGACCTCGAGATCAAGCTTTGTAGGTATTCGGGCACAATAGAGGTTTTATTTGTATGGGACAGAAGTTCAGTGTGGAAGTAAACTCCAGGCAAGCCCTCAACCGCGTTGACACAGGGTCTCAGAGATGTATGCTCCACTGATTGAGAAATGATCTTCATTTTATTGGCCAGACTAAATGGACTGTTCTTTTTAATCTCTGGTTGTTTTTCCATTTACATAAGTATTCGGAGGTTCGATTCTGTTTTCATAACTATTTAATTTATTATAATATTTAACCAAGTTTGAGTTTCTAACAAGACTTAGAGGGGCAAGATTAGCATCATAAAGTACTACGTCATTTGGGCAGCTGTTTCTCAAGCCTGTTATAATGCGAGCCGCGCTTAGTTGCACTCTTTCTAATTGAAGGAGGTTAGATGGTGATGCACAGAAGTAGACAGGAAACCCATACTCTAGTATAGGCCTGATCAGTGCAATATCCGTTGTCCTGAGTGTTTGGGCATCAGCGCCCCATTCTCTTCCTGAGATAAACTTGAGAATATTCAGTCTCTTATACGGCACTTGTTGACCAAATTTTGAATGGGCCTATTTCTCGTGAATTCCTGGTCTAAGATGAAACCCAAGTACTTTGGATGTTTTACGTAGAAAGAGGCTGGTTGTGAAAGATAACTTGAGGTTGATTCGAGTACAGATGCTTATTGGTGGTGAAGAAACTGACATATGATTTTGAGACATTGAAGATCAATTTGTGGTCGTTTGCAAAATTCTATACTTCAGTTAATGTTGAGGATAAAGTTGATTCAACATGGTTCACACCAGGGCTAGAACACCACAGGGTAATGTCATCAGCGAACATTCCAATATCAGACTCTCCAGGAATGATCTTTTCTATCCCAGCCACATACAAAGAAAATAGCATTGGGCTGAGGACGGAACCCTGAGAGACATCCTAATGTGCTCTGTACTAGCTAGATAAGGTATCCTGATAGTTGACCCGAAACAGTCTTTTTCTTATGATACCAGCAATCCAAGAAAGAGAGGGTCTTTCTCTTAATTCCAAATTTGTGATGAAGTTTTATAATGAGTAAATTCCACCAGACTTTATCGAAAGCCTTTGAGAGATCTAGAAACACTGCAACAGTATTGTTGGGTGGTTTAATATTTTGGAAATCTCTGACTGTCTCTTTGACAAAGACATAGGTCTTGATCAGTAGTACTGTGTCCTCTTCGGTAAGCAAACTGTTCTTTCAGCAGGAGATTTTTAGAAGTGAATTGAAAAGTAAGTCTGGTGTGAGAATAATTGTTTCCATAACTTTACATGGAATGCTTGTTAAGGCAATATGCCTGTAATTTTCAGGTGAATTTGCTTTTTTTGTCAGGTTTCCGAATTGGAAGAATAGTTGACTTTTTCCAGTTTTGGGGAGACGGCCCCTGCTCCAAGAGAGATTGATGATGTCAAGCAATCACAGTTTGGCTTGCTCATCAAGATGCATTATCATTTTTCCATAAATGCCATCAGGGCCAGGAGACTTCGAAAGATTCAAATCTCCGATGGCTAGTTCTAATGTTTGCATTGAGAAAGCACAACTCCAAATAAGGATCACTCGCCCTCGTGTTCCGGTGACCGTGAGCTTGATTTCTTGACCTGCAATCAATGATTTTGTTTTGGGCAGTGAAGGACAGTTTACTGATATTCTTGTAGTATTCGTCCAAAATATCCGCTGCTTCTTTATCACTGATGGGAATTCTCCCGTTTGTGTTCGTATCATGTTTCTTAGTTTGGGGCTGATTTTTGGCAACCTCAAACCTGTATTTAACCGAAGTTATTGAAACCTTTGCGAAAAATAAAGCTAGGAAAGGATTGTTAACCAAATTGTCAGTTTGTGTTTAATAGGTTAATCCAACCATCTTGTAATAAACCATTTATTCTTTATCAATATCGTTTTATTTCCTAATACCTATGTTATTATTTGTAATTTTGTTCGTTATTGATTAAATTTTCTTTTTCTTTTACGTTACTTCTCGTCTTTCTGTTCGTGCAGTTACTTAACTCTTCACAGCTGTTTTCGTAGAGGTCTGTCGTAGTGTCAAATCGAACCTGGTTGATCACTAAAGCTCACACAAGAAAACTCATACACTTGTAGGTAGTTTGTAGCTTTGCTTTCCTATGCTCGCCAGAGCACAATAAAGCTCTTATGTTAAAGCATAACTTTGTATGTTTGAAATATTCATACATTTTTATTTTTTTACTTGATAAAACCAACCAAGATAGGGCTTTTGTTCTTTTTGCACCAAGACCTTTGATACCTAACTACGCCACTGCTTGCGCCGTTGAAGATCCACTGCGTAAAGCAAAGGCATCAAATTTAAATGATAATTTGGGCGAAACAAAATTTAACTTCTGGTGGGCCACGAAAAAAATATCTTTATTGACAGAAAAGTAAGTTTATTTCGAATGATAGATTGTAACAAGAAATTAAATTTAAAAAAAAGAACAAGAAAAATTAATGTTTACGTCCTGACACTTGACATCTCCTCTCTGCTACTATCGTTCCTCTTTCGGGAGAAATTTGGATACTTAATTACATATTATTGTGTGGCGATATACTGGCCGGGCCCCAAAAATCTTCTTCAAAGGGCTTCATGTAGCCCGCGGACAGTACTGCCAGACACGTTTCATCGGTGGTAACTTTTAACAGACGCTTAAAAGCTTCCAAAAAGTCATGCAACTTTTCTTATTTTCTAAAGCTTGTTGTTGTTTTTAATGCCTCCTTTCTGACGTAGTCAGATCGAGGCCCACGAAATTCATCGTGGCAAGGGGCTAGATGTACGCATGTCGTTGGACTTAGCCTTGAGCACCATACAGGTGACAGTACGAATTAGCTCTGGGACGATAGATGGCGACACCACCGATCTCCACCTCCACAATTTAGGCATGGAACTGAAGAGGAGGGAAATATTCTCCAGTCTCCCCTGCACTCGTGAATTCAGCCCGAAGACTTTCGGACCCACTGATTTAACGAGCACGTACTCCGTGTGTTCTTGGATGGTATTTGGTGACATCGGGCATCGAAACCAGGCCTTCTCGTCTAGATTTCGATGCTCTATCCACTAGGCTACCCTCGGCCCCAGTATATGATACTCGGTGAATTATTTTAATATTTGTTGTAAGCTACTCCTGACCAATCGGATGGGCCATACTCCCCACCAGACACTTCTAAAGGGTCGATATGCGTATGAGTGTGAGAGAGACACCTCGTCTATTCTCCCCTTACCTTTTATGTGTGTGCGTCTTGGTGTTAAATATCATACATAAAAATCAAGTTTAGAAAATAAGAAAAATTGCGTGACTTTTTTGGAAACCTTTAAGCGTCTATATTAAAAGTGACCGCCGATGGAACGTGTCTGGCAGTACTGATTATTAATTTTTAACGATGTGTTTTAAAACATTCGTAAAAATACCCCTTTAGAATTTGAGAAAATTTAGTACTGTTTTTACCAACCTTTAACTCCTGTTACCTGTAAATTGGCCGTTGGACCAAGTTAGCAGGTATGCACGCACTCAAAATTTATACTAGTACTACCTTATTCTATATATTTCATTTGTTAGAATATAAGTAACGTCTGGGGGCGCTGGGATCGTAGTACATTGCACTTCTTCGATGAAATGTCCAGAATTCTGTTGCTCTCTGCGAATTAGGCACCAAATAAAACCAGTTCAAGATTTATGACCACTATAAAATGTGCTAAAAGAAAGAATAACTCGAAATGTCCAAATATGCTTCAAAGATTGGGGGGGCTTTGAATCGTAAGAAAAGATCGTTATATAGAAAATGCACTTCGCTATTCGAAGGTTGTTTTACGAAGAAAATCGTGAAATGTTCTTGGTTCCAGGAAAAAGTTCGCAATATAAAAGAATTCGCAATATAGAGGTTCGTTATATGGAGGTTCGACTGTATATTTCTTATCAAACGATTTGATCCGTATAACAATCTAACCACAGGAATCTAAAATAATCTGTTCCAACTACTATTGGTTGGAACGTTTGGTTCTTAAGACTTATTTTCGATTATTTTATTAATTTTTTTCAGAAATCTGCTTCCTTCGTAAAGTTTTCGACAAGTGCTTTTGGCGACGGACCTCGTAATTTTGAACCATGGTCAAGTGACGATGACGACAAGTGCCGAGCTGGCACCCTCCTCTCCTAACTACCGCACCACACTAACTACTCTCCGAACTTTAACACCTGTTACCTTTAAATTGGCCGTCGGATCAAGTTAGCAGGTATGCACGCACTCAAAATTTATACTAGCACTACCTTATCCTATATATTTTGTTTGATCACTACACCGGGATAGCTCAATAACCACACCTCACACATGGACTGTAAAACACTCTCTATTTTTATTCACCTAATCACATAGTAACTGGAGATACACAGACAGCGCCGTCTGGAGCAAGGTTTTTGCGACAAGCATGAACATTCTCCCCCGCGTTGACATGTAATACATTCAACAATAACTCAAATTACAATAAACATTAAACGATAAAATTCTATAGGATTACGTAAAACAAATTAAGGTACATATAAAAATTCTAATTCACAATATTCAGAGACAAAATTCAAACTGGCATAGGTAAAAGACAAACTCTTGAAATGGCGCTTTTATATTCTCCAAATTGTGTTTTTACTTTTACAACCCTTATTAGTGCATCACTGCCACTATAAATCTCAGTGATTCTCCCTAAAGGCAATTTAAAGGTTGTCATATAGTCTTCAATGAGAACTACCAAATCACCCACCTTAACATTTTGTTTTTTTTAAATTGCCATTTTCTGCGCTGTTGTAATTCACTAAGATAACATCTGTGGCACTTATTCCAAATTAGTTGTACTAGTCTGGTTATCCGTTGCCATTTTTACGGGCATTCTCTTTTAATCCAATTAAATTGGGCTCGACTACAGAAGTCATAGACCTCCCTAGCAAAAAGTGGGCTGGAGTTAAAGCGTTCAAGTCATCCGAATTGCTCGATAAAGGTTACACAGTGGCCTGGAATTTAAAATTCCCTCTATTTGGATACAAACAGTTAGAAATTCCTCATAGGTTAAATTTGAGCCACTGACAACTCTTTTAAGATGGTACTTCAATGACTTAACCGAAGCTTCCCAAAGACCACACCAAAGAATGGCGCTCTAGGTGGTATAAACTTCCATTCTATACCCTCAGCAGATAAGAAACCTGCTAAATTATCATCTGAATCCTCAATAAGTTTTAGAAATCTCTTGAGCTCTTTATTGGCACCTACAAATGTTTTCCCATTATCGGAATACAATTTAGCAAATTTACCTCTGCGACTAAAAAATATTTTTGATGTAGCAATAAAAGCATCAGATGTAAGATCCGACAAAATTTCTATGTGAATCGCTTTAGACACAAAACATACAAATACACAAATATAAATTTTATGCAAAATTCCTTTTCTTTGTTTTTTGTACCTGATCATGAATGGGCCACAAAAATCCACACCAGAACAGTTGGACGGGTAATCTGGGACTACTCTATCATGGGGTAGATTACCCATTAGCTGAGAAGTAACAAGGGGTCGGCTTTTAAAACAGACAAGGCACTCATGCACTACTTTTCTGCATAATGAACGACCATTTAATGGCCAGAACTTTTCTCTTACATAGTGTAGAAGAGAAGAAGCACCAGTATGCAGATTCTTTCTATGGAAAAAGGCAATTATTTGACCAATTAAATTATTATTTCCTGGTAAAATTGCAGGATGTTTATTAACATATGGTAAATCTGAATTACTCAGCCGTCCTCCAACTCTTAATAATCCATGACTGTCTATAAAGGGGTTTAAATTTCTAAGTTAACTGTTAGGTGAGGCAACTCCTTTACTTTATAAGCTCTTAATATCAGCCAAAAAAACCTGTTCTTGGACCATTCTGATCAGTTTAGTTTCTGCTTGGTCTATATAAGTAGCAGAAAGGGGGACACTCAATGTCAGTTTACGTTTGTTTACATTATTACTAAATCTTAACACATAACTAAATATACGAACAATTTTCATATAACTATTACTTTTACATAACAAAGTAGATAAAATAGAAGATACACAATTAGTTGAAACACAAACACTAGATGTAATTATATCTGAACTCGAACCAGTTTTCAATTCCTTAGAATACTCGCAATCCTTAACTGGTGACAAACTTATTTCTTCACTTGACAACTTACCTTTTTCAAGGAATTGTGGACCATGCCACCATAACCTTAAATTTGGAAGGTCACAAGGGCGCAATCCCCGAAACACAAGATCTGCTGGGTTGAGAACAGATGGCACATGGTTCCACTGGAAACCTTCAGTCAATTCTTGCACTTTGGCGACACGATTGGCCACGAAGGTTGTGACAAATCTATACGGAACTTTATCACTAACCTTCTGAGTCGTCCTTTTTAGGGAAATTTAATTCCCTATTTATTTCCAATCAACTCCAAAAAGCGAACAGGATTCCTTGTTATGCAGATTAGATAAAATATTTAAGTCAAACGGAATAGTAAAGTTAGAGCAGTAGGAGATAGAGATTGAAGCAGAAAGTTATAGTGAAGTTAAATTGAAGATTTCTTGTTGGAGATAATTTACTCTCAAGAAGAGTTGAGATTCCGTTGGTAATTATTGATTTATAATTAAAGTCTCATTAAAGTTTTAGGAGTGAGATTAAAGTTAAATGTTCAATAGGAACATTAATAAATATAAATCTGGGATCTCTTATCGTGGTAACCTCTGCGTGATCGTTATTTAATTGTTAATTAATTGGATCATTAATTAATTAAGTTAATTTAAAGGATATTACCTCTAAAACCTCATAATTCTAGTTAGATATATTTGTTAATAAGTCTCTGATTCTATTTGGATAAGATAACCAAATAAAGAAAGTTGTTTATAAAAATGACTATTGGTTCTTACATGACTCCTATTTATTCTCGTTCTCAAAGTGAGGTCCAAGGAGACCTTCACAAGGTTTTTAAACGATTGGCAGGTGTATTTAATCATGCCAATGCAATAGTTGAATCCGTATATATGTAGCACAATATCACTTATGTTTAACCTCAAGGTGGAGCGTATTTTCTTGACGAGTTGAGGTAATAAAACACAGACACAAAGCTCGAGTCGAGGTATGGAAATAACTCGAATTGGTACAACACGAGATTTGCTGGCAAGAATGCTCACTTTGGCAGCACCGTTGTGAAGAAAACACTGTAGGTAAACGACCGCTCCGTAGGCCGCTTCAGATGCAACCGCAAATCCTTGGAGAACGATTCTAACATTATTGTCAGCCATAATAAATCTGTTAATTTTCACTTCCTCGATACATTTTAATGTTGTCACAAATTCTCTCCACTCGTTGACAAATGAATTAGGTAACACATCATCCCAATCCAGTTTACATTGCCATAATTTCTGCAGAAACACTTTTGCTTTCGCATTCACTGGGCCTAAGAAACCCAAAGGGTCGTATAGCTTAGCAATTATACTTAAAACTTTACGTTTTGTTTATATATGTTTAGCTGAAACAGATACCTTAAACACGAAACAATCTTCAAATGGCTTCCAACTAATTCCCAATGTCTTCACAGATAAGTCAATGTCAGTAGAAAATGAATGCTCAACATCTAATGACAACGAACTATTTAATAACTCAGAAGAATTAGATGACCACTTATGAAGGTTCATTCCACAAGATTGCAGGGCATTTTTCAGTTGCGATTGCAATTGTTGAGCAGTCTCCAAATCCGGCGCTCCGCTCACAATATCATCCATATAGGTATCATACAGTCGGGTTTCAGAAGCTAAAGGAAATCGCGATTTTTCATCCTTCGCGAACTGCTGCAGGGTCCTTATGGCAAGGAAGGGTGCGTTGTACAGCTCGTAAGTGACAGTCTTTTGTCGGTATGTTAAAGTTTCTGCATCTAGTACATTTTTCCATATAATGCGTTGCAAATCCTGCTGATCTGGATTTATTAATATTTGCCTGTACATCTTTTGGATGTCAGTCGTAAAAGCAAATTTGTGTCTTCTAGAACGAGATATTGTCTCAAACACATCTTCCTTCACTTCACCTTTCAATAAAATGTCATTAAGGCTTATGCCTGTTGTGGTGGGAGATGAACCGTTAAAGACGATTCTTAGTTTAGTAGTCAGTTTTTCAAGGCGTAATACACCATGGTGTGGTATGTAGTAATGTGTGGGTGGTTCACTTGACTCAACTACTCTTTCCAAATGACCTAACTCCTCATACTCCTTCAAAAATTCCGCATACAACGATAAATACCCAGAATCCCTAGACAACCGTTTCCATAATGAATTAAGTCGCCTAATAGCAATATCTTTGGAGTTTCCTAAACAAGACGGATCTTTATTTAATACCATCGATACTACATACCTACCCTCACAATTCCTCCTATGAGTGCGCACAAAATGATCCTCACACAAGGACACCTCTGTATCAACCTTAGGCTCTATGTGAACACCCTCAATTTTCCAGAATTTTTTCAGTGTTTTGTTTAAATCGTCATCAACAATTAATCCGCAATGAACGCGATTCTCTGTAACTTGTGTGTGTGATCTACACTTCCACTTACAACATAACCAAACACCGTATTTTGTAACACTAAATGCGAATTATCACAATAAAATTTTCCAGGCTTTAACAATTCGCAAAAGATTTCAGCACCAAGTAACATATCAATTCTATCTGGTATATTAAATTTATCATCAGCTAAGGGCACAAACTCTGAAACATTAACATCTACATCAATCACCTTGTTTGGAATGAGATATGTAATCTTGTTAACTACTAACAGCATTAACTCACTCTCAAAAGTTTTGGCTTTATTTGCAACTGAAGTTTTTACGCAATTTTTAACAACCATAGAAGAATCATTAACACACGAAACCACTGTATTTATTTTCTCCAATTTCAGCTGCAACTTCTCACCACATGCCCTAGTACATAAACAAGACTGCGATCCTACATCTAACAAGCATCTGATCTCTACCCATTGAGAGTATTTATTTTTAACAAGCGCGCGAACAGTACTCAAAAGCACATTCTTTAGTCTGCCTTTCTCAAACCCAGTCGCCACAAACTGTGATTGTGAATTTGCTTCAACTGATCCTTCAATCTGCCCTGGAACAAAAGTAGGAGCATCCAAATTTAAATTGCTAGTAGAAGTGGGATTCCTAGTTTTGTCACGTGAAAAATGAATCAAGTTATTATGAGGTCTAAGGCAAAAACAATTTTTCTGTGAACGGCATTGCTTCAATTTATGAGGTAAAAAACAACGAAAACAAAGATTATTCCGTTCAACTACCTCTACTCTATCCTCAACTGACAGTTTCTTAAACTGATAACACTTAGAAAGGGGATAAAAATTATTACCCTTACATAGAACACAATTTGTTTTGGTTTCGGCCACGAAAACTTTCGACGAGTTTCTCTCTCGCCGCCAAGTGCCAACCGTCTGCAGTCTTATTTCGCCCATCTGTTTTGACTCCACTCCCTGGATTTCTGCTCATTAAATCATTCGAAACCTTTCCTCCTGCGGATAAATAGACATCACATTCCCTCCCAAGTTGTTGATGCTTGAAATATGTTTCTCCCTGTTTCGTTGCAATATGATTCATCGTATCTCTATCTAGCGTTTCGAATATTTTATCTGAAATTATTAGATCACACAAAGAGCGGGATTCATTAACTTTACGCAACTGAGACAATAATAATCGAAAGTTGCACTTAAGCGGGAAGCAAATTGAACATAGTTTTCGGATGGTAGTTTACGAGCCTTTTTAAAGTTACCCAGGCATTCTTGAGGCGTGGGTCCAAACTTTCTTAATATCTTAAAATAGACAATTCTCTTATCGCTAATATCTTTACGTAATACAACATTCTGAACACAATCAATTATATTTTAAAATAAGGATGGGTGGATGTAGAGGAATTCTCCAGGTGAACAGCTATCGCAAACCAGATAACCAAATTTCTCCATTGTCAGTTCTCTTTTAAACTTGAGTCTAATCTGGTTCTGCTTTTATACACTGGTCGGCAGAGGTTGGCAGTACTGAAGAGATAGAGGTCGGGAAAATTGAACTAGTTTAAAATACCTTTGCACAAAATTTTGAACAAGTCGTTCATTAGAGCAGTGATTTCGATTGCGCAATCGGTTGATTGGTAGCCCTCGAGAAATATGCCACAAAAAATATAGGCAGAAGAGACCGCATGTCATTGTGTTTGGATGTTGCAGAATATTTTCGTTCCATTCGAAACTGGTTGAGTTTTCAATTATAAATTGCTCAATATCATACTGAGGTCGTGTTCCATATGAACAGAAAAAACACAATGGTTGTCTTGTCTAAAATATATAGCTTGCCAATGTCGACCCTTGAAATGAGCAGGATCTGTATTCACAATGAAGGAGCGATAACGTTTCCTTTGTTTCGGAAGTTTATATCACTAGAATAGACCCCCGAGAAACCATACCGTAGTCTGGAGTCTGAAAGAGATAACCTATTCAAAACAAGTGAATCCATGAGCTGGCTTTTAATAATCTATGAATACGTTTCGGATTTTATCGATTTCTATAAGCGAGGGCATTTCCATGTAAGCAATCAACGTAGCTGTTTCGGGGAGCTCTGCATCAAATTTTAAGTGAATCGAAATATCTCCACTTCGTGTCACATTTCCAAATGGTTCACTAGCTGACTTGTCTTGTGTGAGATCAAATACGTACAGGCATATGTTCTCTTTGTAATCGTCGTATGAAACATTCGTTTTGTGTTGTGCTAAATCGGTGAATAAACTTAAATAGTTTCTCGCATACAAATCTTTTGCATAGTCAGGTGTGTAAGCAGTAGTGGGTATCTGTATACCATTTTCACTGAGCGAAATTTGGTTTAAATTATAATGTTTAAAATTGAATGGATTCTTTTTCATATCTCCATTAAATGCAGAATTCGAAATTAGGTCTAAAATTATCCTTGAAGACAATACGCCATTGACTCCATTAGGGATTATTACACTCTTTAGACCGGAGCTCACTGTGAAAGTTTTCACTTGAATTCGTGTAAAAGGCATTTGTATGAGCGACTGTTCAAGTGCCTTTTCATGCGCCACCAGAATTGAACTTCAAATTTCACATTTTCTGACATATATACTTATATTTTCTATTTGAAGACGATAGTCCCCTGTAGCAGCTAATAAGGAAAATTCATTTTTGGCCTTAATTAATCGAATTCTGATTGATGTGCCATTTATTAAAAGCTTAGATTGAGTTCCAATATCGGTGTGAAGAATACCGCACATGTCAAAAACTTTACCATTTTTCACACGGTCCCATCTTTTTCTTAGTCCTTTATTAAGCCCCGCATCTGTAAGGGTGACATCGTCAGATTTTCCAGCAGTGTCTTTTACAAATAGTCCGGCACTCAATAAATTTTTTTGAGACGATTCAGAATGAAATAACATGCTTTGAATGTACGCTTTGTAAGCATAATTGTTTTCCGACGAAATTTGACAATCGTTGAGAGAAATGTGACATTCTGCAAACATAGTATTCAATAGATAGTTAATAGGTCCACATTTGTCATCATTCTGAAATGCTTCCCCGTTTCCTTTTAAAATTCGTGCTTGAACATGTAGAAAAGGGTGTGAAAGATCGAAGTAAGATTCGCCTAAACCTGATATGAGGAATTCAATAGTGTTGTTGTCAGATATGGATGCAACAGGATGAATTTCCACAAACGATGATCGATCTATTACCAATTGTATTGGAGATGATGTAAACAAATCTATTTCACTTTTGGTGCAGTAACACTTTTCCATTTTTTCACAGTTCAGTAAACAGGTCTTTCTCGCAAGACTTTTTTCTCTAGGTCTGTCGCCATGAACTCTGTTTCTTTCTATTAACACCTCCTCCACCTTTCAATTTGTGAAGCATATCCTTTTTAATCTCTTTACCAACTTGCCGCAATTGATATTTTGAAGCTTCTTTAAAGGATTTTCCTTGCGAAATATCTTCCAATACATTCTGACCTGTGCTCAGTAAAGGTTTTCCCAAATATTTACCGGCTTTCATCATAATTGGCATTGCATATCTCCTAAGATTACTAAATAGCCCATAACCTCTTTGTATAGGATAATATGAAGCAAAGTAAGAGCCACTTCCTCGTTGTTGTTTACAAAAGTATCCAATACAATCATTCGGATCTAATCTTTGCCCACGTTTCTCCATGGCTGACAGTTTTGCATATAACAATAAAAACTCTTTGTAGGTTGTTTTATGTATTTTTCCTTCGAAACGACAAGACAAGGTTTGTTTTGCCTGATATGAATTTAATGGGCGTGCCACTACTTGTTACTAATTCGATTTCAATTGTATCGAAATAGTTCCTGAGCGAAATATAATGGAGTAAAATGTTTTGTGATTTGCTCCTTATATTCGTTGGCATTGTGTGGGGACTAAATTTTTTACTTGTAAAGGACAGTTTTGACTGTCGTTTTTCTTTTTCATTTAAAAAAATTTTCACACAAAATTTTTTGTTTCTTATTCTTTATTTACAATGTTTCCTGCTATAGGTGCAATAGTCCCGTTTCATCTCTTTACCCCTTTATTACAGAGTGCATCATTTTTTATCAACCCATCTTGATTCACCTTGCTGCACACCCCATATCAAATCAGATGGTACATTTTTTATCAACCCATCTTGATTCACTTTGCTGCACACCCCACATCAAATTTGATGGTACATTTTTTATCAACCCATCACCTTGCTGCCCACCCCATATCAAATCAGATGGTAAATTTTTTATCAACCCATCACCTTGCTGCCCACCCTATATCAAATCAGATGGTACATTTTTTATCAACCCATCACCTTGCTGCCCACCCATATCAAATCGTTAAAACTCCTAAAGACCCCCTGCGGTCATTGCAAATATCCTACCCATCGGGATGTGGCCCCATACCATTTCATCCCTCCAACCTTGGCATGATCCGTGTAAACGTACAGAGAGGGCTTTCCCGACAGAATCAAATCGAGCAGGACTTTTCGTAGCGAGAGACAAAACAATTGCTCGCGTGATCCAGGGGATTATACAAAAATGAGTCTCGTACAAAAGTATTTAATGTTTTGGCATCCATTGACTTGCAATTCAGTTCCAACGGGGATATTCAAAATGCAAGTCTCTACAAAATTGCGATACACTTTTCGATGGATAAATATATAGGAGTATGAATGTAGAAAGAATGTAGAGAGAGAAAGCTGCTTCTTTATTACTGCTTCTTATTTATTGCTAATGTAGTGAAAGAAATTACCTTATATATAGTATATATTTAATATATAGTAGTATAAATGTAGAGAAAGAAAACTACTTCTTTATTACTGCTTCTTATTTATTGCTCTCTTCCCAACATGTCGGGTTTTCGAAATCGTAAAATCCTTCCCTCACTTTGCGACGACCATACATTTCCCGAGGTGTTTACATCCATTCATCCTCCTCTGAGAATGCCCAGACATCTTTGGCGAAACGTTCTAAGCACGACATGATTGAGGACGATTTTTTTGCCCATGTTTCCAATGTCCAAAACAAAACACACATTGGTTTCGAAAATTTAAAACATGTTTCTGGGACGCGTGCTTGTGATAAAAATAACCCAATGTCTCGACATTGAGGGCAGCCTATTGTTTGAGACGCCTGAAAAAGGTTTTGTCCGACATTTGAGAGAATTTGTGATAGTCTTGTCTCTATGGGTTTTCCATGGTTCAACGACTCTCCGTCTGGCTTCAAGAGGGCCGAGTGGCTATCATGAGCCCCCCTGAAGACCCTCCTTGCGATGCATCTATCGCAAACTCTTCCCGTTGGTGTGGAGCCCTGGTTCGTCACCCTCGTGAACAGTGCAACGTTCACTCCATTCCAATACCATTTAATGTCACAAAATTGTCTCATTTGTTTCCCCTAAAAACATGTCATACACCCGACTTTTTGCCCGTTATTGTACAAAACAGTTTCAGGAACTCATAGTGAAAGAAATTAACATTACCTTATATATAGTATATATTTAATATATAGTAGTATGAATGTAGAAAGAATGTAGAGAGAAAAAGCTGCTTCTTATTTATTGCTGATGTATTGAAAGAAATTACCTTATATATATTTTATATATTTAGTGTATAGTAGTATGAATGTAGAGAGAGAAAGCTACTTCTTTATTACTGCTTCTTATTTATTGTTGACATGAGTCATCCCTCTTGGTGGTAAACTGGACATTATTTTTTCCAACATTTCTCTCCCCCCCCAAAAAAATGGGACCATTTCTTGGGCTGCCTTCAAGGAGTTTTGCAGATTGGTAGGTGTTGCAAAAGGCACCACGTGCACTGTTTTAGCTGGGAATGAAACATTTGAATTTTATCCATTTGAGCCAACCAGCGAAACTGGGGACCCCGCTCTGCTGCCAAAGGCTCACATGGCTTGGATACAGGCGAAATCAAATTGTCACCA
Source organism: Trichonephila clavipes (assembly GCA_019973935.1). NCBI lineage: Eukaryota > Metazoa > Arthropoda > Arachnida > Araneae > Nephilidae > Trichonephila > Trichonephila clavipes. The sequence continues at coordinate 51,173 of BMAU01019723.1, forward strand.
GACGAAATGATTCTAAAATATCGAAAAATTGTACGAAACGGCGACGTGATTGACGATTCTTTTGCCCCAACGTCAAAACATGCATTGCTTGTGAACATCCAAACCCTGTTTTTCGGATGGTGGGACATCACCGTCATATCCTCGCAACATTTAGGGATACAATCCTTTGCATGTATTGATTGTAAAACGAGTAGACATGCCCAAACTTTTTAAATTTTCACCCGACCAGTCCTTGAAATATACTCAAATCATACTCTATATCCTTGAAATATACTGAAATCATCCAGTATTGTGATCTTCAGAAAGTGTAAACAATTGAGAAAAAGTAAAAGAAAAGAGTAGTTCACGAAAATTCCTTTGTTTTCACCATGTGCCTTCGTTTTATCTTCCAACATGCCCCCAAATACTGAGACTATTTTTAAGGAGGGTTCTGCAGAGGTGTTGCAAAAGACCCCACTGCACTGGACATCCATTTGAGCCAATTTAATTCAGTGAATTAAACTCTCCAAATGATATAGGCTCACATGGCAATGCAGAAGATGAGTCCAGAAATAATTTCACCAAAATAACGTGAGGGGAAAATGCCTATCAAACACAATCACCCAAAAAATATTGAGAAACAAAATGATTCTGAAATATTTTGACTCGAGAAAAATTATTTGATGAAAAAAAAAAAAATTTTTAGTTTATATATGTTGCTTAAAACCTCCAGCAGCCATAATCAAGTATCATGGACAGACAACTTTCTCCCTTCTGGATGAGTCTCTTTCACGAGAGATTGAATGCACCAATGACAATCCCCATCTCACGTTTGAGACTATTGTCACACGCGTTTTGAGGCGCGTGTCTGAATCCTTCCATCTGCCCTGGTCCCATATCTTGGAATTGTCTCGACAAGCTCCCTATTTGATGGATTCCAATCTGCACCAGGATTTGCTCAAAATCTGGCATCAACGCTCCAAAAATACCACTTTGGACGAGCAACATTGCGTGGAACGCATATTGGGTCGAGACAATGTGCGATCCTCGGATTTGATCAAATTGATTGGCATTTTACACAAAATCAGCGATCCCAAAACAGTGTATGAATTCTTTGCCATGGATGGCTATCAGGGCGACGATCCCAAGAAATATGTCGAATTGTTTCGCTACGATGCCGAAGATGTTCGTGGCAAACACGTCCGAGCCGTACGTCTGTTGTATCGTGATGAGGTGGTAAATACCCCCCAAGAGTGTCGATCCTTTTTGGAAAGCATTTTCGATGGAACATGCACCAACACCGAGTACAAAGACATGTACGTGGAGCACGTACGCGGACAGTTGACCGACATGGCGGAATGGCGTCAGCAGACGAAAAAGAAGCGACCCGCTGAAGAAGACGCCAGGGATGCCAAGAAAGTGGCCACAGAGGATTGAAACGGGGCTATTGGATCAATACAACTGTGGACATTTAAATGCTTTTGTGGCTAGACATATGCTTTTGTGGCTAGACATACGCTTTTGTGGACATTTAAACATTTTTGTGGTTACTTAATGAATAGACATTTAATCGTGGCTAGAAACAAGGTGGATAGATCATGGAAACTATGGAATCCCCGTCTTGGGCTGAAACTCCTTTGCAATTTATATCTCGTCACCAACCAGGAGGATTGGCAGCGTTGGCAGTGGACGAGTCTGAATGTGTAGTCGTCATGGACACACTCTGGTTTCGATACCCTCTCGTGGCTCAATGGGAAACGCGTGTGATGGCTGCTCTCGTCGAATGTAAAATCATGGATGTGTATGTGGCTGGTTTGTTAATGTCTCTGAAAAGAATTGCCCCCGAAGAGATGAACGTGTATTTGGATCCAGAACCGAATAAATTGAAATATCCTTGCAAAATGTGTAACAGAAAAAGCTGTGCCGTCACCAAAGCCTATTTGCTGTGGAGACGATTGACTAAACGAGAACCCTGTAATCTGATGCATGGACAAAGAGATTCACCATTTGAAAAATAGGCGTGAAAATATTGTAAGCCAAAAAAGTATTCTATACAAGTAAAAAAAAAAATTTTTTTTTTTAAAGCTTGTTGTTTAAAAGTTGGCAGTCAACTCTTTGTGCTACTTTTATTCTCAAGTTCTTATGTGACCATGGATCCCTGGTACCAGAGGCTGTGGAAATCTATTACAAGCATATTTCGCATTGGAGAAAAGGAGACATTCACCCCTGTCAACATGATTGAGTGTATGGATGGTAAACCCTTGTCTGACAAATCTATTCAAGACTGTTTGTTTAATAATCAACCGACCCTTCCTGAAAAGCCCATTGAAAGTATGAATGGGAAACCTGTCTTTTTGCAACTGCCCTCTGAAAAACGAATTTTGTTTGAGCATTACTGGATGTCGTTTAATTGTACTCCAGAGAATGAAGAATCAGTGAAAGATTCCATCGATTCGGCCAAAGAAGAACCAGAGAGTGTTTTGGAAACACGTAAACGGAATGAACGATTCAAATGTGACAATCCCGAGGGTACAGTATGGGTTTCATAATTGGTGTTTAAACTACCATACCATCTGGAAAATAAATTTACTCTGTAAAAAAAAAAAAAATTTTTTTTTTTCAATAAACTATTTTATAATCTCACTGGCAGTTGGATCATTTCATTCATGTCCTCTTTAAACAAAGCAATGTTTAGTAGTGACCTTACTCGTCAGTTTTCTGAAGAGTTGAACGTCTTGCGTTTACCCTTGGAAGACATTCCCATTTCACAGCGACAATTGCAACTGTCCCAATGGATTCGTTACATTCTCTTCTCCAACAACATTCGGCTGAATATTAAACTCTCGGCCCTTATACAAAAGAATGTGGACAAATTGTTCTCACCTAACCACTTGGACAAGGAAATTCAACAATTGTTCAATACTTTGAAACCCAAGGGAAACGTGAATTTGGTCACGGAATCTTACCTCCTCCTGTTGTTTATGCTCCATCTACGTTTCATCTACGAAAGGTTTCCCGTGAAAATGTTTGAAATTAAATTTATCGCTCTCAAAGTGGCCGAATCTTTCTGGAAGCTTTGGAAGAATGCCATTCCAGAAAACGTCTCTACTATTATGCGATGATTGGTATCTCAGCTACTGTGATGGGTGGATGTTTATACAAATTATTGAGTTGAATGCCTTTTGACAGTTTGGCAAGCATAATGACAAACCATGTCATTTGATGCATGGGAACTCTGTGGCAAGGTGAAATTAAAGTGACAAACTATGTTGACTGTTGTAAGAAGCAAATATTTTTGTATCTGAAAAATTGTAAGAAGCAAATATTTTTGTATCTGAAAAATTGTAAGAAGCAAATATATTTTTGTGTGTAGGAAAATTTTTGTAAATGAAAAATGAATTCTGAGCGAAATATATTTTGTGTGTGTAGGAATGTTTGTAAATGAAAAAGGAAAATGAATAATGTTATATTAAAATAGGGCACTAGCAAGTTTTAAAGGGAATGCAAATTAAGGTCAGTGCTATCAAAAGAGATTCCCGTCTTGAAGAAGGTGGATTTTATCACGCAGTTGGCAAATAAGTTGGACCCACCATATCTAAAGAATGACGGAAAGCAATGATTCCAGCTCACTGAGCAGCGAGCACACATTACCATACGGAAGCAAGGATTCAAGTGATTGCTCCATATGTTTGAGCAGTGATGACTCTGAACAGTACACACTGAGTCAATGCAAACACACGTTTCATTCAAATTGCTTAAAACAATGGGTGGAGAGTGGTAAACATACATGTCCCTATTGTCGCGGTAAATTATGTAACAGCGATAAAATTAGTATTGGATGTGGTCCATCTGAATTCAAATTGCTTTTTTACGAGATATACTAGGTGTTGAACCGGAAGAAATGTCCGACACGGAATCTGAAAGTGACTTGTATTCCGACAGTGATTCCGACAGTGATTCTGAAAGTGATTCTGAAAGTGACAGTATACCAGTATTGGAGTTTATACCAAATACAGTGGACCGACTCATAGAAGACATGCTTCAATCTAGACATTAAAACGACAAGAACTGTATTAAAAAACGGAAGGTATGTAAGTACGAATCTTGTACAACATTATGGAAATTACAAACTCGGAATGTAAGCATTGAAATTTTTGACAATACATTGTAAAAAAAAAAATTTTTTTTTACACTCAATCTTTATAAGTCAACTCACCGATTAATTTTCAGCTGCTCAATCGAGTTTCTCTATTCAATTATCATGACCACCCCACCCAATTGCGACTACCTCGTTTCCATCGAATGGATGCGATATCAATCCCAATGGGTTCCTTATCGCATCTTCTTTGCGAGTCCTTTTGACAATAAGCAGGTGGAGATTCGTCCGACTCTAGAAAGCTTACATTCGTTTACCTATCAAGATATCGTCAAAAATTTAAAATATTACCCTTCCTTCTTGGAAGACAACGATGGTTGGGATCGCAGTGATATCGTGCGAGTGGCTCAAGAAGAGTTGCAACATTTTCTAAAGTATCATTTGCTAAAAGAATATTTGGAAAGAGACAACCACGGATGGACATTGGTGATTGGAGCCACAGATTTCCCCACCTACATGTATTTGGACCACATCATTCCCGATGTAATGGTGATGCATTATATTGGAAAAGAACACCAGGCCGATGTAATGGTCCACGAAATGATGAAACGTCCCTAAATCATCTTTGCAGATTGTTCTCTAATAAACTCTTTGCAGTTTGTTCTCTAATAAATTCTTTGTAGCTTGCATTGCACCAGTATAAATTTAAAAAAAAATTTTTTTTTTTTTTACTATAAAATATTTTACAGTCAACAGCAGCTCAACATTTCAACATGTGGTTCCGGTTGGCTCTCAATACTTCAACTCCTTCCATCCAAATCTTGATTGGGGAGAAGGGTAACCTGTACTTTCGTCTTTGGGATCTCATCCAGTTGTTACACATTAAAAACGTTCGTAAACATTTCCACGTGTTTTCTTGTAAGCATGTGTTGCCTTCGCATCGACCTTATCCAAAGGCTATTCACAATATCCGTTTAGTGGATATCAAAGGATTCTTTTCCATCTTGCAAGGTGAAAATGCAGTGATGAGAGATTTGTTTTTAAAGGCACTCACCCATGGATATGCTCATCAAACAGGTATGCGAAAGATTACGGACAAATTTAAAAAGGGCCCGACATTGACCATGGTGGACACTCGTGATGCTAAAAGTGTGTTTATACCCGAGTGGATTCGTCGTTTTAAACTAGATGTGAAAAAGGTGCGTCGAGAAGAAGTCAAATACCCCTTTTTTGAATCCCCGTGACGACAATCTCTTGGCCACCAATTGTATTGCTCGTGGAATTTGATGCCCACTGATGAAATAATAGTATGGAATCTGAGGAAACAATTCTATTGAATCCCCATGGAATCTGATGAAATAATAGCATGGAATCGAATTGAAATAATAGTATTCTCATGCAATCGAATTGAAATAATAGTATGGAATCTGATGAAATAATAGTATTCCCATGGAATCTGACGAAACAATTGTATTCTCATGGAATCTGATGAAACAATACCCCAGTGTTGAATTGGTAAAGATTGAACTAAAAATATTGTTTCGCTCCCATTGTTGTTTTGTCAGAACAATGAATAATTTAAACTTTACAAGTTTTTCAAAGTAAAGTGTCAATATTTTGCCATGAACCCTTCCCAAAGAAATCACCTTTGAGACAGGACAGCTTAAACGAATTGTTGGGTTAGAGAACTGTTGCCGAGCTATTTGACGAAAGCAAGACACTATGAATTCTCTGGTCATGCGCCACGAAAAGAGTACTACGCGGAGTACTCCTTATACGATTCCTTCCAATATACAAAAACATTTTGAACACGAACTGCATTTTACGTGGCCAGAACGAGATCCCCGTGTTCCCCGACCCGTGGCCGTCGTGAAACCCATTCAAGGACCTACCATATTGCAAATGGTGCACGCTTCACCCTCTCCCTCTAGTAGACCTTCTACTCAAGATGGACGGAGAAGATGGACCTTTACACCCGTATTGTAATCCCCACCTTGGGGATGTGAAAAAGGTTTGTCGAGCCCCCAAAGAATCCATTTTTGACTCGATTGATCCTCACAATGTACCCGTGATTGAAATCATCATTCCCAGGGAGGAACCATGTTGATTCTCAATTTCCCCAAGAAATCAGATGAAACAAATTGCCCCATGGAATCTGATGAAACAAATATCCCATGGAATGAAACAAACCCATGGAATCAATGAAACAAATACCCATGGAATCTGAAACACCCATGGAAATGAAACACCCATGGAATCTGATGAAACAATGAAACAAATATCCCATGGAATCTGATGAAAACAAATATGAAACCCATGGAATCTGATGAAACAAATATCCCATGGAATCTGATGAATCTGATGAAACAAATATCCCATGGAATCTGATGAAACAAATATCCCATGGAATCTGATGAAACAAATATCCCATGGAATCTGATGAAACAAATATCCCATGGAATCTGATGAAACAAATATCCCATGGAATCTGATGAAACAAATATCCCATGGAATCTGATGAAACAAATATCCCATGGAATCTGATGAAACAAATATCCCATGGAATCTGATGAAACAACTTGACCCATGGAATCTAATGAAACAACCTAGTGTTGAAATTATCCAGAGTCTGGTTAAACTGAGATTACATCTATAGCAATAAAATTATCAATTGTAAACAAAGAGTAAGAAACAAAAAATTTTTGTGTGTAATGTTTTTTTGTGTGTGGAAATTTTTGTAAATGAAAAAGTAAAAGGACAGTCAAAACTGTTCTCTACAAGTAAAAAAAAAAAAATTTTTTTTTTTTAGTACAGTTTAAATATTTTGCCTAGTCCTGCAAGTTTCAATTGCATCATGATTGAGATTTACAAATCACACGGACGGTATTACATCATTGTTCCCAAGGTAGCATTTCCCACCTTTGTGGAAAATTATGTTTTACCTTGTCGAGCTCATCTGGAATTTCATGGATTTCCACTTGCATTTTTTACCGATGCGCCCGGTGTTCTCAATGTCCAATTTGAACGTACCGAGGTTGGATTTTTTTACAAACAGAACCATCCTTTAATCACTCCCCATGTAACGGAGGATGGCATTGTGCCCTTTGAGGCTATGCGTGACTCTATCCTGCCTGAAATCATCTCTCATTATCCCGAATTGACCCTGACATATTACGACACCATCCTTTATGTTTGGCCCTACACTCAAACCTTTTGGACCATGAAACGAAGAAATCCAAACCATTGGAAATTGGATTCCTATCTGCAAATGAAGCCTTTGAGACATTCTCCGGACAAAAAAGTCTTTACCAGCTTAAACGACCTGTTGTTGGGGGAAGAGGATTGGGTTCGAGAGCTGTTGAAGAATGGCAGTGGTGAACCTTTTGATGAACCATGAACAAAGTACCCTTTACTCGAAAACAAGGTCCCGTGCCATTCCAAATGACCGAGGATTACAAATGGTACCCTGAATCAAGTCATGATTGAAATTTACAAAACAAGTCCAAATGATTATTACATATATGTTCCCAACATCACCTTTCCCTCCTTTGTAGACAATCACATTTTACCTTGTCCTGTGGGAACTCGATTGAAATTGCATGGATCCGATCGCTTTGCCGATGTCGAATTTCTACGGACCGAGGCTGGATTCCTTTACAAACAAAATATTTTTCCCTATTTTAACCGGGGTGAAGTGGTGACCCCCGATGCTCTGCGTGCCTTTATCCTGCGAGGATTCAAACATTTTCCCATTTTAAAAATGAAGTATAATACGACAATGGTTTCCGTTTGGGCCCGAGGTCAATGGTTTTGGAATCATCCAGGAATTGTCCCAGGGGGTTGGAAATTGGAGGCGTATTTGCAACTGAAACCGTTGCGACACGCTCGGGGCAAAAGAATTGTGACTAGTTTAAATGAATTGTGGGGACCAAAACAACCTAGCGGATGGAGGAGGAGATGTGTATTGTAAAACCAAAATATTTGACCCTATACAACGGCAAAAAAATGTATGTGAAAGAAGGAAAGGGTGCTGATCGAGAAGAGTGTTGTTCTTTACGATGCATCTGAGATGAAATGTACATTTTGTCACCCAAGCAACAAAGCTAAAAAATAAGGTTGTAACTGAGCGAGATTTTTACTGGCAAAACAAATTGGAAGTTTGCTTCGTCGAACGAGACGTGATGAGAAAAAAATGGCTCAATTAAATGCTAACAAATTATTGTTAAAAAAAATTTTTTTTAAGGTTATCATTTTTTTTTCATTTCATGTCATTTTTGAAAGCCATTAAGTTTGTTCAGTCTCAAAAATTTGCGAGTGAACGAGAAAGTTGAGAGACAGCTGAAGGAGGTCGAGATAACCTTTTTACTCGACTGTTCCAACGCCATGGATTGGAAGAGATTCTGTCCACTCTTTTTCCCTGTAATATCCTTTTCAATATTTTGTTTTCGCGTAACATACCTTGCACTTTAGAGTTTAACTCATTTTCTTTGGTTTTCAACTCTTGTTCTTTGGTTTTCCACTTGTTCTTGGTTTTTTTTAATATATCATTTTTCAATTTTTTCTTTCAATTATCTTTTTCCCTTTGAATCAGGTCATTTTCGCTTTCATCTCGTTGAGTTTGGCCTTTAATATCACCTTTTGGTCCATGGCCCACTCTTGTTTTACATTTTTTATTTCATTCATCATATTTTGTTGTTTGCGAGACAACACGTACATTTCGTCTTTAATCCTTTGAAATGAACCATTCCTTTTATTATTTCCTTCCTTTAAATGCAATTTTTTGTTACCGTATCGATTCAAATACAGAGGAGTCCATTCCTCCGTTTCCTCGTAACGGTAGGGAATCACACAGTTTAAAAACTTCCGTCCCGTCACATGGAGGGGTACACTCCATTTGAAATGACCCCACGCATCTGCTCTACGTCTCGTCGTCTTTTCCCATTTTGCCACATTTTTATTGCCCAGTTGCTCCAACAATAATTTCTCTATCCCTCCTGGAAATAGGGTACAGAGAATGGCAATATTATGCGGGTGCAGGGCCAATTGTTGTGAAAATGCGACACATTTACCGAATCCATCAAATTGTCAGGAATTTTATCCTTGTCACACGAGGATTTCGGTTGACTCACGTACATTATGCTCCGCACCAGATGAAAGGCATTTTTAATCTTGATGCATTTCTTGGCCCGACCGCTGTTTGGAAATTCATAACGAATTTTACCCTTCCACACGTCTTCAAACGAACTCTCTTGTTCGCACGCCAAAATCATGTGTCGATGTTGTATTTTGCCCTTCTCATTTACCAATCCATCGCATAGACACCAAAAGGGCAACATGACGCATTGATCCGAATCTTTTCCATCTCCTTACGAAATGTATCAAAAACGCCATGTTTTACCATAATGTGAAACCACATCAAGTCTTGCCTCAGATAGCGCTGAACCATTCCCCACACATCTTTTCCCAAGCCATTCTGAAAGGTTACCCCCTCCTCCCACATCTCGAGTTTTTCCAACAGGGAATCGTAAAACCCTACGTATTCGCTCAATCTGTCTTTGCGACGACCCCGCATTCCACGAGGCACGGGTCAAAAGTGTCTACATGCACACACTACTTCCTCTTCTTCCGTTTCCTCATGTATCTTGGCATCCTCTACGAATCGTTGCAAGCATGCCGTGACATGGTTTACGTTTTCGGGACGATTCTTTTGCCCGTAAGGCCAATGTTTCCTTCCGAAACAAAACAGGCATTGCTTACGACAATCCAGATTATATTTTGGGGCCGCATGTTTACTATAAAAGTGACGTACGGTCATTGGCTCCTGACATTCAGGACAGGACACGAGAGTGTTGGACCATCTACCGAGATGTCTGTAGAAAGAAGTAGAGGATTTGAACATGTCGCTGTCCAAAAATGATTGTATAACAAATGAATATTCACCTTGATTATCGAAGCATTGGGGAAAAAATCCATATTTGATTTGTTTTATGCTTGGCTCCATTGCATTTAAACCTTGTTATCTCCTTTTCCCATTTGATATTTTTGGCCTCCATTGCATGCTTGGCCTGTTTGGATCTCTTTTTCCCATTTGATATTTGGCCTGTTTCCCTTGCATGCTTGGCCTGTTTGGATCTCCTTTTCCCATTTGATATTTAAAGTTTGTTCGTTTCATGCTTGACCTATTTGGATCTCCTTTTCTCATTTGATATTTAAAGTTTGTTCGTTTCACGCTTGTCCCTGTGAGTTGCCTCTGTTTCATGTTGGCCCCTTTGAGTTTTCCCCTTTCCATTTAAACTACGTCCTTTGAGCGATACATACCCTCCTTGGGAAAAGACGGGACTCGATTGAAACCCCTCCGTTCAATATTACATCACCCAAAGCCCTCGTGCAGCTGAACCGTGCGACGTTGAATAATCTCTACGGTCTGATGGCTTCCCTTCCACCCTTGTCCAATGCTTCTTCCAAATTTTCCGAATCCACCTCGATCCCTTTCATGATTTTTGTCAAACCCTTTCCATCCTTCAACATGGTTCCATTTTGTTTCAAAAATCTCTAGTATTTACCTGAAAACTACACAAAATTTGACTCTTTACATGCCTATTTACCTGCTCAAAACATGCCCACGAAACATGCCCATTATCGTATTTCGTACTATAATAAGGAACTGTTGAGGTTTCGGGTATATGACGTCATAAATTTATGTATAAAAGGTGAGTGTCATGATGAAAATATATATATATATATAATAAAAAATAAAAAAATAATAATAAAATACTGGCAAAGGTCCCGGTGCTATTATCACTATACCATTAACCTATGGCAATAACTGTATATATCAAGCATATTGTTGTAGAGTTATTCCATTTCTTGGCTCCAAGGGAAGCAGCACATGTCTCTTAGGACGCTTTACACGCATATCAATTCATCAAAGGATGTTGTTGTTCGTTGCCCCCTTTGCTTTGAATCCATGACCTTTGGACATTACTATCACCAACATGCTTTGCAAGAAAATTTTTTAAAAAATCGTAAAGAGTGCGTTTTTTGCATGGGATTGAAATATTGGCCTCATGGGCAACGAATAAAACGTGAGAATGTACAGCATGTATTGGAATGCTTGAAAGGCTTTGTGGCTCAAAGGAAAGAGGATGACCACCCCCCAGATTACGACTCTTTTGAAGGTGTCACGTGCGAGTGCAAGTATTTCATCTCGATGCCCCACTCCATGCATGATCGTAGCAAAGACCCCACGTATGAGGGATTTTACGATTCAGTGTTTGAAAAACCCGACATGTGGCCACGTGGACTAGAATTTAGTGAAGCGAGTGGTTTGGGAAAGGACGTTCACGGAATCCTCCAACGCTACCTGTCTCAAGACATGGAGTGGTTTCACATTATGGTGAAACACGACGCCTTTCCCATATTTTGTCGGGAGATGGAAACGATTCGGGATGAATTTGTCCTTTTACCCTTCTGGTGTCTGTGTGATGGATTGGAAGGTAAAGTACAACACCGGCACATGATTCTGGCCTGTGAGCCAGGTAGCTCGTTTAAAGACATTTGGAAACACAAAATTCGTTATGATTTTCCAAACAAGGGACGCGCCAAGAAATGCGTGAAAATTCGAGATGCTTTTCACTTGGCCCGCACCATTGTGTACGTGAGCCAACCCAAGGCCATGTGTGATGGTAGAATCCCAGAAAATGTAGAAGAAGGGAACCATACCTCCCATTTTCATATCAATCGACCCATGCATGAACACAGTATTGCATTTTTATGCACTCTGTTTCCCAATGGAATAGAAAGGTTACTCGCGGAACAAAATGGTCGGAAAAATGTGGTACAGTGGGATATCCATGCTCAACGTGGTCCCGACAAGTGGCGTCATTTAAAATGGAAAGTCCCTATTAAAGTGACGGGGTGGAAGTTTATCCATTGTCAAGTTCCCTTCAATGGCCAAGAAGAAAGGTATTTGACGCTGCACGGGGACAAGAAAATATATTTCACACCTGGATATTCCCTTCAAATTCTCAAGGACGAAATGTACGTTTTATCCCCTAAGCAACAGAATGTCATGAAGCAACTCAAGGAAATTAAGGAAAAGGTGCAAATGGAACAGGATAATTATTGGAAAACAATAGTGGCGGATTTGAAGTTGGAACGAGACGTATTTAAAAACGAAGTTTAAATCAAAAGAAAATGAATGGAAAGCTGAAAGAGATGTTCTTAAATCTGAAAGAGATATCTTTTAAAGCCGAAAGAGATATCTTTAAAACCGATAGAAATGTGTTAAAAACCGAAAGGGATAATTTGTTGTTGGAAAAAATTGTGGACTGAAGAGAATGCTCACACAATGTGACTCAAATGTTTTCAGATTCATTGCAAAAGTAAACATGCTGGAAAAAAATTACATGTGTGGTATGGGTTTATTACAAAAAAATTTTTTTTTTTTTAATATAGTTTTAAATGTTTCTTGCCTTTCAATTTTTTTTTTCTGTGGCTTTTAAATGTTGATTTTCGTGTGATTAGAAATTTCTCGGTACCCTGGAATATTTACAATTTATTTTCTGTAGCTGCTAAATTTTGCCTTTCAAGTGAGTAATTTCAGAAATTTCTCAGTACCGTGGAATAATCACAATTTTATCATTAGCCTATGGTAATTACTGCAATAAAAGTGTACCACAACTGTAAACCCTTTTTTAGAGTGTACAGTCTTCTTTTTACAGTCCTTACCATTCATTGTGTGTCTCAAAACCCTCTCACCTATTCTTACAGTCCTTGCCGTTCAATGTGTATCACCCCAGTCTTTGTTGAAACGTGTTCTAAAACCATACAAGTGTGTTTTGGGCATCCTTTTTACAGTCCTTCCAGGTATCGTGCACCCAGAAAATTACCACACCCTACAGAAATTTCCGTTTTTAATAGTTTGAAGCTTCTCCCGTGGGTCGTCCATGGTTGTCGAGGCCCTCGAATTGCTGAATCATTCATTTGGTGAGGTTCTTTTCACGCTCGTTTCGTTTAAACCCCCTCCTTTTGGTTGTTTCCCCCAAAGATGTTTGCACATTCATCTCAAAGTGACCCCATTCATTTCCCGTTTGATCACATGAGATTACTCATTGCATGCATCCATTTGCGTAACCTCCCAAATGCCACTTAGCGTAGACCCTCATTGTGGAAACGGCGTATGTGGGCACTCGGTATTGTGGAAACGGCACAATGCTGCGGTGGGCCCCGTGTTATTACCACTAAACCATTAGCCTATGGCAATAACTGTAAAACAAGTTTCACCTCTCGTTTTACAACTTACATAGGTTCCATACAGTCGGTCGAAAAAATTGTTGAGCACCGTGACCCTTTCAAAAAATGATTGGAAACGGCACAATGCTTTTGTGGTATTTCCAAGGCACCGGTGTTATTTGAAATTAATATGAAACCATCTCACCCTATGGCAATGAAACTGTAAAATAGGTAACATTGAACGTTTTCAGTATTTGAAACCATAGGTTCCTTGAAATAATCAGTCGGTCTCAAAAAATTCATGAACCGTCCATTTCAAAAAATGATTGAAATGAAAATGTCTCATTTGAAACCATTTCACTTGAAATTAATCATGAACACTGTCTCATTTGAAACCATCTCATTTGAATTGATCTCAACACAATCTTTTTGGTTTTGTTCCCATCTTTAGCTTTCAAACGACTCGTTTTACCTGACTATTGTCCTTTTCAAACCCTCTTTTTCACCTTTTTTTTATCCAACCTTTTGCATTTAAGGTCCGGACGCAGATCTTTGTATGAATGGTGTCCCTTTTCACCCGTTTTTATACCCCCCCGTTCTTTTGTAGGGTCTCGATTCACGTTTGAAGCAAAGAATGCCACAGAACAACCCAGTTTTTATCCAACGTTGTCTTTAGGGTCTCGATTCATGTATGAAGCAAAGTATGCAAAAAGCGTAACCATGTATATGAACGACAAAAAATTTTTCAAATTTCACACAAAAAAGATTTTTCAGGGCCGAGAGAAAATTTTTCATTCCACCCCAGAGCGACGATTGAGACAGGGGTCATCAAATGAAATTCTTGACAGGTCCAATGAAACAGAGGTCTCCCAAAAATAGTTTTAACACGGGGGTCAATGAAATGCTGGACAGGTCAAATGACATGCTGGACAGGTCAAATGAAATGCTGGACAGGTCCAATGACATGCTGGACAGGTCATTCCAATGCTAGGTCCAATGACGATTCACAGTTTTAACACGGGGGTCCAATGACATGATGCATCTATTTGGTGGGGACCACCTCATTCCAATCTTGGTGACGATTCAGGTAATTTGATGCATCTAGGGGACCACCTCATTCCCAATCTTGGTGACGATTCACAGTGATGCATCTAGGTGAGAATCCCTCAGGTTCAATCATCTCTTGGTGATGAAGGTCCAATCTTGGTGTATGAATGGACCCGAAAAAAAGAGGGGGAACTGCCCCCTATTTTCGGTCTTGAAGATTTTTGCTAAAAACATTTACTGTTAAGACTGCCAGAATTTGAGATGGAAACAAGACTCCAAATCCTGACAGTCTTAACAAAAAACATTTAGCCATTCAAAAGCATTCCGAGGTATGACTGCTGGCCTTTTATACTCTAATGAGGTCACGTGAAACAATTTCTATTGGCTGGTCCTTTCAACGTTGTCTTGAAAAACCGAGTCGACTCGATTGGCCCAGAAAGATTATTCAGCCTAAATGAGCGCACATTAGCTGAACGATCCAATCTCCCCGAAAAAAGGGGAACCGAGTCAACTCGACTCGATCCCCCTTTTTCCGGGTCCAATTTTTCTTTACAAAATTGAAACGCCAAAGTTGGGTTAAAAAAAGGGTGTAAGGATACTCTGACGCGTGACTCGATCCGGCCACCGACCCAGATTTCCAAATACGATAGTGGTGGTCCAACAAGTGTTGTACCGAAAACAATCTGACAAAAAAATGAGACTTGATTCATTATTTATTGAAAAAATATATACAATGAGCTACAGGCAACTATTGACAGATCCATGGGTTGGATGGCTCCGATAGATTTTTTGACACAAGTCTGCATACAAAAATATATACAGTGAGCTACAGGCAACTATTGACAGTCCGATCCATGGGTTGGATGGGTCCGATAGATTTTTTGACACAAGAGTTTAGTCTGGGCATTGTCAAGTCCTTAGGCGCCCTTTCAAATTCATCCAGGAAGGAGAAGAGATTCCCATCAAAATAGAGGGTACAGTGTGAAGCATCTGGAGTTCTTGGGGTCCAAATCAAACGACATGAGCTGGTCGAATGCATCTGTCGACTCCAAAGGGTCCAAAATGTCGAGCTCTGGGAGAATCTGCACAGGTAACTGTGGGACTTGTGACACTGGAATTTACATAGGTTCTGATACATGTAGAATCTGCACAGGTGGTTGTGGGTGATTGATTGATTGAATATTAACGTCGAACTGTGGGAGCTGACACTGGAATCTGCAGGTTCTGGCATGTGAACCACTGCAATCTCAGGTGGCTGTGGGACTTGTGACACTGGAATCTGCACAGGTTCTGGAACATCTGGAATCTGCACAGGTTCTGATACATGTGGAATCTGCACAGGTGGTTCTGATACATGTAGAATCTGCATAGGTGGCTGTGGGACTTGTGACACTGGAATCTGCACATGTTCTGGAACATCTGGAATCTGCACAGGTGACTGTGGGACTTGTTCTGGGACTTGTGACACTGGAATCTGCACAGGTGATTCTGGAACTTGGGACACTGGAATCTGCACAGGTGGCTCTGGAAGGACATGGGACACTGGAATCTGCACAGGTGATTGTGGGACAAGTGGAATCTGTACAGGTTCTAGGACATCTAGAATCTGCACAGGTGGTTGTGGGACTTGTGGAATCTGCACAGGTGCCATCGGTAGCTCAGATCATCTGGACACACGTCTCATGACGGGAGTGATGCGCACTTTGGATCGTTTCTTGGAGAAAGGTAGAGATTGTTCTTCCAAAGGTCGCTTTTCAGCCGGTACATGAATCGGGGTAGGTGGAGGTAGCTTGTAAGGAGTTTGATCAAACTTTTTCATTTTCCGGAAATCTCCCACGTGGAATCCCTTCTGAATGAGCAGGAGGAGAAGGGATTCGGGGATAATGTCCAAACCAAAGGCGATTTTTTGAACCGTCAACACAATGTAGTTTGTTCCAGCCGGTATCCGATACACCGCGTGGGGCTCCAAGATGGTTCGATGGTTGAGCATTTGGACATGGGGCTCAGAACTTCTCCGAATCACATTGGGTTGGGCTTGGCACTTGAGACTGGAGGCTGGCAATTCATAGATCAACATGGGCACATGCGTCGTTTGAATCAAGTGAATCTCTCCGGATTTCACCGTTCGCAAGCCAAAGGTAAAGTCTTTTTGGCAAAAAATATGTTGTTGTAAATGTAAACCATTCTCTTGTCGGTATTTTTGAGCAGTCTGTCTGGATTTCTCAACAGGCCTTTTGATGTTTTTTCCCACATCACGTCGTTGGGTCTAAATTCATTGGCATGCTTTGCCTCCATGACGGCCCGTTTTAAATTGACCAACCACGTCTTTTTTTATGCCAATGGTCTTTACAAAACAGAACAAACACCCGTTTGGCGGTGGGCTCTTGGTAGATGATGCCAGCTCGGACTTGGCCCTGCCGAGCAGCATATTCCAATGCATCGGGTTTATCGGGCAGCGTCACGGGCACCACAGTGGTAGAAAGGTGCTCGGGGAAGGCATCAATCGGGTCCATGACGAATGAAAAGTGTTTAAAGCACCTCTCGCTTTTATACGTTTCAAACAGGATACGATTCAACAATGATTGCAAAAGGAAGCCGTGGCGTCTTTAAATGCGTCCGTCACAGTACCAACATTGATAGACGATCCAAGGCACCATGCAAGAGCGGTCAAACCTTGAGTGTGGAAAAATTATTGGGACAATCGTGAAGAGTAAAAGTTTTAAACTATACTACGTCACAGTATCAACATTGATCGATGATCCAAGGCACCATGGATGAGAAGCCAACTTTGGCGTCTAGAGCAGCCCAAAAAAATGGGAGAACTGGTCCAGAGCTATGCTCCTTTCCAGTTCTCCCATTTTTCTAGGGCTCATCACGGGCTCTAGGATGTTCTCAATGGGTTGGGTGCCCTGCAGAGGGGACAGGTATTACTCACGTCCAGGTGTTGCAACAAACATTGCAAGTGAAACCCATGGCCACAGTGTGTCTTTTCTGGCCAGTGTATCGGACTCAGACAGATAGAGCATACGTCGGGGACTTGAAACACGGTATCGGGCCATTTCTCTGCATAACATCCATCCAACACCGCTTGAGCCAATAGAGTTCACGTGGTCAAGTTTTGGGGACCATGTCGTTTCCAAGCCTTATATGCCAAACGGTATAAGCTGGATTTGGAATACAGAGTCCACAGAGCTTGAATGAAGGCTCCTTTTCCTTTGGATGCCTACTGCTCCAAGTAGCCACTGGACACGTCCTTTGGTTCAAAACGAGCAAAGGCTCTGACGCGAGGAATGTCCAGAGGATGATGATGAGGGAGCACTTTGGTCAGCAGCTCCACAATACGCTGTTCAGTGTCGGTGTGGATGTCAATAATTTCAAGGGGTTGCAAACCGTTGACAATGATTCGAAACTGTGTCATAAACGTAATGAAATCAGAGAGATGCACTCCCTGGTATTTGATCAGGTATACTTGAAATGTTTGGTCGGCCTCCATGTCTATGAGGTGACTGGCTTCCGAGTCCTGCCTTTATACTAGAGTGAAGCAGGAAGTGGCTTTTGATTGGCTCGCCGTTAGACGAGAGAGAAGCAGAAAGGGGCTTTGGATGGGCTATGAAAGACAACGCGGTTAAACCATTATGCACCCAGGAGAGGGTCCAGCAAAATAGTGTGGGTCAATGGGTTGGAAAGGAAGTTTGGGGGTTCTTGTCACAACGAGGGGTGGAAGACACTAAAAAATTCCATCCACGGCCTTTTCGATAAAATCTTGAACGGGATAACGTGCAAGACGGGAGATAATTTGTAGCTCACGCCCGCATTGGTGGCAAAACTCGAAGACGACAATTCGGCATTCAAAATGATACATAGATTTCATTTTTTGTTGAGATTTTATTTTCCCTTCAGATTTTATTTTACAGTGGAAAAAAGTTTATCTCTGTGAAGAATGTCCATAGTGTCGTGGAAAGTCACTTTTGACATACCTGTTGTAGTTTTTGGAAGCTTGCTTCTTAATTGCTCATTTAATCTTTTATCTTTAAAGTTAATAAATGTTTATTGTTATTTCATTCAACTGTGTTGTAGTGAAGAATGCCAAACCACGCAACGCGGCAGTGGTGACCCTTTTTGGACTTAAAAACACGTAAGCTATTTTGTACTACTGGCGAATGCAATACAAATTCTTCTACTACGGATGATCAGTACGTAGCGAAAGATTTTTTTTCTCCTTCTCCTCAAGGCCACTTGAAGCATCTGCTCGGAGATTCGTTTCGCTTTCTCCTTATTCAACAATATGACTAGTGAAACCGTTGAAGTCGCTCGTATTGCGTTGCGGCTGCCGCCGTTTTGGAAATCGAACGTTCGTCTATGGATTGCGCAATGCGACCATGCATTCACATTCAGTGGTATCTCCAGTGATGATACTAAGTATTCTGCTTTGGTTGCAAACCTGGATGCTGAAACTCTCCTACGTGTCGGACATTGTATTAAGCCCTCCGAACAGTAACAAATATCACACTCTCTCGCAGTGGCTCATCACCCAATTCAGCGACTCGGAGACTCAAAAAATTAAGAAACTGCTTACTGACCTTCAGCTAGCAGATGAGAAGCCCAGCCACCTGTTGCAAAAAATGAAAGAGATGTCTATTGGTCAACTCCAGGATGACTTTCTGCAAAGTTTGTGGCTTCAAAGAATGCCACCACATATCCAGACTGTTTTGTCTGCATCCTCAGTACCTTTGGATAAACTGGCTATCATCGCTGATAAGGTTTCTGAGGTTGTTGGTGCGTCCTCGACTATCTGTGCTGCCACAACTGTTCCTCCACCATCCCAGTCATCTTCATGCAGAGCTCAGCCAACCATGGACTATCTCGCCAGACAGATCCAAAAGCTGTCTCTACAAGTTGCTGTACTGACAAGAGAGCGCAATTCCTCTCGCCACCAACGATATAGTTCTGACCGCCGGAGATCACATTTACGCTCTAGGAGTGTCAATAGAGGAAGTGGCATCTGCTACTATCATCGCCGTTATAAAGAGCAGGCCCGCAAGTGTGTTTCACCTTGTGCATTTGTGCAAAAAAACGAGTAAGCTCTGTCATAGCTGGAATGGCAGAGCCCTCGCAAAATACCAGCCGGTTATTTTTATTAGACCGCAAGTCTGGCAGAAATTCCTCATAGACTCTGGAAGTGAAATCTGTGTTATCCCACCTTCTCCAACTATGAATAAATCACCTCAGTCTAACTTCTCCTTATTTTTGCTGCTAATAATACCAAAATTACAGCCTACGGTATGGTCCGTAAAGAACTGAACCTGGGTCTGAGGCGACCTTTTATCTGGACTTTCATAATTGCTGATGTATCATCTCCTATAATTGGTGCTGATTTTCTAAAGTACTTCAACCTTTCTATCGACCTTAAGAAAAAAAGGTTGGTGGATGTGGAAACTTCTCTTTTCACTCCTTGTGTTTTTTCAAATATTGTACAGCCCTCACACAATCCTCACTGTAGATGCAAACATTAGTTTTAAAAACATCTTATCGGAATATCCAGACCTCAGCAACTCTTCTTTAATTTCCAAATCAGCATCACATGGCACAATCCAACATATTATTACTACTGGCCCACCAGTCACTGCGAGGCCTGGAAGGCTACACCCTAAACTGTATGATGCAGTGAAGGTAGAATTTGAATTTCTTCTTGCTCAAGGCATTATTAGACCTTCCAAAAGTCCATGGAGTTCTCCTCTTCACGTTGTGCCCCAAATCTGACTCTACAGTTAGACCTGTTGGGGATTTCAGGCAGCTGAATTCTGTTACTGAGTTCGACAGCTACCCCATGCCTTATTTGAATGACTTTGCTCATGCACTGCATGGCAAGAGGATATTTTCCAAAATAGACATTTTTAAGGCATTCCACCAAATCCCTATAGCTGAGTGTGATATTCCTAAGACAGCTGTAACAACTCCATGGGGCCTTTACGAATATATCCATTTGTGTTTTGGCCTTGTGAATGCACCACAAACCTTTATGCGATTCATGCATAAAGTACTAAGAGGACTTCCTTTTTGTTTTGTCTACTTGCATGATATTTTGTGTTACTCAGAAAATTCTGAGGAGAATCGTTCTCACTTAAGAACTATATTCCAAAGACTGAGCTCATATGGTTAAAACTAAATATCTCTAAATTTGTATTTGGTGTGACTGAACTCATTTTTCTTGGCCACCTTATCACTCCTGATGGCATTAAGCCATTGCCTGACAAAGTTCAAGCAGTTCTTGATTACAAACAAAAAGAGACTGTTGGCTCTCTGAGAAAATTTTTAGGACTGTTAAATTTTTATAGACGTTTCTTGCCCAAAGCAGCCGAACAACAGTATCTTTTAAGTGAATTTTTAAAAGGTTCTAAAGGTAAGAAGGACTCAAAGCCTTTAAACTGGTCTTCTGAGGCAATTACAGCATTTCAGGGGTGTAAACAAGCTCTTGCTGATGCTGCACTTCTTGCTCATCCTTCACCTTCTGCCCCGCTTGCTCTTCATGTGGACGCCTCTGATTATGCCATAGGTGGTGCACTTCACCAAGTTGTGGACTCTGAGCTACAGCCATTGGCTTTCTTTTCCAGAAAACTTATTTCATCCGAAAAGTCTTACAGTGCCAACGACCGTGAACTCCTTGCTATCTAGTAGGCTATTCGACACTTTCGGTATATGCTGGAAGCTAGAGATTTCACAGTGTTTACTGACCACAAGCCCCTCACTTATGCTTTTAGGCAAAAAAGTGACAAGTGTTCTCCACGGCAGATCCGTCAGCTGGATTTCATCTCTCAGTTCACCTTAAATATTGTACACATTCCAGGATCTGACAATATTGCTGCTGATGTTCTCTCTCGTGTTTCTGCAATCACCTTCCCAATTCAAATTGACTATGACTGTATTGCTGAGACACAACAGACTGATCAGGAGCTTCACACCCTAATAGCATCTGGAACTTTTTTGGAACTCAAAAAGGTAACTTTTCCCAATTCGTCTACTGAAATTATGTGTGATCTATCAACAGGCACAGCCAGACCCTACATCCCAAAACAGCATCCCCAAGATGTTTTCTCTGCTATGCATAATTTATCCCATCCTGGCATACGTCGATCAGTGCATTTGATGAAGCAGCGTTTTGTTCGGCCATCAATCTCATCAGATGTAGCTAAGTGGGCAAGACACTGTCTAGCTTGCCGAAAATCCAAAATTCATCGTCATACTAGATCACCTCTTTCATCATTTCAAGATCCTTCCCAACGTTTTGATCATGTTCATCTGGATCTCATTGGACATTTACCTCCATCAAATGGCTACACCTATTGCCTGACAATGATTGACCGTTTTTCGAAATGGCCAGAGGCCCAACCTCTCAAAGACATAACTGCTGAGACTGTGGCTGAGGCCTTCTTTTCCTCTTGGGTGTCTCGCTTTGGAACTCCTGCAATTCTCACAACCGACAGGGGCAGGCAGTTTGAGTCCTCGCTCTTCAAAGCTCTTAGCAAACTACTTGGTGTTCAGAAGTGTCGTGCAACTGTATACCACCCTCAAGCTAATGGGATGATCGAAGAATTGCACCGCCCATTGAAAAGTGCAATCAAGTGCTATGCTACTGAGCGTTGGACAGAAGTACTCCCTATCATCTTACTTGGTCTACGAGCTTCTCTTAAAGAAGATATTCTGTGTACCCCCAGCTGAATTAGTTTTTGGGACCACTATTCAACTGCCAGGGAAGATGTTTGACTCTTCCAAGCCAGATGATGATGTTGTGAATTTTGTTTCGAAACTCAAGTCTCACATGCAATCAGTTCACCCTAAACCACCGAAACACCATTGTAAACGTCCAGTTTTTATCCATCCAGGACAGTTGGAAACAACACATGTTTTTCTTCGTCGAGACATGTTACAACAACCCTATAATGGCCCTTTCAAAGTCTTACAAAAGAAGGATAAAGTGTTTTTCCTTGACATCAATGGTAAACGGGTATCTGTATCTATTGATAGGTGCAAACCTGCCTTCTTTCTTAACACTGAGGACTTGCAACTACCTCAAACCAAGAATGAAACACCTGCTACTGTGGAACCTAATGCAATAGCTCCAACACCTGCTACAGTGGAACATGATCCAACAGCTTCAACGCCTACCCAGCCATCTACACGTTCTGGACGCAAAGTTCATCTTCCAACTAGGTATCGTTGACACTGGAAGGGGAGTATGCAGCGACCTTACAGCTCAACAAAACGACTCCAAAACTGAACTGAATTGATCTGTTATTCTTGTAGCGTGCCTTTTTTCACCATGTGTTTTAGTTTTTGGAGCTTACCTCTTAATTGCTCATTTAATCTTTTATCTTTAAAGTTAATAAATGTTTATTGTTATTTCATTCAACCGTGTTGTAGTGAAGAATGTCTAACCACGCAACGCGGCACGTGAATCGAGACCCTACATGCAACGGGGGGGGGTATAAAAACGGGTGAAAAAAGACACCATTCATACAAAAAGAGCTGCGTCCCTTTTGGACCTTAAATGCAAGTGTTGGATAAAAAGTAGGTGAAAAAAGGACAATAGTCAGGTAAAACGAGTCGTTTGAAAGCAAAAGATGGGAACAAAACCAAAAAGATTGTGTTGAGATCAATTCAAATGAGATGGTTTCAAATGACTAATTCAAATGATTTATTTCAAATGATTAATTTCAACAAAGGTCGCTCTTCAAATAAGGTCGTTTTCCATTTCCAATCATTTTTTAAAAGGGTCACGGTGCTGAACAATTTTTTCGACCGACTGTAATATTCTCAAATTCTGGCAATCTTATCGGTAAATGTTTTGAGCCAAAATCTTCAAGCCCGAAAATTGGGGGTGTTCCCTTTTTTTCGGGTCAATTACTAAACCAAGATTGGAATAATATAGATTAGACTTATCTGTTGTCATCTTCACACACCAAGATTGGAGGGCTTGTCTTGTTGAGTTGGCATGTCCTCTTTTTTCTCACCAAGATTGGAGTGTTTGTCCCGTTGAGTTCGCTGGTCTCTGTTTTCTCACCAAGATTGGAGGGTTTGTCTCGTTGAGTTGGCATATCCTCTGTTTTCTCACCAAGATGCATACATTTCATTTGACATGCCAAGAATTTCATTTAACCCCTTCAAGATGTCTGAATTTCATTTGTTGATGACCCCTGTCTAAATTGTCTCTCTGGGATGGAATGAAAAATTTTCTCTCGCCCCTTGATAAAATATTTTTGGGAGAAATTTGAAAAATTTTATGCTGTTCATACATGGTTGTTCTGTTGCATACTTTGCTTCAAATGTGTATCGAGACCCTAAAAACAACGTTGGGATAAAAAATGGGGTGAAAAGGGACACAATTCATACAAAAAGAGCCGTTTGAACTTTCCTTTTGGATTGAAACCTTAAATGCAAGTTTTGGATAAAAAGTATTTGAAAATGTATAATAGTCATACAAAAAAGCCGTTTAAAATGAAAAAGGGGGAATAAAACAACAAAAATTCAGCGTTGAGATGGTTTTCGTTTCAAACGAGATGGTTTCAAAAAAGGTCGTTTTCCCTTTCCAATCATTTTTTGAAAGGGTCACGGTGCTCAACTATTTTTTCGACCGACTGTAATAGATTTCCTATTTCTTTTTCCTTCTTAATGCTACTTTGCATTAAAGTTCCTTCTAAGATTATACTCCTACGAAACTGAAATAGAGGTTTTGTAAATCAGGCATAATATTTTATACATGTTTTGGACACAAAAGTATTGCAGTTCCCATTTTGCTCAAAAAATGCAACGTTCATCTTCAATTGATTTTTTTAGTCATTGAAGTTGAAGCTTGGTTTTTTTTATTATTAAATAATTTTTTAGATTTAATCCACTTTTTTTTACCAAAATCCACTTTCATCTGCAAACTATGGAGCAAACTCTACCCTTTATCTTGTGTTTCGTCTTGTGACGGCATCTGACAACGCTCTTAGCTTCTCGCTGATTGGGTAGTCTAAAGGTGGAAAAGAGAAATACAAATCGCACACACGATATATTATGATGATATCTGTTAAGTCATAAGGATGTTAACGCTGTCCTAATTAACACTGTCCTACTATTCTCCAATTACAGAGGAGACTTTAATGGACAGGTTTCTCTGCCCACATGAAGTGCAAGGTTACTGACCAAAAGGAGACTGGGGTTATGAGAATGGCTTAGAAGAGGGAGAATGACTCGTAACGTGGTGTTAACCTCATGAAATTTTAGTGCAACCACATTATATTGTGTGAGAAATATAGTTTATTCAGTCCACTAAGCAGTTGCTCTCTATTTTTTTAAAAATAAGAATAAGTATCAAGTAAATATGCTGTAAATTTTAAAAAAAGTTCACCTCAAATAATTTTTAGAATGAAAAAAAAACTTTAAAAAAGCTGGATATTCAAATATTTTAAAAAAGTCATGGTGGGCCGCAAGTTAGGTAGCGGTGGGCCACGTGTTTGACATATCTGCTTTACAGCATTGCTATAAATAATGCTACTGTAGAAAAGTTATTTTCGAGAGTGACGACCATAAAGAAAAAACTAAGGGATCTAACGTGCCATGATCTGCTGGATTCAGTTCTCAAATTCAAAATGACTTTGAAAGAACTTGAGGCTTTCTGTATTGATTTTTTTAACCGCTACAGACGCTTTAAAACATTGGTGTAACGAAGAACATTTAGGCGCCTTCTGCAAAGTCAAGAGATTTGGTGCCTCCTAGTGGTGAGGGGGCTGCAGTGGTGTACGTTACGCCACCGCTACAAAATAATCATGAAATTCATTTTTTAAAAAAAAGACACAATAGATCACGGTACTTAGCAAGAAGAACTTAAATGTATTTTAACTTTATTAAATAATTAAAACCCTTTAACGTATTCTTTAGAAAATGGTTTTACAGAATTACCAAATTTAAAAAATTATGTTTATAAATTCCAAGTGATAATGGATTTCCTATTTTTTTTTTCTCCTTCTTAATGCTACTTTACTGTAAGTTACTGGCAACACTGCACTAAGCGTCTCCTATTGTTCCCTTTTAATAGCATCGTTGTTTCAAAGCCGTCCCCTGTAAAAACGGAAAGGATAAATTTCGTGAAAAATCTTATTTTGGGTAAGATATATATATATATTTTTAATTTTTAAAGAATTAGCATGTGTCAAATGTATTTAAAGATATAGTAATGGCTAATTCTTGCTGAGATCGGAAGAATATCATACGGAACATTTGATGTACAAAAAATGTGCATCAGTTCACATTTTATTTAATAGAATTCTTATACGCCATCAAAAATAGGTAAAACTGCGTTAAATTTGTAAAATCTTAATACACCACCTCGCATTCAGTGGTAATAACATGTATTATCTTTATTTATACAAAACAATATATTCATAGCAATTTATGTAGAAATGCTCTTAAGAGTCCCAAATTTAAAATATCTGATCATTTAGTTTGTTTTCTTATTTAAATACATAAGATTTTCAAAGTATGTAACATTTTTATTTTATTTTTATCTCCCCCTCCCTTAATTCTAATGAATGCAATCAATTGTAAAAATAAAAAATAAGTACATTTTTAGTGTCTTTGGATTTTTTTTTTCTTTTGCTAGATATAGTTCAAAAAATTTTTTATGTTTTGCTACTTAAGCGTTAAATATATATGTTTTCCACATGGATTTTTGCTGAATTCTTTTAATGGTACTAATTACATTTAAATTACATCTATAACAGTTCACTTGTAATATGAACCATTTGCTGATATAGTCTAGAAATATTTTAATTGATTTTATATTGTTCAACACATGTATTAAATAGACTTAATCATTTTTTTGAAAAAAATATATGATTGAAATTAATATAGTTGATTTTCTTCCTCGCCTAATCTTTGTTTGCAGTTTAATCTAACATTTTCTAGCAGTTTTTTTCTTTTAGTAAGTATTTTTCAAAATGGCAATAAAATAGAGTTCTTAAATGTACCTTTCAAATTTTGTGGCCATCTTTAAAAGCTCATTTGACTGTTGGTTACAAGGAAATATGTAGATAATTGAGAGTTTTGAGATGCCATATTGAATTAAATCAAGCAGTTAATATCTCCTTATTTATTGTTTAACAATGGTAGTTTTTTATTTCTCCAATACATTTTTTAAATATGAGTTTGTAGTGGGAAAGGCATATATCTTAAGTACTTGTTTTAATGATCAAATTTGATCTGGGCCTGAAAAACTGAAAAGTTCTTATAATTGAAAAGGATCAATTTTAATTAAGACCCTGAGAAACAATGCTGTATTTATATCAATCAGTTTATAAAGAGTGAATCTCAAGTAAATATTTTTTTTTTCATTTAAAATATTTTCAAAATATGTTGATAAATTAGTATTTCTTTTTGGAGCTTCTATGCAACTTTTAAACTCTTTAATTTATTTGTATTATCACTTTATTCAAGCAGCTTTATGATGAAGAAACTCAAATATGTTAAAAATCTTTAAAAACCAGGCAAGTCAAGTGTATTTTTCTCAGTGTTATATTATCATGCATATTTTTGTAGTATTTCTCCCATTTTGGAAATAAAGAATTTTGATAAATCCATAGGAATGTCTCATATTTGAGTGTTTGGCAAATTATTGTTTTAAAATGAAATTTATGCAAAGCCTTTTTGTTGTGTGTCATGTTAATAGGGAAAATATCTTCTGTGTTATTGCTTATTTGGTTGAAGAATAACAAGAGTTATCAGTACCTAAACAAATTTAAAATATTCTAATGGAGATGATTGTTGGAAAATAAATTAAAATTGTATCCACATGTAAATATACTGTTTATTTTGTCAAATTTTGTACGTTTTTCCCTTTGTATTTTTTCTTAACTGAGAATACTGCAAGCAATAAGTGAGACTTCAAGTGAACTATAATAATTCCGGTTCTGGAAAAAGAATTCTGTTAATGAAACATATATGAATTTTCATTTTTTGACAGTATAATGTTCCGAGTATAATTAATATTAAAAGAATTAGATTTTTACTTGTGTAAAATCATTTTTTTCTTGTTCTATATTTCATATCTCTAATATTCTATATTTCTAAAGCATCAGTTTTAAAAAATGTAGTATTCTGGAATTCTACATTTTTGCTGCATGAATTTTGAAAATCTTCTATTTCTTTAAACTAAATATAATGTGCATTATTATTTAGCACAATAATCTTGTAATCATGGATACTAAGAAAGTTATGAAAGTTAAGTTTTTAATCACTATGAATATCAAGCAATTCTCTATGCATGTAAATTGTATGCAATAAGTTTATAAAATATTATGCAATGATATAGATCACTGGTCTTTAAATTGTGTTCCACGGAACCCTGGGGTTATGTAAATTGTATGCAATAAGTTTATGAAATATTATGCAATGATATAGATCAGAGGTGGCAAACCTTTATAGATCAACGTGCCATTTTTTCTAAAAAAATGTTTAACTATGTATAGACATGCCATCAAATAATTTTGATTTGTTATTACTGGAAAAATAATAAAAGTAAATAATTACAACTCAAAATTCTTTATTTACTAAGGAAAAACACCCTTTTGCACTGTTTAGTAATAAATGTATTAGTTATATGTGTAATTCAAATTATATAAAGTAACATTAGTGGAACATTTGTTGCAGATTAGATAACAAAATATATTAGGATTGTAAGATGTTACTTTTAGCAGAATGCCTTTTGAACTGTGGAACTATCTGCTAAACGGTTTCTAAGCTAGTCTTCAATGCTATTCATCTATAAGAATAATGACTCTCAGGCATATGAAAATGTGGTTAAAATAGCAAGAAACAGCTTTTTAACATAGTTGTATGTGTCTGAAATTCCTTTTACAGACGATGTCCTACATGCAACTGTTTCAGAACATAAAATACGCATTACTTTGTTACCTTTGCTAATCATGCCATATTCTTCGGTCCATCAAAATTGAAATTCTCTGTTCTTCTAACTATATTGTACTCCCCCCCCCTTATTTTGCTAAATTAACAATGTTGAAAAACAGTTGAAAATATAACTTTAAAATACAGTAGTGTCGATGATATCTACTATACTATGCGTAGACAAATCTCGCGTCATTAGCAATTGGCGTAACTAAGCAAAACAATGACAAACGAATGTGCTCTGCACTGTGACCAATCACTCATGTTTAATCATAGTACTTCATTGTGAGCTTAGTTATTTTGAACTAAAATGCAAACCGTTTTGATTTGTGGTGTGCCCAATATATTGTGTTGCATGCCATTGGTTGGCCATCCCTGATATAGATTATTGGTCTTTAAACTGTGTTCCAAGGAACCCTGGGGTTCCATGATGCATTCCAGACAAGTCAATAAAAATTCAGAAAGAAAATTATATAAATGTGTATGCAATGTACTTTAACAGTACTTTTCTAAGGGTTCCATGAGTCAATAAAGTTTGAAGACCACTGATATACATGATTAATGTAACATTAAGTTAGAATGAAAGTAAATCTTGTTTTTTATTTTCATGTTAATTTGATATCGATTGTGAAAAATATGAATTTGATATTGTTGCCTATACAGTGCTATAGCTGGGCATATGGCTCTCGAAGCGAGCAATTGTTTGATTGATTGTTTATTTAAACAAGAATGTACATTTTTTCGCATCCTTTTTTAGTGTCTTAACTTTAATCAGTTTTTTTTACAATTTATTATTGAAATAAATTATAAATACCTATGAATTTTCATTTGTCACTTTTAATCTAAGAAATTTCATTTATTGTGTTCTTTTTCTGAGAGCTAAGTAATATTTCTGTTGGGGTGTTTAGAAAATAATGAAGGGATTCAAGTAAAAAATTTATTAATAGATTTTGTATACAGTGGTACCTTAAATTGCAAACTTTATAGATCCTTTTTTGTAATTCAATTCACAAACATTTTTTTAAAAATCTTATGACAAATGTAGTTACATATCCCAGTTGCAGAAGTTTAAGGAAAAAAAATGATTTTAAACACTTTCATATTTTTTTAAAAAACTTTCTGATAGTAAAATGCTTTGCATAGTAATTACTTCGCGTAAAATTCTAAGCAAACTTTAATATTTTCTCCCTAAATGTTTTTGCATATTATTTATTGTTAATTGTCAATATTGCTTTGTTGGAGGAACACCCCCACCGAAATCCATTGACTAATTTAAAATTACACCACATTAACCTAAAATCACCGAAATCCAACTTACAAAATTCCCTTTTTTTATTTTTAATTGGAGCCTTATCATGTACCTATATATTTTATCAATGCTTTTTCTATTTTTTTTATACACTTTCTATTAACTTATAAAGTTTGCACGATTGTTTGGCTCAGTTTCACTGAAATCTGTTCTCATATGCCTATAAAATTTACACTTATTCTCACAATGATTTCATTTTATTTGTTAGACAAAACTATAAAGCTTGTCCAGTGATTTTCAAATATAAAATCTTAACTCCTTTGAAAGTGATTATGAAATGACAGTTTTGTTTAGGTACTTTTTGCGAAACTGCATCGCCAAATAAAGCTCTTCCACCTCACAAATTATTCAAATGTATACTTTTCTTTAATCAATGAACAATATATTTTTATGGTTCACATTATCTATATTGTAATATCTCGCAATTACTTTCTAATCTTTCTCAACAATCTCGTTTCTCACTCCGCAGAAACAAACACAGTCCTCCTTGTTAAAACACCCCCAAGAAACTCTATTCTTGGTGCAGCAAAACCATGCACCATACATTGGGTCTCAATCAAATTAATTGGCTTCCCTTAACATCCAATCCCCGTAAAGCCCTTCCCACTTCCAAAAAAGACGAGGGACTTTCTCTTGCCCTGACCGCCTCTCTCGAGGGTCAATCGCCTTCTCCCCACAAAACAGCACCCCGTCCCCGTAGGTGCAGCGAATTACACCAAACTTTCCATAATCCACCACCAACAGTAGTACAAACACTACATATTTATTTATATATTGTGATATTTTTAAAAATATTTTATTAATTCCAGTTTTTTTTTGTTGATCTCACTATCAAGAATTAAAAATGAAAGTAAAAGACTATGAAAGCTGCTTATAAGTCTTTGAACAAATGTTACCACATGATTGCTAAATTTTAGTGTAGAGAAAGGTATTATGGCTTATAAATAGAACATATCCAGAGATCCAAATTGAATATAAAACAAAGTTTGTTTTTCTGTTGTGAAGTTTCACATTCCACTGTATAATATATATATATAAATATATATATATATATATATATATATATATATATAAATATATATATATATATATATATATATATATAATATATATATATATATATATATATAAATATAATATATATATATATATATATATATATATATGTCATGATTTTTAAGACAGAATCAGATTAAAGTTAGAAAAGTGAAAAGACGACCTTTATTCTTTCATTTGTACATCTGTTCTGACACCGAGAACAGGGAGGAAAAAGCACGCCATGGTGGTGGTTTCAAGTGGATAACACTTGAAAAACATATGGTAAGTATCGCTGCTTTGAAGAGGTTGCTTGCAAGTTAATGCTGACATATGTTGACTATTAAATCTAACGATCTGGAATTAGACATGTTTATTGGCTAGGCCATGTGTTCGGAAGAAATAAATGGGTGATTAGTTTGATTCTTGAAGATGGGAACTGAAAAGGATGAGTGAAGTGCTAGATAGGGAATTTAATTTTTAATCTAATTTAATTATCCTTACATTTGCCCCCAATTTTAAAAGGGAGTCATGGCGTGGGTTTTTTCTCTTTACAAATTTAATCAATTTTCAATAAACACAAAACAATACATAACATTATTTAGAAAGACATATTAAACACAGTAGAAATATTTAAGCAACAGTAATACTAAAATCAAAAAGCAATACAATAAACGAAAAACTATAACAACAAACACAGTAAGGACACTTCCAACATATTAATTGATAAAAATGAATTTCCATACATATAAATGAAGATTAGCTTGTTCAAATATATTCGACATCTGGAATAAGAGCTTGCGTTTCCTCCTATTCCTTCATAATAATAGATTCGTTTTATAGCTGGTAGATATTTTCAAAAAAAATTATGTTGGAAAATAATATATCAAACAATAAGATAGTAAATATAAAAATACATGAAATCATACAAATGTTAAAATTATAATTTTGTATAAAAATCTAGTCTGGCGCCATCGTAGTAATACCTTATATTGTTACACACATTTTGCATATATGAAATACATTTTTTAAAAGATAAAAAAATATAGACACTAATAAAATGAAATTATTAATAATATGAAAACGGTGTATATAACACTCAACTTCTATGCACTATCCAACACAATGAACAATGTTTTATTTCATATGCGTTATAAAATATAAAAATTATAAGAATATAGGAGCTCTTTTTTATTATTTTGAGTCGGAAAAGTGGACTCACTTCAATAATAACTTTTAGTATTTCTGAAAAATTTTCACAATATTCATTGTAACTTAATATCGCATGCAATATTTTGAATCTTTCCGTAACCTTCTAAAAATACGTTTCATAGACAAAAATTCTTGAGTTTCCCTTGCATCACTCATTCACTAATAAAACTGTATCACCTTACTTAATTTTGAACACATCTCTCTGAGAAATCTGCGTTATCAACTCACAGATGTTCAGGGATGCTGATAAGAAACAATGAGAGGTGTACATATCAAACTAAACAAGTTTGTCCTCTTAATGTTTCGAGACATACAAAATTATAATGATTGTATTCTCTCTCTCTCTCTCTCGCTTATCCATTGTGTCATATCCAAAAATAAGCTTCAAGTTATTAAATTAATTTTAATTTTAGATAGGGAAAATTTCGAGGAAATAGTGAATCCTGATATATGGCCGGTATATCAAAACACACAATTTCAAAAAAAATAACAAAATTAAATGACATGCAATAAGATTACTGCTGAATTTAATAATTAACAAAACAATTGAATTCAATGGAGAAAAAAGAATACAACTTGACTTTACTTTTGTTTCTTATAAAAATCAATATATCTAGTATTAGTTCATTAGTAATTTTTCTAAACGCTTAATTTATATCTTTCACTTTAAAACACCAATTTCCATCATAACTGTTAACTCATTCGACATCTTAAGATAAAATTATGAGAAGTATATTAAAATTTCTCAAAATTTTGTATGACTAAACCTATATACTTTGTTTTCTCAATTAAAATATAAAGAAAATATTTCATTTATAACACAACTATATTATAAAAATTAAATATCATATATATTATTCTTTTTCGCAAAGTTCTGTTCAGCAAAACTCAGTTATTTCAATGTTACTAAAATTGGAAATATACAATTTAACTGACCTCCACTTTGCAGTGGCAGAAACCCTTGGTGAACGGTAATCCAGATGCTGTTGTCACGTTATTTCACTAATAAAATTTTATTTATTTATTTTTCTTTCAATGTTGGTACTTCACTATTATTATATGGTGGTCAAATTCACAATATTACCGTGCAGACTTTCCGGCGAAGAAGATTTTTTTCTTTAATTTTTCTGGCGAAAGGGAATCACGGGGGAATAAGGGATTCACACTTTTCTTCTTTTTTTTCTTTTTTTTTCCTTCCTTTTTCTCTCCATTAGAATGTTTCTTCCATTCACGGTAAACTGGATGGTCTCTTCAGCAAAGACAGAATATCGTTCGGCGGTAAACACTGCGTTCTTCTCGGTGTTAAAAGCGATGTTCTTCCGAGGATTATTAGCGCGTTTTTTTTCCGTGTCATTTTTTATTCCGCCAATCCGACGTCTTCATATATAGGCATACGGTGCATTCGGTGTTCCATCAAACTCTCCATTTCATTTATTACCACAGTTGGCGTTTGTTTTTATATTAAAATTATTTTATAAAAAAGATTAGTTTTTTACGTTAAGATTCGACATCCATTCGCAGATAAAAAAAATCCTGCCGGCTTTATTTCTGTCATAATTTTTAAGACAGAATCAGATTAAAGTTAGAAAAGTGAAAAGACGACCTTTATTCTTTCATTTGTACATCTGTTCTGCCACCGAGAACAGGGAGGAAAAGCACGCCATGGTGGTGGTTTCAAGTGGATAACACTTGAAAAACATATGGTAAGTATCGCTGCTTTGAAGAGGTTGCTTGCAAGTTAATGCTGACATATGTTGATTATTAAATCTAACGATCTGGAATTAGACATGTTTATTGGCTAGGCCATATGTTCGGAAGAAATAAATGGGTGATTAGTTTGATTCTTGAAGATGGGGACTGAGAAAGATGAGTGAAGTGCTAGATAGGGAATTTAATTTTTAATCTAATTTAATTATCCTTACATATACATATATATATATAATGTTTTCTTTAAAAAGTGTGAATTTCTTTCATTTTTTATTTAAAATTTTAAAAATGTACTTATTTAAATACATGCCATTTAACTTTTAAATTATTTAAAAAAATAATCAGAATTTTCTTTTCTGGTTTTTAAGAATTGTTTGTATGTAGTGTTATACACAAGGGTATATCATAAAATTCAAATAATGATATAAAAATAAAGACAATGAAACTTGATTTTATTTCTTCTTAAGAACTCATTTATAGCCACTCTAGTGTTTCTTGACCTTTCAAAGGTTGTCATAGTAAAACTCAGCTGATTGTTTTAAAATTTATTATAAATTCTAATTAACTAATTGTATTCTTAAATGACATCATTTTTATTGCCATGTCTGATTCCACACTTCTGGGATTCTTTTTCTTCTGGGAATAAAGGAAATTATTTTGGCAAGATCAGGAAAATAATTTGGACGAGGCTAAATTTCACATTGCTTTGATTCCTCAACCTCATCTCATGAGTACACATGTCTATCCAACAGGAGCATTGTTCCTTTGCAGACTGACACTCTTTTGGTCATATCACTACATTTCTTGATCAGAGCAACACGTAATTTATTAAACAGTGTTCACACTAATAGGCACTAATAGTAGAGTCTTGACTTTTTCCTATGTAGTCTCTTTAGATGAGTCCCCGTACTTCCCATCTCAAAACAGAGGGCATGAACGTCCCTTTACATTCCTCCACATTAGCCTTTTTGCTGGGAAGAGGGGGTTTCGCTACTTGCTCATATGTTTGGTTCTTGGATTCTGTTGATTGATCGAAGCTTAATTCATAGTTATCCGGTGACCAAAAAAATTGGGATATCTCCCTTAAAAGGTCGTTTTGTATTTACTTAGAAATAGCTGGTAATCATGGAGCATAGCATGCTAATACTTTTGATATGAACCTTCATGAATAATTTTCCACATTGCCATAACTAAGGTAATCTCATTCATGCCTATTTGAATGTTTGATATTTGGTCTATTAAAATAAAATCATTCACTTCTACACTGTAGAAGCATGCTAGATGAGTGATTGTCTTTTATTTCTTGAATTGTTTGACAGACAAGTTGTCAGTTTTAAAATTCCTCAATAGTGTCACATGGTGTGAAATTAATTCCATAAAAACAACAGTCATTTTATTGAAGATTTGCCGAGCACTGTATCCTTTCAAATCAAGTGACAATCACTCATGGGGCTGCGGTAGCCCAGTGGTTAAGGTATCCAACCATGGCAGGCATGTCATGTGTTCGATCCCAGTACCACTAAAGACCCGCCGTGTAGGGCAGCGATGCACGTTAAATCTGTCGAGAGCTGAAACGTCCACCCGTTGGTGTGGTGTGGTAGTTAGGAGAGGGGGGTGCCAGCTCAGGTGTCGTCCACGTCACTTGACCATGGTTCAAAATTACGTGGTCCGTCGCCAAAAGCCCTCGGGTAGCTGAACAGTGCGACGTTAATATTAACTAACTAACTAACTAACTGACAATCACACATGAGTCTCTTCTCTGTACCACAGTTTATATTCTATCTATTACTTCCTATAAATAAGCAAATCAACATTAATACCTGTAGTTAAAAATGTTATGCACGTAAGGATCAATTAGTATGCAGACTAAATTTTATCTGAGTATTGGTTTTTTCTCAGTAGTAATTAAAACTTTTCAATACCATCTGTAGTAATATCAAAAGGTTTTTTTCTTCATATTTTGTTCATCTAGTTATTACTTTACGTGGTTTTTTTTTATCAGGTGAGATTGCAGTGAAGCAATATAATTTGAAAATGCCAACAGGCTGGCCACCATGGGAAAACACGTTGGCATGGGCAAAAAAGGCTAAGTGAGACATGTTGCTGAGTGAGAAAATCTCTGGTGGATGAGCGCTGGCCTTTTATACTCTGCTGGGTCACGTGAATCGATTCCTATTGGCTGATGCTTTTCAGACCTTGAATCACCAGACACTGATGAAAGAAATCTTTAGTGCAAAGTTCCCCAATACAGATGAATCCAATCTTGCTGCATCAAACTGCGCCACGGGCACACTCTTGGGTAAGGTTCCACCATACAGATGAACCCAATCTTGGTGCATCAAACAGCACAATTCAGCACACGTTTTTAAAATGTGCACTCCAATCTTGGTATAATAATTGGGCCGAAAAAAGGGGGACCGAGTCGACTCGATCCCCCTTTTTCCGGGTCAATGTCCATTTTTTTACTGTACCCTTTTAGCTCCATTCAGCATTATTAAACTGCTGCAGGTATTTGGCAAATTGATACGATTTTAGCATGGTGCAGTACGAAACTCATGCAGTTCCATGCAGCTTATTAAACTGCTGTGCAAAAGTTCATTTCCTGAAAACAAGGTATTTGAATGCCCACCATCATTTGTGGGGCGTTTATAAAGTTTGTTACCCTGTTGCCTCGGGCGCATGACGATAATTTGCCTAGTTAAAATAATTCTTTCGAAAATCACAGTGGCGTTAAAAGGGCAGGTGTTCTTATCTTGGTTTGGGCACACTCTTGGGTAAGTGATTTTTAATGAGGCATTGATTTCAACAGACGAAAACGGGCATTCTCATGGCAGTTGGATCGAAACGCTTTGGACTTGGAAGTTTGCCCGGCATGATTCATTGTGATGTACATGATTTCGGGATCGCTGCCATCCCTGGGAATCGCGGCAATGGACAATTCGATAGGCGCTGGCTTGCCCTTGTGATGAAACACGTTGTCATGAGCAAAATAGGCTGGTTGACTCAAAACAGACATGTTGCCTCAAACAGCAGAATGATTCTCGGGGGCAAGCGGCGCCCAATTGCACAGGCATTAAAATCGCCGAAGAGAAAGGCTTTGTTGCTATGGATGAGCAGTATTAATGGAGCCGTGCGGGAGGGAGGTCTATAAATACACGCCACTGTAATACTGTTGCATTATGCGGTCATTTTGACAAGTGTCTTGAAATGAAATTCGTGGTGCCAGTTGGTAGAGTTCTAGAGTGCATTATTTGAGGAGCGATAAATTGACGTCAGAGTTTCCTAACGAAGGATCCCTAATACTACAATTGAATTTTGATTTTAAAATTTAGTTTCTAATATGGACAGCATTTGCTCGACATCATCTGGGCCATTTGAGCGAATGACTTTATATATGCTCGAGGAGCGGACGCATCCCATTGGCCAAAGCCTTTTCATGTGAGCGCTGCACGTGTTTTTCCAAAGTCCGCTTCCAAGGTTAGAGACCCACCATGCGCCAAGGGACAGGTTCGTCTCGATGCATTTCCCAATTGCCGAACCACGTCAACGATTTCACGTACACGTCTGCGACTCGAAGGCAGTCTGTAAAATCCAAACTATACACCTCCGTAGTTTGAGGTTGATAAGCCTCCCAAACTCGGTGAGAGGGAGGACGACCCACTTGAAAGAATCTCAACTTGACCCCTTTGTCCCAGGTCAGATCCAAATGACTCGTAAACACAATGATCGTTTTTCCAAACGACCGAGGAATATGCACACCAAAGTTGGGTTCAAAAATGATGGTATAAGGATAGTCTTGCTCGTAATACGTGACTCGATCCGGCCACCGACCCAGATTTCCAAACACAATAGTGGTGCGATGTCGACACTGGTCCAATAAACTGTTTATCGAAACCATTTTTTTTACATGCTCTTGTCTCCAAGCTTGGTATTTTTTGGACAAAAAAATGAGTTTTCTGGAAAGAATGAAATTTATTTACAAAAAATATTTACATCAAATAATATTTACAATATTTACATCAAAATAATATTTACATGCAAGGCAAGCAATTGCGTACAGACAGATCCAATGGTTTAATCACTTTAAACCCAGTAGTTTTTTTCACTTTTTCATTCGGGGCATGGTCAAGTCCATGGGGGCTTCTTGTTGCTCTATGGCCAACCCTGTTTCAAAATTATCCAAGAACGAGATGAGATCATTACTTTCGTCAAACAGGGAAGGCACCGTGTCCAGCAACTGGGGTTCTTGGGTATGAGACGGGGGAAGTTGCGAGGGGTCTCCAAATACGGAGGACATGATATGATCTATAGAAGAGTCGTCCATAAGGGTCGACTCCAAAGTCTCGACCACAGGTGGTGGATCTGGTAGAAGGATCTGCACAGGTGGTGGATCTGGTAAAAAGAGCTGCACAGGTGGTGTCTTCGGCACAGGTTGTGTCGTCGGCACAAGTGGTATCTGCACAAGTGGTGTCGTCAGCTCAGGTGGTGGATCTGGAATCTGCACAGGTGGTGTCGTCGTAACAGGTGATATCTGCACAGGTGGTTGAGAGACTGCTATCTGCACAGGTGGATCTGGAATCTGCAGGAGTGGTGTCGTCAGTTCAGGTGGTGGATCTGGTAGAAGGATCTCAGGTATCGTCAGCAC
The DNA here is from genome assembly GCA_019973935.1 of Trichonephila clavipes. NCBI lineage: Eukaryota > Metazoa > Arthropoda > Arachnida > Araneae > Nephilidae > Trichonephila > Trichonephila clavipes. The sequence goes on from BMAU01019723.1 coordinate 89,375, forward strand.
AGGAGGCTCTGGAATACTCACGGGTTGAGGGGTGGCCAAGGCAGTGGATGGTCTGGCAATCAACACAGGTGGTCTGTTGACGGGTGTGATAAACACTGTTCCGTTTGGGGGAAGGCCCTGGCTGTTGTTCCAAAGATCGTTTGTTTGTGTCTGCAGATACATGAGCCGGGGTAGGAGGAAGTAGCTTGTAGACTTTTTGATCGTACCGTTTCATTTTTCTAAAATCCCCCAGGTTAAATCCATTCTCCATGAGCTGGGGGAGAATGGTTTCGGGGATAATGTCCAAACCAAAGTCTTTTGAACCGTCAACAAGATGTAACGGGTTCCAGCCGGAAACGGGTAGGCCGTGTGGGGTTCCAACACCATTCGATGATAGAGCATCTGATCATAGGGCTTAAAGCTCCTCCTAAACAAATTTGGATTGGCTCGGTACCTGAGACTGGACGATGGAAACTCATAAATCAGCATGGGGACGTTGGTCGTTTGAATAAGGTGAATCTCGACAGACTTTACCGTTCGGAAGCCAAAAGTAAAGTCTTTTTTCTCAAAAAACATATTGTTATAAATGTGCACCATCCTCTTGTCGGTGTTTTTCAGGGGTCGATCGGGATTTCTCAAAAGTCCCTTGGAGATTTTCTCCCACAAGACATCGCCGGGCCTGAATTCGTTCACGTGCTTTGCCTCCATGATGGCACGCTTGAAGTTATCCACCAGCGTCTTTTTTTGGTACCCTAGTTGTCTTTTCAAAACAAGACAAAAACTCGTTTCATGTTGGGTTCCTGATAAATGATGCAAGCATGGACTTGTCCCTGCCGAGCGGCATATTCCAATGCGTCTGGTTTCTCGGGCAGCGTCACGGGCACCACGGTCGTTGAAATGTGCTCGGGGAAGGCATCGATTTGGTCCATCGTGCACTGAAGTGAAGCGTAGACTGATGTGAAGTGTCGAGACGAGTCTTCTTTTATACTTTTAAACAGGATGTGGGTGGAGTCATCTGTAGCCAACCATGAGTGTTTGAACCAATCACGAGTGAAAAATGGGATTGATGGGTTGATGCAGAATAGCACACATACCTTGCACTGCAATCCAACGATGACATATGGTCTGATTACAAAACGGACATTGACCCAGCTCACGTCCATTTGAATTTAAAAGCATCACAGGGGTTCGCTTGAATTGACTCGAGGAGCTCCAACTCGCTTGGATTTCCTTAAATGTTTGTTTAGAGTGTTGGTCGGTGACACAAATGGTACCAACATTGAGATAGTGTAAAAAATTTAAACAGTTCGTTGGGACATTCCCGATCCATGGCATACGAGACGACTCCTTTGGTTAGCGTGAAACCATTGTTCCTAATACACAGCACGGCCAAACCTTGGCTGTGGAAAAAGACTTGGGCATTTTTCTGGGAAGTGGGCATTATATAATTGCTGTGCATAAGGGTGTCTCCGAAACACTCTGGGTTTGAAATCATTCCTTCAATACGAGGGTCTGAAATCGGGTCTTCTATACATCCTGGGGTCTCGTGGCCTTCGTTCCTCATTCCTTCGTTCCTCGTTCCGTCTTTCCTCATTTCGTTTTTCCCTGGATCGCGGAGAACAATGAATAACGGAATCAACCTTCTTGACATGGGCCTTGACAGATGGATCAGGTGATTTAGAAACAATTGGTGGCTTAGAATCCACGGGATCTTTCAAAGATGACTTGGGAATTGTAGATGGTTCCATGTGTTCTTTCAAAGGTGACTTAGGAACTGTAGATTGTACCATGGTTGGTAACGAATCATAAATCGCATCTTGAGATTGTTCATGGGATGGAGAAGCCACTGGAGTTGGTGGTAAAGGCGAGATAGGTGTTCGTACATTGAACATGTCAATAATATCATCATACTCTGGGAAATTAATTTTTGCAGGAAAAAGTATCATGAGATGATTGGGAGCTTTAAACTCTACCCTCAAAAAATATTTTATTACTAAAAAAAATAAAAAAATAAATTTTGTACTTGTAGAGGACAGATTTAACTGTCCATTTACTTTTTCATTTCAAATATTTTCTCACATAAAAAACACAAAATATTTAGTCTCTTTATTTACAATTTTTTGGTATTTATCAGTTCCCCCTCCCCTTTTCTCATTTCCATGTTTCAACGTCTCTATGCGTTTGAATGTTCGGCAGGATTGATTGAACCAACCTTTAATTACCGTCTGAGGCTCCCATTCCAAAATTTTACTTATGTCACAAAATGGTCCCCATTTGTTTCAAATCTCACCTAAAAACATGTTATAATGCTTGATTTTTTACCCATTATTGTACCTGTTTAAAACACTGTGAAAATGCTGTCAGAAACTTATAGTGAAAAAGTTATCATTACCTTATATATAGTATATATTTAATATAGAGTAGTATGAATGTAGCAAGTATGTACAGGGAAAGTTTCTTCTTTATTACTGCTTCTTATTTATTGTTGATATAGTCATGAGAATCTCTCTTGTTTCTTTGTGGTGTGAAAATATTTTCCAAAATTCTTCTTTCCATCTCTGCCAACGTTGGCAAGAGGAGGGGCCCAAAAAAATGGGAGAACGACTACTGGTCCCGAGCTATGCTCCTTTCCAGTAATCATTCTCCCATTTTTCTGGGGCTCAATACGGTGTCTAAGGTGCTCTTAGAGGGCTGGGTGTTCTGCAGAGAGTGCAGGAGTTGCTCACATCCCGGTGTCGGAGGAGGCACCGCAAGTGAAATGCATGGCCACACTGCGTCTTTTCCGGCCAGTGCATCGTGCTGAGGCAAATCGAACACGTCTGGCACTTGGAAGACGCAATCGGGCCATTTCTGCCCAAAACACCCATCCAACACCGCTTGAGCCAAACGAGTCCAGGTGGTCAGGTTTTGAGCACCTTAGCGTCTCCAAGCCATGTACACCAAACCGTACAGTTTGGGAATGGGATATTGAGTCCATAAGGCTTGGATGAAGGCGCCTTTCCCTTTGGCAGCCTCTTGCTCCATGTATTCGCTATCCAGGTCGGCAGGTTCGAAATAGGAAAAACTTTCAAACCAAGGCACATCATGGGGCTCGTGGTGAGGTAGGATTTCCATCATCAAATCAATAATGTTCATGATACAGATTGTTTCGAGTTCAATCACCTCGGAAGGTTTCAAACGAATTAAAACGGTCCGAAAATTCATCATAAAGTTGATGTAATCAACGAGGTCTGCCTCTTGGTACATGGCAAGATGCAGTGTGAAAGCTAAATCATGTTCCATGTCTCAAGAGTAAAATGATGCGACTAGCTTCTGAGCCCTGCTTTTATAGTAGACGGAAGGAGGAAGTCGACTGATAAGGGAGAAGGAAATGTGTGATAAGGACTTTCAAGTATGAAATGAAAGACATGTTTCAACAATCAATCATTTATTGATACCATTTACATTGGTGGGTTGAATAATGAATCCATTGTTACCCAATTTCGTGAGAGGATGATTTCTAGGCACCCACAAAACAATGTTGTTTGAAACCTCCGAGGGTTCCTGTTTGAGTCTTTTATTGGCCTGTGGTTGTTCCATGCGCCTCTTTCCAAGATCCAGGCGTTTGACATGAAGGTAGGGGGAAATTGTCTGAGTACTCTTGTCAGAGTACTCTTGTCACAACGAGTGATCAGGGGTGGTGTCATCTCCATTGTATTTACGGAAACAGGGGGATCCACCATCTCCATGGGTGGTCTTTCAGGTTCGGCAGGTATTTCAGGTTCAGCCGGTGGTATTCTCTGAGGTTCAGCAGGTGGCATTCTCAGAGGTTCAGCAGGTCTTTCAGGTTCAACAGGTGGAGTAGGTATTTTTTCAGGTCTTTGAGCAGAGGGAGTAGGAATTCTCTCAGGTTCAGCAGGTCTCTCAGGTAGAGAAAGCCTCTCAGCCACAGAAGGCGTTGCCTTAGCCCTCAAGCAGGCTTCATAAACCATCTGTATGGATGTTTTGGATCCGTTTTGCATCCGACGCATGTCCTGCACCTTTTGGATATAGGTTTGGACCCACAGTCTCATCAAGATTGAATTGGGGACGGGAGAGTCTTGGACATGCAAGACGGGAGATGTTTTGTAACTCTCCACAAACAGGTTGCTAGGGTTCTCCACCAGAGCAGAACCCGCATTGCGACTGATGGCAAAACTCATGGCCAACGACGACACTTCGGCATTCAAATGTTATCGGGAGTCACCAGTTTTGACTTTTGCGTCATGATTGGATACTGTTTATGGGCCGGCAACACATCTTTGCCTTGAATGACGATGTTGTCGAATCTTTTGGCAAATTTGTATACTTTGGAACGGCAGAGTAGGGCTCCAACATCCACCAGTCTAAAGTAGAGCTTGCCATCCTTTCCAACCATAGCAGCTAATGGATAGTGTTGATGAAGCAGGAGAATTTTGAACCACATGATGAATCTTGAAGAAACACTGAGAGTGAATGAATTGCAACGGAAGGCTGTCAAACTTTTATACTCTCTCTCTAAAAAAAAATTTTTTTTTACATGGTTATACTTTTTACAGCTGGCCAATTATCTCCATGCTTCACCTTACATTCCTTGAAGAATTTCCCTGGTGTTGGGGAAAACCACTTTTGACATAATTGTACATTGTTTGCCAACGTACTCTATTTTCATCCGTCATAAGCATGGCAAGGGGTAAATATTCTTTTCCATTTTTTAAAATTTCCTCCAATTTTGCTTCGGTGGGTTCGCCGTGCAACATTCGTTCTTGAAACACCATCGATTCCAACAAAACGAGGTAATATGTTTTATACCAGGTGCATAATCGAGAGAGTTATTTTTAAAAAACCGTTCCGAAAGTGGGAACTTTGAAAAAATTTTTCGCCATTTTTTTTTCTTTTTTGAAATATAAGGTAACAATTTACTGTCCGATTTCTTCGAAATGGGTACCAAACTGTTCAGCTTTTAAATGTCTTCATTTCCGTGCAAAGATTAGGATAGTGAGTGTAAAAGGACGGAAGTTATTCTAAAAAATAACCGTTTAGAAAACTTTTTTTTTATTTCTTTCAACGCTTAAAAAACAAACTTATCACGCTACTGAATATTATAATACATCAAAGTGTGTGCAGAATCAAAAGGTCTTTCATTCGGTGCAAAGATTAGAATCGTGAGTAGAAAAGAAAGAAAGTTATTGAAAAAAAACGTTCTCAAAACAGGCCAAAATTTTTCTTTTTCAACGCATAAAAAACAAACTTATCACGCCACTGAATATCACAGTACATCGAAATGTGCAGAATCAAAAGAGCTTTCTTCTGACGGTAATAAGTTTTATACCAAGTGCATAATCGAGACAGTTATTTTAAGAAAACCGTTCCGAAAGTGGGAACCCCGACCACACACGAAGCAATCCGGTTGACAAGAGCACAGATCGGAAACGACTGGCATGGCGGCTCGATCAATGTTCAAAAGGGGCGAAAAAATTTCACTAAATTTGACACTAAATTCAATTAGTTCCTGTTGAAATACATATTAAATTGCTTTCGATTTGCAGAAGAAAATCAATCTCTCAATCTGAATTCATCCATAAGTTCAAAGAAAATACGCGGTTTTTTTTATTTAACTTATTCATTATATTTTGTAAATTCAATATGAAATTACTTTTTAAAACAATGTTTATGTTCATTAATAATCGTTAATTAAAGAAAAATTACTTAGAGCTAGATACAAAGGAAATATCCTTTGGAAATTTTCCCTTGTCCTCACGATGTCAGCGTCCCCTGGTGATTTAGGTTATTTTTAACAATAGGATTCTTCCTGTCCCCATGGGCTTTATTTTCCTGGTTGTGAGCAGTCGTTTACCGTGAGTGAATTAGGAGAGGATAATATTGAATATAACTTTCTTTTGCTGAAGGTACTCCAAATCCACTGACAAAATTTTTTTAATGTTTTTTTTTTTTTTTTGTTCTTGCGTATTTTAGAGTTATCTACTGTTCGAGTTTAAGTAAGCTTTGCTTGTTTGATCTTCTTTTCACATAATCTAAACATTTTTAAAAACTTCCCTATCTTAGTTTATATAATTGAATCTGTTAATATTAAAATCTTCTAACTTATGAATTCAAGCCATGATATAGCAGTTCCATTTTAAAAGTATTTGAATCATGGGTTTGTATTAGTTTCTTATATGTTATATATTCTTAACTATGGGTCAGACTTAGAAAACGATTTTTTGTTGAACCTTTAAAAAGATGAATCTTACTTTATTTGGCTGTAGCTTACGAAAAATTACTACTATTCTAAAGGCTTTCATTTTGTGTAACATTTAAATGATAAAGAACCAGATAAAATATTTATACAAGTTTTGGAGCGTTTTTTTATTTTCATAAATATGCATATAGCAATCATTAGAATTTTTGTATTAGCCCACCAACTAGTTGATTGCTAAATATTTTTCTAAATATTCACCAAGATTTTCTGAACATTTTGCCTTCTGAGAACTTTGTTATTGTATTTGAACATGCATGGGAAAAAATTTTTGTTACTGGCTAATGAATTTTATGGCATTTGGTGATAGATTTTAATTTGGCAAAAATTGGCTGATAAGTAAATCACTTTTTTAAAATTGGTAACTTATTTATGCAATGTGATTCAAATACATTTAAGCATTTTCATTATTTTAGATGTGTGTATATATATATGATAAACTATATCACAAATTGTTAAATAGCTATATTTTTAAAATGAATGTATATTGGAGTTCAAAATTAGGTGCATTTGGCATATTTTATAAAATTTCTTGAAAATAAATGAATAAAAGAGAAACTAATACTTCCAAAAAAAAGGTGCTAATTTTTAGTGCTTATATGCATATAGGGTGTGCATTTAGAGGAAAATGTTTGCAAGTACACACACCAATTTGGTACTTATGTATTAGCATCATCACAGCCAAAATTGCACTACGAGAATTGTTTTTGTTCAAATAAAACACCTAAGAATCTTTGTTGTTTTGATATCAAGGGGCAATTCGCATGGTTCAAATTTTACTGCAGTGATGCTGATACATAAGTACCCAGGGCCGTTTTTAACCTCCCTGGCGCCTTAGGTGCTTCAAATTGTTAGGTCTCCACTATTTTCAGAGTGGCCCCTCCTCTTATTTTTACCTTGTCAGTTTTGGTTTGAGGGATTTCCCCATACCTCTTTTCCCTTTCTTTGTTTTGCTCAATGGATAGTCCTTCCATTATCCACCAACTATGAACTCGGCAATGACTGGCAGCATAAAGAAAAGACAGTGGCATGGTTTGGACACTCTCGTTCATTTTTTACTTTGTGGCATCACGGACCCTTCAACCTGTTTTGATTTAGTACAGTAAATTTATGAAATCGTTTGCAATTATAGAATAGAGTGTACATTATTGTATGAACTGCTATCAACCTGTTAATTACCATTGCTTGTCGCTTTACTATCTCTGTTACTTTTAGACATCCTTATTCTTTGTTAAGTCACTGTCATTGTTCTTGTACAACAGAGGTTTTCTTTGAGTTTTGATCAGTGCAAAATCATGGACATAATTTCAATCAATATACGATGTAATATCATTTTGAGTGCTTAGCAACATCAAATTGTTCAGCAATTCATTTTCCATAGTTTCGCTCATATACGCACACAACCCATGCATAAATCGCTAGGCAGTGTGTGGTTCATTCGATGTAATTTTAATTTGTGTTCTTTTTTTATCCTCAATTTTTTCTGTGCCCCTAAATCTTTTGCACCTTAGGCACATGCCTAGTGGCCTTGGTAAGTACCACCAGTTTCCACTGTTTGCTTGCTCATACCTTTTGGTGATTTTTGTAGTTTTTGTTTGTAACATTTGGTAAAGATCAAAAGCTAACAGTTAAAGTGAATAATTATCAACTTTTGGATGATGTATATGGTTGTTTGGTAAGGTATAAGTTAGAGTTACTCAGGTAGGGAAGGCTCAAGTGCAAATTTCTGAAGATTTTTATGTAATGCCAAGCATTGTGTGTAACTTTTGAAGGCAATTTATGGAAACCAGATTCATAAGAAAGTGCTCTGGACTAGGTAATCTTAGAGCCACATTATGTAATGAAGCTCAATATTTGTTCATTATAGGTAGGTGTAATAGGAGTAGAACAAATCCTCAGTCGTTTTGTGAACTTCATGTGGCAGCAGAAACCTGTTTCAAATATATTGTTTTCAGAAGGCTGCATGAGAATTGAGGGTGGTCCCAGAAGTACCCAACCCAACAAAAAAAAAAAATTTGGAAAAAAAAATTTTTTTCAACATAATCTCCTTTTAGTTCTATACACTTTTCCCAGCGATGTTCAATAAGTTCGATACCCTTTTTATAATAAGAACCGACTTGCTCCTCAAAATAGCCCTTAACTGCTGACATCACTTCATCATCAGAAAATCTTTGACCACTGAGCCATTTTTTCAAGTTTGGGAATAGAGAATAATCCAAGGGGGCTGGCAAATAGGGTGCATGAAGTAGCAATTCAAACTTTAAATTATTAATTTTGGCCATTGCAATAACGGATTTGTGAACAGGTGCATTGTCTTGATGAAACAACACTTTCTTCTTAGCCAAATGCAGTCGTTTTGACTTAATTTCTTTGCTCAAATGTTGCAATAAGTTTGCATAATACTTACCATTGGTAGATTTTCCTTTTTCAAGCTAGTAAATGAAAATTATCCCATGCGCATCCCAAAAAACCGACGCCTTGACCTTGCCTGCAGATGGAACGGTCTTTGCCTTCTTTTGATCTTTGGTTCTCCCTTTTCAGCCCATTATTTTGAATGTTCTTTTGTTTCGGGTATGAAGTGATGGACCCATGTTTCATCCATGGTTATGAAATTGGGCAAAAATTCTGCTTTGTTGCTGTGAAACCTCGCTACACACTCAATTGAAACATCTTCATAACACTGTTTTTGCTCGAGTGCAAGCAAGCGTAGCACCCATCTTGCACACAGCTTTCTCATATCCAAATTTTTAAATAATATGTGATGTACTGAACTTTTTAAGATGCCTACTATGACTGCTAGCTGGTGCATTTTCAGTTGATGATCTTCCAGTACCATTTTGTAGAATTTCTTCACCATTTTTGGAATTGTCACCAAATTTGGTTGACCACTGCAATGCTTGTCTTGGCAGCTTGTATGGCCTCGTTTAAACTCTGCTACCAAATATTTTACTGTTGTAAATGAAAGAGCAGATTCACCTAGAGTAGAATATAGTTCAGCTTTTATACTGATTTGGCTGAGGTCTTTTAAATAAAAGTATTGTATCATATAACAAAGACCAATTTTCTCCATTTTCACAAATTCACTTAAAGTGTTCCTTATTGATGTCTGCCAAACAAATACTAAACAATATGATGTCTTCAAACTTGAAATATATTCTTTATAGATTGTATACTTTCTAATACAGTGATATTTTTCAAACAACTACTGCCATCTCCAAGTCAGGCCAGGTACTTATGGCACCACCCTCGTAGATATGCTTATGTCTTGCTAATGTCATGCAGAATAATTTGTTCTGTACTTATCAGTTATATGGTTTATGGATTGGGAACTACCTATTTGAGTTTTCATCAACATAAGATTGATATCGGATATGGTAAATTTAATGAAAACACAATCATAAAAATTTTAATTACATATTGGCATTTCATCAGCCTTACCTATTTATAACACAAGCCAAAATTTGGAGCATTTTGTACATGTTAGGCTTCATGTATATCCAATAAGTTTACAGTATTATAGAAGGAAAGCAACTCAAATTTCAAGCATTTCAAACTGCTATTTACATATTAATGATGCTTAAAAACAAGGCCATTTATTTATAATGTACACAACCATTTTGTGATGTGCTTAGCCTCATGATTCTTTCTCTATAATTGATGGGTACCATTTGTTTAGCATGGGGCAGAGAACATTGACATTGGAGAAATGATCTACAAGAGATTGTTCTGTGTCATTAATGCATAGATTAAGGCTTACACTGATTCCAAACATATCTTTATCTGAATGTTTCTGTTATATGTCCAACATCTATGAAAGAGAGCAGTATATTAGCTATATCAGTATAGTGTAGTAGCTGCAGTACCCGAGTGGCTATATCGTGAACTCTTGGCCAACATGACATGAGCTGAAGCTATGGAGTCGCTGAAGACCAACTGTGTAGAGGGTTTGATGCATGTTAAATCTTTCATGGTTCAAAATCCTCTGTTTGGCAGGATGTGGTAGTCAGAAGAGAGGGGTGCTGGCTTAGATGTTATCCTCGTCACTTGATTGAGGTTCAAAATTACTAGGCTCAAAACCAATAGCCCTCATGTTGCTTTATAAGGTGATGGTCATTAAACTCTCACTCAGTATAGTATTTGAGTCTTGATAGTCTAAGCAGGTATCATTTTAGATTTACACTCAGATTTTCATGTCTAAAGCTTTATGACTGTTATGGATTATATCTAAGAGCCCCATGCTTTTCTTTTCAAAACCAAAATAAACCAAGACACAAAAGTTCTTTTAAATTTTAAAACCTGTGTACTTAGAATGAGCAGAATACATTACTATGATAAATACTGTAAAATCTGGCGTATAATGCACACAGGTGTATAACATGCACGCATACTTTCAAGCTGCATTTTTTTATTTTTAGGTATATTCGGTGTATAAAATGCACCCTTTTTTTTAGGAAGGAACCTGAAGTGTACATGTGTAATTTTGTTATATTTTAAAGTCATTTATTTTCGAGATATCTCCAGAATATGAAAAAATAATATATTTCTAGAATTATATATACCACACTTTTAAGTTTATTAGAAATGTTACTTATTTTAAATAAGCAGTATTGCGATCTATGTAGAAGTCTTAAATTTTTTCTATGCTCATCTTTTTTTATTTTTAAGGCTCTCATTTTTATACTTGGCGTATAACGTGCACCCTTTCAATCTTATTTTTTGTATTAAAAGTGCAAGTTATATGCCGGATTTTATGGTAAGTGTATGAAGAATATAATACTAAAAATAGAATTATATAATGTGATATTGATATGTAATGGAAAGGAAATTTATCCTTTGAAAGAGATTGTTAAATGGGGTATTTCACAAATTCCATGGAAGCTAAAAGGGAATATTACAAAGTACTATTACTTTTTTTCTTGTGTTACATTTGATGTCTAATTATATATTAGTGTGTGAATTTTTTTGCCTGTTATGATAAAAAAAATATTTATAAAATAATTATTTTGAAAAAAAAGACCACTGTCAATGATTTTTTTCATTACTTTTTTCTTTCTGTTTAATTGAGAAATAGTTAAATAAGAATGTCATATGCATCACATAGCAATTCTAACTTTTGATCTAAAATTCCTTGACATTTTACAATTGTCATGGTAGACTACTTTTGTGGGAGTTTACATTTGAAAAAGCACATAGACAAGAGCAACGAGGCGTAATCTTTATTAAAAACAATTTCTTGATGTAGGTAGTATGGGAAGGTTAAAATTCCAAACCCCTCCCTTGTATCTGCCTCTGATTGTGTGTGCTTTCATAATGAAATGTAACATATGTTTAAATGATTTTATACAGTTATGGTAGCATTTTGAAAGCAAATTTTTTTCACAAAACAGCATGCTTCAGCATAGTCATCTGTCTTTAAAATGGATATTCTTTTTCTTGTAAAAAATGCTCCTACAGTACATTAAATTCTGAATACAATTTTTTTTTGATTGAATTATACTTACCGAAAAACCGATCACACCCATTATCCATTTTTCTCACTTCAAAACCCATCAACAAATGCCATAAAATTAATTTGTGAGCAGTGGCCCACACAAAAAGACTCTCCCCCCCAAAGTCCTTGATTTTTTTTTCGATTTATTATAATTCAAGTATATAGTACGTAAAATTTAATTAATTACTTGTTATTAATGATTAATTTTATTAATTAATGCTAATTATTTATTAAAAATTAGTTTTTTACTGTGTTTTGTTCCCGAAAATCGACAAAATCAAAAGAAGCACGATACAAGAATGGTGAACTTTCGACCCCCCCCTTGAAAAATTCCTGTGTGTGCTACTGTTTGCGAGTAATGAAAAACATTCCTGTTCATGCTCACATACAATAACCTCATTTATAAGCTAAACATATTTTAGGCAAATCTAGGTACAAATTCTTCCAAAACCAATTTACTGGTTAATAGGCTTATATACAAGTTCTGTTTTTCTTCAATGGTGAGGAAAACTTTGTTCATAAAAATTTATTTGTGTGTTTTTATAAATATCTTTAAATGTGTGTTCTCATGCATATGTATATTATACATATCAATGTTTGAAATTTTAAGTTATATACATTTATTTACATTTAACTTTTTCAGTATCGAATTATGAGTTTAAAAAGAAACAGGATAGAATGATTAACTAATCGAAAGAAATTTTTCTGTTGTAGATTTAGCTATGATAACACATGGGCAAATTTTTACAAAAATATTATACTAATAAATTTCATAGAATTCATTTTAGATGTGATGTTGATAACATATATATCACATAACATTACAAATAACTACAAAAATAATGGTATTTATCATACAGTTAAAATTTGATTTTTCAAAGTTTATTCACTTACTGTAGAACATATTTTCCAAAACAGTTGTCATATCTGATTTGGCAAGAAAATAAGTTATTTACATATTCTACTATTGACTAATTTTACCAAACAAAAAGACATCACAAATTTGAAAAATGTCACAAAATGCTGTCATCTTTCTAATTACTGTATTCAAATGTGGGTGTAAACTGTTTTAACTATTGGCTATATATTGCAACATTTGGTGATGTCTTTTGATTTGCCGAAATCGGCCAATAATATAATGTGTAAGTAGTGAAAATAAATATAGATAAAAACTTAGCTTGGTACTTGGGTATCAGCATCATCCCAGCAAAATTTTTTTTTTTTTTGGGGAAAATGGCACTATTCACGTTGTGCCAATTTGGCTACAATGACACTAATGTGTAAGTACCCTGAGCTCAAAATATTCATCTTTTCACTAAATATGTTGCACTTCAAAAATAAATTTTAAAAAATGAAGTCTAAGTATTTATTAAAATTTAAAATAACTTATGATGAGATTTATGATGTTGTAAATATTTGTTTTGTTTTAGTAATGCATGTCTCTGTTGGTATCCTTATATACTTTATGCTTTAGAAAAAAATGGTCGGAATTGTCATTACTATTTGATTATTTACTTCAGGTATGTATTGGACTTTGTGCATTCAAAGAGGTGGACCTCAAAGAGTAAATCATGCAGCTGTTGCAATTGAAAGCAAAATTTATACTTTTGGTGGTTATTGCAGTGACCAAGACACGCCAGAATTTACTGATGTCTACTGTTTTGACACAAGTAAATACTAAGCTTTTTATTTTTTCACTTTATAGTATGCTGATATTAGAAGTTTTGACTGTTCTTTTTTTTTTATGAGTGATTAGTGGATAAATGAGAAAGACTTAATTGGGGTAGAATATTTTGTTTTAATGATACAAATCAATCTTTTATTGCGGTTCATAAAAGGTATGCAATAAGTGAATTATTTTTTTTTTACTATATAATCAAATTTTATCTTTCCTTTCCCTTCTTGGGTGTTAACCCTTTTAGGACCATGATCACATATACGTGATCATGTGTTTCTTCTTCTGCTGGTCAAACATACTTTGATTGTTTTTGAATATTTAAGTATTAAATTAACTTCATGTGTAAAAATTTCAATTCTTTCCATTACTTAAAAAAACTAAATTCCAATGTATTTGTTATTAAGCCATTCAGGACCATGATCACATATGTGATTATGCTTCCTTTACTGGTCCTGAACGAGTTAACAAAGCTTCATTGAAATCATAAAATAAGACTTCAAAAGTAGACTTCCATAGTTTGATATCTTGATTTTCACTTCAAATTTTTTTTGCATAATTTGTTACTCAATATCTGGGTGGTTAAATTATATCTTATGTATGTAACAAAGTAAGTGAAGGCATATTTTAATGATGAGAGAGAGCAGACCCCAGAAGAATTTCGACGAAACCTTGGAAATTAAATCGGGTGAATTTTATTTATTTATTTTTAATGTTAGCTGCATATTCTGAGAATACTAGTTGTCTCTCTCTCTCTGACGTGTTCTTGAAAAATTATTCCAAATTTTATAGAATTAATTTACTGATGTGTTAAGTATACTTCCTTTTAAATTATCTTTTGAACTTATTTATTTTAAAATGTAATTCAGGTTTAGTTTTCATTTAGTTATCTTAAAAATATTGCAATAAATATTCTTTCATTGAAAATTTTTTTCATAAAACAATTTTCTTTCTAACTGCTTTCTTCTGATGTTTTTATATAATATGACCTTTTTTTTTTTCTCTTTTTTCATCTTCTCAATTTTCAAGTTATTTATTAAATGTCAAGTAAAAATATTGTAAAAATTCTTTTATACAATTCTACCTGCATGTTCTCAGGATATGTTTGACTGAAGGAATTATCGAAGGTATATATTATTTAGATAAAGAATATATTTTGCCTGATCCATTTTAAGATACATAAAATTGATATTTTATACCAATTCAACATTATTCCTGCTCTTTTCTCTCATCAATGCTTCACAATGACTTGATCTTTTCAAGTTCTGTAATACTTCATATGCTATTTATACAATTGGTAATTATTGCTTTTTAAAATAAATATATTTTTTTAAAATTATTTTTGTATTTCAGAGTCATTAAAATGGTCAGAAATCAATTATGAAATAACACCTGAATCTCCAAAATCATGTTATGGCCATTCAGTCGTGGCTTACAAGAATCTGATTTATTTATGGGGTGGTGGTGGACAAAATTTTTTTACAGCTAGTAATAATTTGTATTGTTTCAACACTAGTAAGTATTTTTTTTAAAATTGTGAGCATACTTGGTAATTTTTTATTTAAAATATTATGCTGAGTTAAAAATCAATTCATTATGTTATTTCAGATATTGTTATACTCAAAATATGTTATTTTATTAATTATAAAAAGTTTGATGTTTTTCATGTATAAAATTTGCAAATTCAGATGAATATTGTTTTTAACTATATTATTTATTTCTTCTCAATTCGGCAATAAGGAATGCCAAGTTGAAACCATATAAAACCTTTAGAAACATTAATGCATATGTTACCGGCAAAGTATGAAGTGCTGGCATTCTATAGAATGCCTGACATTTTTAGGCAAAGTATGAAATAGGAGAATTATTACATACTTTACCTAGGCATTGTATAGAATGCCCAAAGCTATTTAGGCAAAGTATGAAAAAGGTCAAGATGAGGTTTTTATATCAATGATGCACATTCCTAAAAATACAAATGTTATTCTGAAGAAGTAATGAGTGACATTAAAAAATTATACATAAAAACAAAACGAAAGTTGTACCAAATAAAATTTGTCTTTCTTTTTAAGGAAAACAAAGTTTTCACATATAAAAAATAAGAAATTAAAATTAACTTTCTCGTTGCAACATGGTAGGCTTGAATGGCATTTTGAATTACACTTCATTACATTTTTCGCTCGAAAATAATTTTTATTCTTATTCTAATAAAATTAAAAACATAGTTTAAAAAAATTCCATACTTTTTATCATGAACTTTAAATTATACTCATTTCAATAAATTAAAATAAAATGAGAAATGTATACATTTTGCCTCAACACATAGATCAATAAATTAGTTGTATTTGAAATAATCATTTTATTATATTCTCCGCTACTTGTAAAGCTGTTTAAAATCCGAAATTGAGTAAATTATTATATTAAGGTACTTACAAAACTATTATAAATTAATTTAAATAGCCTTTTTTACCTACAGTTTTCTGAATATTCTTATAGCATGCCTACTACTACTTTTTTTTACCCTTCCTGTCACAACTGTAACAGCTAAAAGGGTTTCTAAGCTAAAAATTATTAAAAATCCTCTTATAGCTTTCATAGGCCAAAGTCGGTATTCGGACTGAACAATACTGTCAACAGAAACAAGTGTGCAGTACAGGAAGAAAATCAATTTTTTGTTGAACAAATTCTAAGTAAAAATTAAGTATTTTGATATTGTCGAATAAATCACAAAGTGCAACGGACAAAATTCAGAGCCTGAGGCTCGGGTTTAAAGTCTCGTGTCTTGCCACATAATATTCGAAACAAATCAGATGCATTTCATACTTTTCTGGTTTCTCATTAAGCATTCTATAGAATTCCTAGGCAATGTGTGAAATATGAATTATTTCATACATTGCAGGTTAGTTTTAGGCATTATATACAATGCTGGATTTCATACTTTGGTGGTAACACACACAACATGGTAAATGTGAGAATTTCTGTATATAATTTCATATGTGGAGGTTCTTGGAGATGTATATATAGATTCTTGAGATCCAGAATCTCCGCTTTATCTGCTTGTATAAAATTAATTTTATTGTATTATAGACTTTATATATACTCTTGAACAAACCTTATATTAGAAATAACTTCATGTTTGTTTTATTCATATGTGTAACTTTTATTTTATTTTGATGTATTTGATTTTACTTGCAGATGATTAATGATTACTCTTAGCTATAGAGTAAGTTGTTTTCCATTTTAAACCAGAGATATTGTTAATTTGTTATTATTTAGTATATCTGGATGCATTTCTGAATCCCCACACCAATAATTCATTTTGCCAAATCAAAATTTTTGTTTTGTTTTATTTATCTGCATGTACGCCTTTAAATATTATCATGCAATTATTATACATTTTGCGTTGACCAATGGAGACAAGGTTAGATGTTTTGAATCAATCACTACGTTTGTTGCCTTATTGTGCTTGCGATATTAAGTATCGTGGTATATCATATATTTTTATAGTGAAGTAGGAAAACAAAATATTCATGTTTATAAAAGGGAGATGTAATACTTTAATGTAATGCTTTGTTGAACTTCATTGAACAATACAACTAGAAATATACATATTATCCAGATAAAGGGGGAAATGACTCATTATTGCTATAATAATCTTAAGGAAATTTTGTAAGAATATGTGTATTATATTTATTGTTTACTTTATTTACTCATTATTATATAATTCTATTCTTTTTGTAGTGTTATTCTTTTTTTCCCTTGTTGCAATTTAACAACATGACCTAGTAGAGACAGTTATGTTCTCATGAATTGGGAAGGGGGGCAGGAGAAAGAATAAAAATTGCAGGAAAATAGAGCAAGCAAAACCTTTGAAAATATTTAAAAAAATGAAAATGTGCAATAAATTGGAGAAACATTTAGCATATTATACAACTTTCGTTCTTGAAAGAAATACTGGAAGATTGCCATTATTTTACCATATGAGAGATCTAAATTTTTAAAAAGAAGGCTGACAGTGTTTCAGTATGCAGATCAGTGACTCGCAACCACTGTGTCGCAACACTTTTGTGTGCTGCCAATTTTTTAAAATTATTAGTTATACTCCGAGGAAAAAAAAGTTAAAATCTGGAACCGAATCTTTCAGTTGTTTTATTGAAATAAACTAAGAGTATTTAACTTATACTTTTGTGGATGGATGAAGGTAAAAAAAATTTGATTGGGTTCCTTATCTATTCAGGATAACAAATACAACTGTATACATAATAACTTTGAATTAAGAGAAAAATTAATTTAACTATGTGATAATCGAGATTTAATTTCAAAACATTCAGAAGAGTCAATTTATTTTGGATTTAAATTGTAAGCAATTATCTTATAAAAGCTTCAAAAAAAAAAAAAAGCTAAAAGAATATTGTTACAATTTTCTACACCTTATTTAAGAGAATTTGAGTTTTTCAGCATTAATAAAAGAAAAGAAAAAGTCAAGACTTTTTATATGTAGATGAGGAAAATGAAAGTGGCATTATATTTTACTATCTAAATAAACAAAATCATCAAGCTCAAATTTCCCATTAAAAGTATTGTTAGGGGGTTCGAGGATTTTATGCAGATCAGTCACAAAGAACAAGACAGTTCTTTAACCCCTTCAGAATGAATGTCCCAAATGTGAGCCAGCACAAAACACGGTCAGAGGCTGAATGACTCGTGGTTGAGCCAGCGTGTTTCTTCTCCATGGGTCAAATGACTCACCGGTGAGCAAAGAACCTGGAACGTCTTATAAGCTCAGTTTTTTGGCAATAGATGGCATTCTATGTCCATAAGATTTGAGATACATGTAGATCTGACCTTCTACTCGATATGAGAGAAATATTACTCACATACATGTGGTTTTTGTTTTATAAAATAAGGGGAAGGAAATGTTTTCGAATTGAGTGCTTTATGACTGCTCTTGAAATAAACATGTGGTTTTTGTTTATAGTGAAGATGAGAGATTTATTTTTGCTAAAGCATTTTTGATTTGGGCTTGCAGTCTAGTTTTTAATGTATAATTTAATCTGGTAGACAAGTTTTTCCCTTTTTTTTTGTGCTTTTTAACAAGGTAGACTTTTACAAATGCTGACAATAAAATGTTTGAAAATCTTTACTTAAACATAGGTGGCTGAAGTAAATAAAGTATATTAATACAAAAATATCTAAAGCATATGCCGTTCGTATAATATACAGAAAAAATATTGACAATGAGTATATGTTTTGCTATTTTTTTATGGATTTAGGCTTAACTACACAAAAACCCTCTGGCCGGTGAGTGACACCCCGGCCCTGGCGGTACACAAGTGTTTGTGTCCTTCGTCCTGAAAGGGTTAAGAGCGATGAGAATTTATTGTAGAAAATCCAATCCCCTTTAAATACAGTGGATTCAGCAGCAATATTCACAAAATGAATCTCAGGAAGGTCTTCACACTTTCAACAGCTTGTTGACACAATTATCGGTGTCTAGAATACACATATATAAAAGATTATTCACAAGCAATCATTTGTTCGGGTGCTTCATAATCACTGATCACTTCAACAGTCAGCAATACTGACACCAGTCAGTCAAAACCTGGACTGACTTTCACCAACCATCTGTCTATTTATATCCCTCACGGATAATTCTAGAAAGGTCCACTTGCGACATAGATCTTGAAATTAGTGGATTTCTCTACTAATTTCTAGGTTCAGAACTCGCTAAAAATGGTTGCCAACAGGATCGCCAAAAATGACACCAACTTGGCTCTTTCGCCTTGCTCCCTTTGAATCACCATTAAAGCGTAAGGACAATGTTGCTTGTGAATATTACAATTTTAACTTAAATTGAATCTAATTTAGAGTAAGATAAAAGGCATTACACATCCAAATACAAATTATATACACTATTTTAAACACCTGTAACAGTATTATAATTATATTGT